>OY728135.1:1454501794-1455101794 GCA_963277665.1 Viscum album | reverse complement strand
GGTGTTCCACTCATCAAGTGGTGGTTTGGTATATAATATTAATGTAATTCATTGTACCGTGATATTCATTTATAGGTAAAAAATAAATGTCATTGAGATTAAGAAATCACAGTGGAGTTACATAATTTATTTAGCATTGTATATTTTGTGCCATTGAATTTCTATAAGTAGTTGGTTTATTAGGGAACTAGATGGTTCTTTTGAGCATGAATGATAATGATAAATTAAAAACTAATTCAAATGTGTCATTCAATGAATGGTTAGAGTATTTTATGGACTAATGAAAAAGGTGAAATGAGGTTAAATAGTATTATTGGGGTTGGTGTGTAGATAGTACCTCTATAACTAGTGATTTTTTGGTAATAATAGTACAAATAATGTATCATCCTTAGAACATAATTACTTATTACTTTCTAGATCGATGATGCTATTGGGACCTCATGCACAGTCATGATAAACGATAGGAATCCTACTATAATAAGTGGTATAAGGTGTTTCTATGGGTAGATTATGCATCCGTATCTAAGTGCACATTAGAAACAAAAATAATAAAATTAAATCCAAAAATATAAATATTCAGAGTATGCATAAACTACAAAACACAAAAATCAATAATAAATTAAATATAAAATCATAAAGTTAAACACACACATAGTCATTAAAATATATAGTGATTGGTATCCCACTTGGATGATCAACATAAAATAGAAAAAATAAATAGACTCTATGAGGGTTTAATATATCCCTAAGCCAAACCTCATCCATATATTGAATCCTTCAAAAAATGTCTAGTTGAATGATCCAAACTTGGACCTCTACCCAACCTAAGACGATGAATAGTGAGATATTCTTGGGTACCCAAGTGTTATTTACACCGGAGAAGGGTGTGAGTAAAACCCATAACGGTACATCCAATATGGTCACTTATATAACTAGAAAATAAATACATGTTCATGTGAAATTATTTGTACAATAATATTCTTGGTGCAGAAGCATAAAAAACCATCATTGATCTTCAAGTTCTAACATGTCATCAAGGATCAAATATACTAGCTTCATCTTGTGTTAAAATGTCTATGAGAATTTCATAGAATTTTTCCACCCAATAACAGTCCCAAAGAACATATCATAATAGATGTAAATTATGAATACTCAAAAGTATCAAAATGAATCCATAAGTATCATGAGTAAATGTTGATGCCAAAGAGGAAACTCTGGGTGATCAATAGTCACCAAGATTAAAGAAAATCATTAAGAGGTAATAATAGGTGATCAGCAGTTATCATGCTATAATATGATACCTAGACAGTAATTATAGGTGATTAACATTCATTAGGCTCCAATAATACCCCTCGAATGTATTTCTAGGAGATCAATAGTCATTATGAATCATATTATAATCCATGTATTATGTCTATGAAATCAATAAGTATGAGGAATTAGAGGTTAATTATTAAGGGGTTAAATAAGAAAACCATTGTACGAGACATAACTGATGGATACAAGGAGCTTTCCAAGGCATCCATAGTCATAAGGAATCATCAAAAATTCCAAGAAGATGACAAAAGGAAATATATATCACCATAGGTGTGCAAGAAGAATACTTATAATATTTGGAATATCACATATAATACACAAATCAAAGGATTAGTAGGTTCTTAACACAATTACTTTTCTCAGGATAATTATTAAATGGTGGAGTGGTTATCCACCCAAGTCGGCCTCACATAATTGAGGTTGGCCTCTAACGAGCACAATTAATCACTGAAAGAAAAAAATAAGGCTCTCATCATCAATTCGGGTTATAATGTGAAATCCAAAATGAACCCTAAGCATTTATCATATTCACCCTCTAAAGGGTATACATATCACTAGGGCACACATTGAGGTCCTGAAGGTAACATAATAACCTAGAAGACACCTTTAGATTCAATGTGTCATTTTCAATCTCTTGAGCCAAGCCAATCACTCACAAGGAATTACCACCCTCACTATCATCATAATCATTTGGAGACCTCACTAAACGCATATAATAGTCTATATTGGAATTTATCTAAAAATATGACACAATACCAATCATACTTGTTCGAAAATTTCAAGTTAGTCATCTTAGTCAACCTAATCTCCAAACCACCAAGGGTATACCCATATAGTACTCGTATACTAGTGGGGGAGGAAAACTCAACCCAGGGTCATAAAAACTAGACATAGACAATAACGGTATATCAAGGCCCATAAATAAAAACTAGGAAAATCTTATAAACCCATCACACTCTTCTACAGAGAATTTTCCAAGACACATATAATAAGAAAAAACAAATCCACTCAGTTGATTTAAATCTCACCCATTTTGGTTTATGCATCTCATGGAAAAAATTAATAATCACAACCTTGAAAATTCTCACCGAAGTCATTAATATAGTGCACAAGGCCCCTCATGGTTATGGATCATTATTCCAATTAATTCATGGAAATTGAATATAATTTTAAAAAATTACTTGATAAAAGGGTTAATGAGACTTAGTGATGAGTCCACACATATGAAATTCCATTTATATATAAACAAATAAAAATATTATGTGGCATGCTCAAAGGAATTCCTATCTAAACACAAATTAATTCCCTTTGAAACATAACCTTGAAACTATTACCCAATATTATAAATTTATTACCATACAGAACCCATCCACACAAGCCTATATACTATGTTAAAAAATTAAATTTAAAAAATTATAATATAATTTTAATTCATTAAATAGTTTCAATTAATTTTTATAGTAATGGTGATTTGGAATAATCACTAAATAACTGACCTAGTGACCTCATCACACAAAAAGCACAAATAACCAATCCCATAAGGTCAATTTCATACCATAATACAATATTGGAAAAAATGAATAATACAAAGAAAAAAATTCATCGAAAAATTATATAAATTTACCCAAAAACATCAAATAAATTTATTATAAAATGTACCTCAAATGATACATAATGCACCAGTGTGTGATCATCAACTTAGGACAACATCCATCTATATCATAGAAAATAACATAAAAATGAGATGATTTCTTCCATTATCTATTTAAAATCCTTGCTCAAACCTATGTCAGGTATTTCAAAACTAGTGGGAGAAATAAGAGGAGAATATTCAGATGAGAAGAGGAGAGGACCACTATAAATAAGAATAAAGAACCTAACAAATGACCCAATATAAAAGGGTATTTTAAGGATTCAAAGGGGGGATAAACCAATTGGAACAAGCATGTACGAGAATAAGGAAAAGGGAAGAGGTTTTTAAAAATAAAAGGGCAAATGGGGTTTTTTATACAATTTAAAAATACAATGGGAAAAAATGAAATGTACTGTGGATTATGTTATGTTATATTTTGCCTCTATGATGCCCTAAAGGAAACATGAAATACCTAAAATATTAAAATAACCTCATCCCTAATCTCTATATCAAACATGAAACACATTAAACCCCATGTGATGAAATTCACAAAACCCCTCAATATCCCCCTCCCAACTTGTCATTTTTCATCAGGCCTCCTCCTGAAAAATATTTCCTACGATAAGGGACCAAAAAATAGCTAGTCCATATTTATCCCCTGGTGCCTCATAGAAAAACTAGGAATAATAGACTTCATAACACTTAATCCCTTCCGCCATAAGAATTTTAACATCCATGATGGTTCCCACCACACCTTGTTCCTCCATCTGGTGGTGGACCTCTAGTGAAATCTCACAATAAGTACACCCATATTCTCTCAGAATTCCACCTAAGTACCTAAAAACATATCGATAAACATTCCTCATATGAGATAATATTTCTAATATGTTACTAAAATTTAAAAAGTTATTCAATCCATAGTTTTCATACATTCATTTCTCTAGAAATCAAAAGTTCAAATTCTACCGTAATTTCACAACTCTCATGAACATAATTATTTACAAAAAATATTACAATGATTGATATTTAATCATAGAGATTAATTAAGAGGCTTATAGAAGATGAAAAATAGTATTTTGTGGATTTTTAATGACCAATATATTTGTGTGTTAGTGAAACTAGAGAAGGTTTGGGATTTAGTGGAATTAGAGACCATTCATGTTTTATTTTTTAGATTCAGTTTGAATTTTTTGTTATCCATCATTTAATTTAATTTTATTATGTCCAAATAGAGATATTTTATAGTATATTACTATGTTTGGTACATGTGAGGATGCATTGTTATAGTTTAATAAGGAAATATTATACTAATGGAATCATGGTGGAGGTGTACAAAGTACCAGGTGATTGTGTACTGGGTACCCAGTGTGATCTATTGTATCTATAGAAGAATTTAGATACCACCAGTTATATTGTTTTGTGGTACTCATACCTGGTGGGATATCCTTAAGGATGGATTCCAATAGATATTCTACCATGTACCCAGTGAGGGTATACTATGTACATTCTAGGCCCTATGATTTCTTTATTGAATGGTGGTTTTTTGGATTTGACCACCCATTAAAATTTTCCCATCTTCATGGGATCCCTATTTGGTTATGTCATATGGATTACCAATAACCTCCTTTATCATTATTATTTCCACATATCTATTCTTCCAAAACATGTAATCTGTGTGATTTTTTTTCATTGGTTAAGGTGATTTACACAACCTATCATTCCTTACATTCCATTACCATTAATATATCTAAATTTGGATGAATAATTTTTTTAGATTCAATATTGATTACTTCAAATCGTGGTGGCATTCATTAAAAATATTAATGTTTTTATTCATTGTTTTTTAAAAAGGATTAATGTTATTTAATTTTCTGGGATTTTCACTATTGTTTAGTGGTATATTGATGTATTGGATATTCCCTATTTTTGTTTTATTAATTTTGTGAAAAATTGACGGATGTATTGAATTAGAAAATCTGATATTTTTTGTTATGAAGGGGAAAAAAGTAACATGTGAGATACCTCCTATTAGCTCCTCATATTTGCATCATTTATACATTGTTCAGATAGGTATACAAATAATATTCCGAATTAAAGTAAATTAATGATTAACTATTATATTTAATTATAAGTGGCTATATTAAATTAATGTAAATTTAATATGGATTTATGACCTCATATATGACTTGATAGCTGATATGATCTCAATTATGTAATAAAATAGTAGTTTAAAGGTGATAACAGAAGTGTATGGTAGTTGGACCCCAATTTTAATACATTATATGTGGATCCATATATTATGGGAATTATTTATTGGGAATCATAGAGTGATCAACCAAATATGGAACCAAGGTGGGTTTTTATATGTGCAGTGAGATTTGGGAGGTCCATTAGGGTCATATAATATTATTTTTTTGTTATAAATTTATCATTCATTCATCAATTTATTTTTTCATATTGGAAGCCTTTATAAGAGTGAAGGTTGAAACTCAAATGTCTTAAAAAATTGATCAGTGGGTCTACCAACCTAAAAATGTTCATTTTTTAGCATATTATTTTTCACCTAGAGTTATGGGATGGGGTAATTTACATCAAGGGTTATTTGGTAGCCTAGGGAAAATGTGTATTATTAATGAGGGTTGGAAAAAAATAATGATGGAAATCAAGAGTGGCCTTAAAAGGCTTGTTAATGTTATAAAGGAATCTATAACAATAGTATAATAGTGAGATAATCACTTATTGATCGGTTTCCCTTTTGGTTTATAATATTTCATAGCCCATTGATAAGTATTATATAACCCTCAATATAATAAGGTTAACCAGTGAGAGATGAATTGTAAAATCAGATAAAATAATGGTATTCTTAGGATATTGTACGAAATGATCTACTAATTATAGAGTGTCATGTGGTAAACTATAACGAATCATCTTCATTACCTTGGGCATATGACCCTTGTGATATAACCTAGGGGTTGTATTTGGGAGAGATCTAGGATGAATATGTACAATCATTTTGTTTTTCTTTGTTTTAATGACATATGTGATATAGTCTATAACACCAACCATGTTCATAAAGTTCTTTAAGTTAGGATATGATACTTATTAATATTGATGTAGTATATTTAATTTAATTTGTATTAGGGTGATGCTTTTTTTTATTACTGTCATTGTTCTTCTTACAATAGACAATATCAATCAATAGAAGTAATGCCTCATGTGTTCAAGCCTACAATTTTGGAAATAACTTGATAATATAAATGTGATATCAAAACCAGAATAAATATTTTTTTTCCAATTATTATTTTTAGAGTGATAAACCATTTACTATATTGAGGAATATGTTGATAAAACCATTCACATATCCTATTTATATCATCTATACATCACTCAAACTTTTAGTTTTATTTCTAACACATAGTTTATCCTTAGATTATTATATATGATCCATCATACAACCATAGATAATATTATGATATTTTTTTCAACTTGTTAACAGTATTAGTGAAAAATCATTAATCGTTATTAGTATATAGTGATAAATTATTCAATCATTTTTAGTAGTTTTGTGATCTATCATTCAACCTTATTATTTTATTGTTGATACATTATTCACATTTTCCTATTATTTAGAGGATTCATCATTCACAATTTTTATTATATTTTTTATACAAAATTCAACCTTATTTAGAATTGTTGTGATACCCAAGTCTCTTATGTTTAAAATTTAATGAAACCATGTTTAATATTTCTTATTGATAAGGTGATACAACATTCATATATAGTTATTTTTATTATAAATAATTTCTTACCCAAACCTTATTTATTTCTTAATTAGTTGTTTACCCAGGTTTTTAATTATATTAGTGATGTATCTTTCACCCTAATATTATGATCAAACCCGAGAATCATTATTCAATTCTAGCATTAGAATAACTAGGAATTACTAAAATATCTTGGTATATTCTTATGTAAACGATTCATTAATTTGTGCATGCATTATTATCTTAATAAATTATATTTATTTATTACAATCATGTATATACATAGAAAATAATTATTGGGGACACAAATTTTAGTGGAATACCGAGTTCTATGATCACACCACACACATGCATTTAAGGGGATGTTATTTTTTTTGATGATATATAGTTCTAAAAATGTGACCAAATATATGTGAGTTGACTATGAGAGTTCTATATGGTTATGAATATGGTATTTAGGTGAGTAAATTGGAAATATATTAGCATAAATAAAATTTTATTTTCATATTGCCTTCATACTTTATAGGATTATATCTTTGTGAAGTATATGTTGGGATGTGTGACTATGTAACCTCTATGGGAAACATTATGATATAATATAGTGATGATATTCATTATGGAATTACTTAATCTATAGTTACATATGTTTATATTGATTTTTTACATTGGTTATGTATGATTTAGTTATTTATCAATTATTTTGTGTGATGATATTGAGTGTATAACTCCTATAACTTGTTGTATCAGACCCTCACTAGTAGTTGGAAAAATATATCATACAAGGAGGAATTCTAGATTTAATGTAATGATTTTTTCTGGTCTAAATATTTGTAAAATAGATTAGAAAATTACAATTATCTTATCAAGATAGCCTAAATTTAAAATTTAGATACCCCATAAATGTATATAGTTAACCATTACAATAAAAAATACTAGAAACCTCATTAACCCATCATCACTCATTTATAAAGAAGTATCTAATAATATAATTTTTAAATATGAATCCATATTAAGGTATAAATAAAATAAAATCTTTTGACCCAAATTATTACTCCCTTAATATGGCTATCTGAGTCATCTGATGGAATGGGATGAAGTAGGTTCCTGATCAAAATTGGCTGGATACTAGTTCTCATGCATCAAATAGATGTATATGGAAATTATTTCCCATAATCAATAAATAACCAAATATGGTTAAGACACCTAAAAATTTTACATTTCCATTTTGTAGGATATAGATCATACAAATAAAATAAATGGAAACTAGGGAAATCATAATCAAACATGAATTAAGAATGTAAACAAAACTCATGATCATTTAACAAGGCTCATATTAACATTAAATAAATACGAAAATCAATGAATCTGATAATGACATAAAACTACTATAGAAAGTAAGAAACAAAATTCTATAGTAGAAGGGTTGACATATAATAACACATAAGAAGTGAAAAATTCAAAAAAAAATAAAAATAAAAATAAAATAAAGAACCACAAGACATATATATGTCCCGTGTAAGTCATCTTCACTTGTCTTAACTAACATACAATAAACGAAAGACTGAGATCACCCACTATATCATTTTCTAATATTAAAAAACTATAATATTATAGAAATCATAAAGACATTATAACACTTATCCCTCCACACCCTTGGAATAACCATTAAATAAAAACCCAAATCAAGAATTTTTGAAAAAAAACTATTGATGTAATACTTTAACATGTATTGAAAATTAATAACCTGTTTTCAGTTTTTCCAAACATTTCAATCAATCCCATAACATTTAAAACATCCAAAATAAAATATAATTTATGATTTTTAAGTAAAATATGAATTTAATACATGGAAAAACATTAAAAATATGACCTTGAAGAAACACATATAGAGAAAAAAGTGAATAATCTAATCATTAGTAAACCCTTTTTATTTTAAATAAACAAGACCTGAGAGATAGATTCATTATTTTAAAATGGAAATAGTGATGATATTAAAGAAAAATAATAATAATAATAGCAATAGTAATAATGGGTCAATATAAATTAATAATAAGTAAACTAGCATGAAAATAGAGAAACACAATCATAATTACATAACCATGAAATATTCATCATGGGATTACGTAGGAACCCCAAAGAAAAATTGGGAGAACCAAACCATCCAATCTATTTACTTGGTGATTAATATGATTTACTACATGATAGTTAGTTAAACCATAATATAGACCAATTTGAAGTTAATCTCTAATAGGTGGACTATAGTTCAAGCATGGGGACACTAACTAGTGCATTTTTATTAATAGTGTAGTAATCATACATATATTTCCCACTTGGAAGATTCAAATTCCATAATTTGAACACAACCAACAACAAGGATACCTTTTAAAGGGTATATTTACAAAATAACTCTCAAAAAAAATATTTCAATGGGGAATTTAAGACATTGTTTATAAAACTATGTTCTAAAATATTTTTGGAAACCAAATCACATAAATTCATTTAAAAATAAAAAAAATAGAAGAGTAAAATATAATAATTCATTACATTCAACAACACCCTTAGTTTAAAATTAAAAACCTTTTTATTTTTTATGAAAAGAAAAACCATTTGTAGACAAAGGGATTACTTAAAAAAGAGCCATATATATATTTATTTAAAGACTAATATTACATTGTTATAGGAAAATACATTTCATCTTTTATAAAGGAGATACCTATTTTTCAATTCAAATGGAAAATAAAAAATGAACCTAATTTTTTTGGAATAAATAAATAGACAATAATATAATATCCTTTAAATAATTGAAAACATGTAAGATAAATACAAAAGAAAACATAGTTTTCCTACCTAAATCTACTACTTTCACTCACCACCATGTTAATCCACCATAATAATGCTATGGAATCCATTATAATGATATTCCTAGAATAATAACATAAAAATGAAAGTTAAATTTAAGTATAAAAATCCTTAGGTCATCAATACCCTTCATAGGAATAAAAGAAATATAAAAATTAAATATAGAGATTAGGGGGTACATATCATATTAAATTTTAAGAACAAACCCAAAGCATGATGAAAATTAATGATGAAATAAATTGAATAAGTGAGGTTAAAGGGGGAAACATTATTTGTAGATTTTTGGTTCAATTTGGAGAAAATTATGGGCATAATGGTTAAATTTTTATATATAAAAAGTTAATTGAATTTTTATGATCCTGTAGTCGGCACTACTTTGCCACAAATTTTACTAAATAATGATCCAACTTGGTGGATGGAACTAATACTCCTTCAGGATTTGATAGATTTACCACATAGTTTGGAAAACGTTTTTACAACCATTTTAACACATTTGAAACTAATTTTAGGTTTATCTTGTCTAGGTTTCATGTTTTACACAAAACTTGCACAAAACCATGAAAAATTCCAATAATAACTATTTCCTCCCAATTTCATGAAACTTTGACCAAAAAATGAAAATATAATGATAAAAATAAACATAAGAAAATTATATTAATGATTATTGAGGTAAGGGTACGATAATTGTTCCACCATATGTCTTTATACCACTATATAATCTTAGTGGAAAAAGTTTTATCAAATAATCTATGAGGTATAAAATCCTCATTAATATCTAAATTAGAAAAACTATGTAAAACCAAAACATCACCCCAAAATATTCCCAAAAAATTTCATAAAAGAATAATACTATAAGAAATTTCATTTCTTGATGAACATTAGAGATCACAAATAAAAACGAGGCACTTCATTTGCAAAAAAATATTAAGCAAACCAAAATAACAAATGTACTTTACTCATTGGAAACTATAAAACTCTAAAAATTTGAGTTTATAAAATATAATTAAAGTAAATATTTATAAAACCTATCATTGGTTTGGGTCTATTTATGGAAATTAAAGACCATAAATGATAGATTTATGAAACAATATCCTTAATAAAACATGGAGGCATTAAATAGAAAATTGATCGACTATAGTGGCCTCTCTACTATTTTAAAATTCCACCAACACACTAACTCTACAAAATTGACTAATTATTCCCATGAATTATAGAAAGAAATAAAAACTACATAAATAAATGATTTAATAATGGATGAAAGTATTTATATAAATTTACGATTCCTAGATCCCACATCACTTTGTTAACAATTTACATGAAACTTAAGAAATATACAAATATTTTCATTATTGGAAAAAAATTAATTTAATATAGTAATTTTTACAAATAATCTCAAAAACATCATCAAAATTAAAATATCACGAACATAGTATTCTCATAAAAAGGTAACTAGGATTGTGCTTATAGAAGACAATACGATATAATGAAAAATACCTCAAATAGTCACTATATCAGAATGAAGTTTATCTAGATGAACATATAGATCTTTTAGATTAGTAGATCTGGATCTACCTATTTTGAATAACTTCTAAAAAAAGTAATTATAAATGATCCAAATGAACCAAAATATGATAGGTATTTGAATCTTTTTTACATAGAGAATTAATATTATCTTACCTACCGCATTGATGGCATGCCCTGAGCTTACTCCATAAAGAAAATGATGACATAAAATGCGAAAGTATCATGATTCAAAAAACTTTATGATAAGACTCATACCAATATCCATTTTCACTATTATAAATACATTTACTATCCCTGGTAATGGAGAAAATATCATACACTTTAGTTATCCAGGCTAGGCCAAACTCTACCTCGACATCCTGTATCACTACCCGTTTGCACGAGTCTTTCTATACAAATAATTTTTTTGATGAAGGTTATAATGAATACATCTTATAGAAAATTAATTAATTAAAGATTCATCCAATATTTAATGAATAATATATGTTACCTATTATATGAAATTATTTGTGTACTCCAAACAAAACTGATCATTGTGCTCAATGTATTATAACTCCATCACCTTATATAAATTAATATTTTATGGAAGTATTATTTGATAAAAATTAATTTTAAAAATTAAAATGAGTGTTACTTTTGAAAAATAGTCCAAATAATATACTTTAAACACTTAGAACTTATATTATTGTGGAAAACTCTAAAAAATTAATTCTGATGAGACTCTGGATAAAGAATGTGGTAGAAAAAATTCATTATCTTCTCAAACAACTCTTATAATTCTTGAGACCCATACTACCCATGGAATTGGTGTGGATTATAAATTTTTAACTCTTTAAGATATTATCAGAGATGAGAAAGAATAAAAATAGTCTAACACCTAGAAATTTTATGATATATTTCACTTTATTATTTTTGATTAGATTGATATCATGGTTTATATGCAATACAAATTTTAATTGAGCTGCAATATATTATTAAATTAATTTTATTGAATGTTATAGTTATCACCTATTTATTGGATTTGTGGGAATGATATTAGACTAAATAAATTAAGATAAAGTATTTTTTTACAAATTTATAAAATGAATTCATTGGTTATCAACTAGCTAGAAAATAAAATAAAATCATTTGAATGTAAAAAAGAGATGTTTTTTAAAAAAATATTATTAATATGCCTAATGTTTTTTTATTTTAATAAATTATATTAATAATTATTCATGGATAATTTTAATTAAATGTATTGATAATAATTTCTTTCAAATATTTTTTCTTTTATTTGATTGTTTTTTCGATCCAATAAAAAAATTAAACTTAGTTTTATGTTTAAGAATTCATTTCGCTAAAAACGGTTTTGTGGCATTTTGAGAACGTATTTTAAAATGAATTTATACGAGCAATAGAAATTTAATATTTTAAAATATATAATATATTTTGAATCATCATAATTAATATTAAACAATAATGTAAACTTAATTTTTTGTCTCTATAAATAGTAAATTTTGTAAAGAATTAGTTACCACAGTAAGAGTTAAAACATGTTAAAAGGGTTAAAACTAAAATGATATGTGATCAAATGAGCTAAAAACATGTATAAATATTATTATATTGAACTATTTAATCCCTATATCATCTATAAATCTAATATGTGTAATCTTGGATATGTCTATATTGAATAAGACATTAATATATTTTAATCTACTGAAAAATTCAAAGTGTGTCCTCTCATTCACTTATAAAAGGAAACCACATATCATTTCTTATTAAAACTTCATGAGCATATTAGATCAGAATATAATAACCCAAAACCATTACTAAAATTTATCCCCATATCCTATAAGACCTCTTTTATCATAATACTATCCTTGTATGGATTCAGGTGTAAGACAACAGAGGTTTCTCAACAAATATGTATAACTCTTAACCAAGTACTTTGAATTTTATGTCTTCTTCCACATTATATAAACATATTATGTCAATAATAAAATTATTAATTTATTATAATAATTATACTATGATGTTATTATGTTTATTTTTTCAACTATACATCATTTATATCTAATGTGAAATGAAAGTATTGCTCATACATATTTGTGGATTACCGCCTCTATATAGTGATATATGATTCATTTTCCATCACCATCGTTCATGGATGGTTTTAATTATGAGTTTAATTTTTATATATAATACTTATAATAGAAAATTTATTATATAATTAGATATTATATACCTTATTATTTTCCCAAACATTGGATAATGATAATGTTGTTTGTGCGTATGTGTGGACTACCACCTTCGTGACGCGACATGATCCATTTTTCATTTAAACTTATAATGGATGATACTAAGGGTATATTTAATAAATATATATTATATAAAAACGATTATATATATTTTATTTTTTATTTACATTTTTTCATACCATCCATAAAAAGTGGAAAAACCACTTTTGTGTACGTATAAAATACCTTCTCAATGAAGTGATGTAGTTCATTTTTCATCACCACATTATATAAATAGTTATAAAAGTGTATATATTTCTTAAATAAGATACTTATTACATAAATAAAATTATAGAGATGAAATAACCATTATCTAATTATATAGACCAGAACTTTTGAAACGAGGCATGCAAGAAAAATGAAACATTTATCACAGTGAATATTGATTTTAATAACGAATTATTAATAAAAGGGTGATAAGATATTATAAGTAAATAATATATGGTATTATATGTTGGATTATGGTTCTAAATTATATTTAAAGTAAATATATTTTTATTATAAATGATATTTTAAACACTACAAATAAATATGAGACTTGAGGTAAGGTATTATGTTATAATCTCATTTTTGGGGATTTCCTATGATAAATTTACATTTAAGGGAATATAATGGATATTACCCAATAAACACCATACATATTTTCTCCTCCTATGTTTATTAATGTAATTTTAATGTATTAGTGTATCAAACTAGGTGATTTTAATATAAATGATATTCATGTATTATTAATACTAATTTATTAGATTTTATAGTGCTATATTCTTTATAAGAATGTTTGGTATTTTTTCTATCAAATGGAAAAAGCATTATTTCAAACCAAACTCGGGTTTCATGTATTATATGGAATTATTTTGAATATTTATTTCTAAAATTCTAAATTTCAATTTTATAAAATGAAAAAAATTTCTGAAATCATTATGTTGAGATTAGAAAAGGATGAATTTTTGAGAAATTCCTAATTTTTTTTATTTTTCAATGAATTGTGAAAATACAAATTTTTATTTAAATTAGTATATTATTTTATAGAATATAAAATGAAACATTATATTTTTTATTTTTTTAAAATATATTAAGATCATTTTGGTTAAAAATAATACAAAATAAATGTTATAGGAATCAACATTATACTTGAATTTGGTGTAAAACTTTTTATACCAAAAAAGGCATTTTTCTAAAAATCCATTTTTCATCATGTTTTATGAGGTTAATTATAAAATAAATTCGGTAACATTTGATAATTTAATTTAAAAAAATTTATCCTCTAATTTGAATTAATATTTCCTTTTATTTTAAGTTATTATAAATAGTAACCACAATAAATATTTTTCACCTTAGTAATGGAAATCTGCTAATTAACATTAATAATAATTTGATAAGGACTAAAAATGTCCCAAAAAATCTCATTTAATATACTGTAGAGTGATGTCATACTTTCATCATCCAAAGTTTGATATTGTGACATTTTTTTATTTTTATTTTAAAATAATTTATATATTATTTTTAGTGAAGGAAAATACCAAATTTCACTCTTTTATTTTAAATTTATATTATATATTCACATTAAGATAAATATAAATTTTAAATATATTAATTTTTATTTTTAGCATAATTAAATTATTTTTATTATGTGAAATTATTTTTAACTTTTATATATGTAATAATTACCTTAAATGTTTATGTAACACTCATACAATGTATGTGAATAGAGTAGAAAATTTCTGTAAATGATTTTAAAAACATAAAAAGTAATATTTTGATTGTTTAATTATTGTGTCGTATAGATTTTATTATTATTAATAATTAAATATTTATTATTAATGTTATTATATTTTAATTCCACTATTTTTTTCAAAGTTAAATTATCTGAATAATACTTAAAATGACATTACTGATATTTTATGTCAAATAATACTTTATTAAATTTAATAAAAATCATTAAAACTGTGAAAGATGAAAAATAAAATGGGAAATGGTTTAAAAATAAATAAATTAGACATATATGATCCAATTACCACCTTATAAGGGAAATGATAACCCTTTAATATTAGAAAAGTCATTACCACAATTATGGTTAAATTTGGTTACCCATGGGGTTAAACCAAGTGATATGGTGTAAATGATATAAAAAACATTTATATATTTGATTTCATGATAAGATTAATACAATATCCTCCATATATTATAATAAACATTATTTAGGGAATTTGTTTCAATTTTTACTCATATATTATATTATAATATTTTAGGTATTTCCAAAAGATCCCCTTTCATCTTCTATAAAATGAAACTCCTTTCCCCTTCTCACAAAGATTCATTTTTTTCATACAATATCATCCCAAATATGATCATAAAAACCCTCATCACATTATATATGTCTTATTTTTGGAAGAAAATTATTATTAGAGGGCTTATTGTGTAAAATAATGGAGGTTTTCTGAAATAGATGTTTAGATTTTCACCAAATGTTTTAGTTTTATTTATTTATCTACCTCATTAAAATATTATTAAACCATGATAAATTATCAGCATACTTATAATGATATGTTAGTGTGATGATTTAAATACCTATATCCACATCATCTCCCATCAAATGGGAAATTAATTCATCCTTCGTGTGCACAGAGGACTACCACCTTGCGAACTGATGAAATTCAATTTTAGTCGTTGCATATCAGGGCTGGTTATAATGACAGATTATATATATATATATTATATTTATCAATATATTATAATTATTTAAATATGAGATATAATTTATATTCTTACCATACCATCCATTGAAAAATTATAACATCATTTGTGTGTACTTGTGGATTACAACCTCTATCAATCAATATGATTTATTTTTCATTATAAACATAAATTAATGGTATATATAAGTTTATTTAAAGAGTTAATATTATATTTATGATATAATAAATTTTTTAATGATAAAATTATACTCGCATTCTTTCCCTCATTTTGTTGAAAAATATAAACACTACCCGTACTTCCATTCAACCTACCATCTCCATTATTGTGTCATAATTAATTTTTCTTAACCCCCATTATTTATTGGTTTTTAATAAATAGTTAATGAATAATAATGATAATTATTTCATGATTGTTATTTTAGAGTTTATGTAATAATGACTTATTTGACCATTGTCAACACACCGAATTCATTTTGAAATTATGAACCAAACATCTTCAAAAAACCCGATGTAGATTTATCTGAAAAAGTAATTAAAGATGTAATTAAAAGTATTTAACGAAATATTATAAAAATAAGTAAATTAATTTTTTTTAAAAAAAGTTAATAATTGATATTTGTTTACTATATAGGAGTTCAAGGATATAAACAGAATGTATGGACTCGAGGTTTGGGATTCCATCTTGTTTTCCTTTCATTGAGGTATGTATTAATGTAATGCACTTAATTTATTTTATATCATTTATATAGTACCCATTTTAAATTTTATATAATGATACTGCCATAAATTTTTGTATTTGATTTAAGAATTTAAATTATTTCATTCAAATGGATCTGAATTGAATGTTACCAATTGTTATGGAGTTTCATAATTCAATTTCCATTCATTAGGTTATTCCTAAATTTATCTATAAAATATTTTATTTTGTAGTTCAACTTGTTTTATATAAATTTACATATGTTCAAATAATATTTTATTGGATTAATTATCACTTCAAAAGTAATGATCATTGTAAGGGTTTTCTTTGTATCAATCTCATTTTCATGATACACGATTCATACCGGGCACCATGAATTCCTTGAATGGTGCACTTAATACCTCATGAATAAATTTCATCATATCAATTCATAAAATTAATCATATATAAATATATATACCATAATATTACTTTTAATGACTTGTTATCTGAATGTTACCAAAGTTGTAAATGTTTTATCATACAATCTCATTTATTTTCAGGATTTTTTGTGTTCAAGTTCACTTTAGGGAAATCATATTAAATTATTTTTATGAATCAAATATTTTTTATTATCCTCTAGTTATGAATTTTTTTACATGTATATTTTCGATTTCCTCCCTGATTCATTAAAGTAACATCATAAATGTTGTTTGTAAGTGATCCTGATCTTGAATATTATTTTAGAAAAGACATATTTCTCTTCTATATCAATGATTTCAAAAATGATAATTTATAATAATAAAATGTTTCCTATTGTTATTTTAAATGAAATTTTACCTTATATTAAATGGTTATAAAAGGGAATTCCATAAACTTTTTCTCATGGATTAGACTTTTCTCTCTTTAATTTTTTTTGAAAAGAATGTTTATTTTTAACGTATATGGAATTAAAATATTTTCTCCCAGATGTGATCATTATTTTATTTTTCGGATAGTTTTATAATTTTATTGGGTTATTTTCTACAAAAAAATTATTTTACAGTACACTGTAAATTTTTGGTTTTTAAAATTAGTTTTCAATGTGGAAAGGGTATTTTCCTCAAGATTGTTTTTAATAATATTTTTATGGAATTTCTATTAATCAATAACAAAAACCTTTATTATACTTATGCTATAATTGAGATATATTATATTCAAACCACCCTTATTATATCCTCATATAGATTATGTAATTTACTAGAGTATTATAAAATATATTCCATTTTTAAATGAATAAATTTCTTTTTATATAATGAAGTTATAGAAAACATATAATATACTTTGTTTATTTTGGAGCATTTTATGTTATATCATGTATGATCTAGAATAATACTAAGAATCATAAAAATTGATTATATAATAATTTTATAGTGAATATTTTGATTATTATATATTAAAGGTGATGATAAAATCTAATTACAACCAATGAAAGAAGTTATGGCCTCAAAAAATAGTATCATTCCATATAAATACCATTCATCAAGCATTTTTAGGGAGATAAAATCATATGTAATTTACCTCGCCCAATTCGATGATAATATTCAACAACTAAATCATGAGTGAAACTATTTATGAGTGAATTTAAGGATTATCAAGATCACAACCCAAATTGTGTTTTCCAAACCATCCCATGAAAGTGTGACCATCTCACACCTTAAAGTTTGGGAATACACTGGTGGAATAAGAGGAAAAGTAACTAGACTATAAAAATATGAATTATCAAATTTTCTTTTTAATAAAATAATTATTTTATTTATCATTTTTTATTATTACCTTATCAATTATTATATAAGGAGTTGGATAAAAAATTAGATGTTATCTTTAATAAATCAAAATTATATTTTTAAGAAAAACATATTCTCAATTAAGATAACTTTTAAAATCTCAAGAATATTAGATTTTTTTTTATTTCAATAAAATATTATTATTAAATAAAAATTATTTAAATATAAGTGATAATATAAATTGATGAATCTAAATGAAATCTTTATAAGGGTCAGAAAACTATGATCATCGTAAAAACCATTGTTTTCAATAAATGTGGATTTTTGATTTTAAAGTGTAAATTTTCATATTTAGACTAACATTTTGTTAAAAAATTATTTTGGAAATTATATCATCAAAATTGAATGAAAGTTAATTTGTCATAATTTCTTAATGTAGTTTTATATTTTGGTAAAACATAAACTGGATATAAATATAGAGTATTTATCATATCTTATTAAAATCCCAAAAGTGTTGTAACAATTACTATAATGATTATCTAAGATAAAAAGTTTACTACCCATTTAAAACTACATGTTTTGGAAGTTATTTTATTAATTTTATAAACTGGTAAAGAATCATGTAAAACCTATGTTATATTTTCAGGCATTATAATCATTTATTTAAGAGTATGAATGAATTTCACATCACAAGACTTATGGATAAAAACACACTTGATAAAGGATCTATACACCCCATTATTAATGGATATAATTTTCTTATAATCAATAATATCAATCTAATTTTATTGGGGATAATAAAAAGATCAACCTTCATGACATGATCACTTTAATGGAATTAATTGATGTGATTCTTGAAGAATTGAATGGTCTTCCTCTAAGTAAAGAGTATGTGTTATTAATCAAACATATACCCAGTGATTTTCCAAAATCCATGACTCCATATAGAATAGGAAATGTAGAACTACAGGAGTATAAGAAGAAACTATAGGAGAATCTAGATAAAAGATTTATACACCCAAGTGTTTCACTACAGGGTGCACCAATATTTTTCATTAGGAATAAGGATAGGTCAATGAACCTATGAATTGATTATAACGAGATAAATAAGATCATAATACTGGATAAGTATCATCTTCCATAGATTGAGGAATTGTTCTATAAGTTATGTGGAGCCCAATACTTCTCTAAGGTTTATCTTTAGTCAAGGTGTTATGATGTAAAGGAGAAAAAGGTTGATATACCAAAAAGTATTTTTCATAAATGATATAGTCACTGTATGTTCATAGTGATTCCATTTGGACTCAATAATTCTCCATCTACCTTCATGTTCTTGGTGAATAAATTCTTTAGGGATTACCCCAACAAATTTTTAGTGGTATTTATAGATGATATTAATATATACTCCAAAATCTAAGAGGAACATGAGGATAATTATAGTGTTGTAATTCATACCCTGCAAAAGGAAAATTTATCTTAATAGTTTTGTAAATTTGCATTTGGGATCGTCTAAGTATAAATCATGTAGAATTTTATCAACAAAAGGGGTATTTTTGGATCCATTAAAAATAGTGGTAAATTAATAATGGCCTAGACCAATATTTATGAAGAATATCCCTAATTTTCATAGATTGTCTAAGTACTATATTAGATTTTTGAAAAAAATCTCAAGATTTTAAATCCCACTAACCATGATAACTAGGAAGGAAGTGATGTTTATTTGGATTAATGAATGTGAGGAAATATTTAATGAGTTAAATTAGAGGCTAATAACAACACATGTTCTCACATTACCCATAAGTGTGAATGAATTTTTGATCTACAATGATGTGTATAAATAGTGTTTGGGTTGTGTAACTATGTAAGATAAAAAATTAATAACCTATTCCTCCTTAAAATTAAATATCCATGATAAATACTACCCAACTCATGATCTAGAATTTTATATAGTGATCTTTGTGATGAATATTTAGGTAAATTTTCTCTATAGGGAGAAGTATGAAATATATGCGGATCATGAAAGAATCATGTTTATATTAACTCAATAAAGATATAAATATGAACAAAAAAGGGGGTTATAGATGATCAAGTATTATAGTTACTCAATCCATTTCCTTCTTGTTATGGTGTACAAAATGGAAAATGCACTAAGAAGAAAAGATCTTATAACCCCATTAATGATGAGGATTGAAAAGGATCCAATGTTCTTGGACATGAAGAAGACGGAAATGGGAATAATAAAAGGGTTTTCATCCTACCTTTATCGAATAAATAATCTACCATCCATTATTGATAGGATTAAGGAGGTCCAAATAGATGATGAGGTGATACAGAAAATGGTATAGAATATTCTAAAGTTTAACTTTACCGAAGATTGAGTTATGTGGTTTGGAACATGAATATATATACCATAAATACCATAGCTAAATAAGAAACTTATGGATGATGTGAATATATCTCCCTTATGTATTAATCATGGAATAACTAAAATATATAGGGATATTAAAAATAACATATAGTGGGATAAAATGATGAGGTATATTGCAAGATTTTTATAGTGATTCTGGGAATGATAATAAGTCAACGATGAATGACATAAGTCTAAGGGTATGATGAAATCATTTCCTATACCAGTATATAAATAGGAAACAATATCATTGGATTTTATCATAATACTCCCTAGAACATCTAATAGAAATAATTCTAGTTAGTTGGTAGTCAATTTCCATACAAAGTTGGTCTAATTCATTTCTATCGAGGAAGATTTATTTCTTGGAAACTCATCACAATATATATAAGAATAGTGGTAAAACCTTATGGAGTGCCACTAAACATTGTATTTGATTGAAATCCCAATGTTACATGAAGGTTATATTGAATCCATTAGTATGTTATGGATATATTGCTAATTTTTAATACGGATTGTCACCCTTAGACAGATGGACAATATGAGTGAAGCATTCAAACTCCCGAGGACATGATAAGATCTTCTTTAAAGGATTTTCTAGGGTGTTGGGATCAACACCTTCTCCAAGTTGAGTTTGCATATGAAAAAATTTATATTCTATAATTCAAATGGCACCATATGGGGCTCTGTATGGAAAGACTTGTTGGAATTTAACATATGTGGATGAAGTTAGAGATTTTCAATTGATAGGACCCAATATTGTCCACGAGATAAAATAGAAGGCTAAAAAATTAAACTTTATATCAATCAAACAACAATTAAATAAAAAATATACATACAATTATTTAAGTGTCCTAGTGTTATATGTTGGAAATTATGCATTCCTTTTTATAAATTCATAGATTAAATTATTGATTTTTTGGAAGAATCTAAATCTTTTTCATAGATATATCAGCTCCATTGGGATCCATGGTCACATCAGATTTTTGGATTATTGATTAACACTCCCACATAACCAATTTAATGTACATTATGTGTTCCTTATATCCTTCATGAGAAAATAAAAAACCATAATCCTCACATGATATGAATCCAGAGTGGTAACCTTGAAGAATTATATTTCAAATGAGGACTAGATAATGAAGATAATAGATTATAGAGACAATATTCTATGAATCAAGACAAATCTCCTAGGAAATGTTCTATGAATGAGCAAAATTTTTGAGGAACAAATATGGGAATCAGAAGAGGTGGTGAAATATAAGTACCCTCATCTATTTTAGTTTATGAAATAAAAATTTGATGGTGAAATTTTTTATTGTGGAAAGAATGAAACAACCTGATCTTTTATAAATTAAATTCTATTTTCAAATGAATAAATTACTTATTATGTATTAAAGTTATAGAAAATGCATGAACAAATTTTATTATTTTGGAACATTATAAGTAATATCCTATCAGTTTTAAATTACCATTATGCATCATAATCATTGATAATGTAGTTGTTTTACAATTACTATTATGATTATTATATATTAATGGTATTGATAAAATCAATTGAGATTGAAAAAAGAAGTGATGGATTCAACCAGTAGAATAATACCCTATGAATCCCATTTTCCCATGATTTTTAGGGAGATAGAATCACTTGGATTTTCCATTGACCATGCCCAAGATGAAATTCAAAAACTAAATCAAAATTGAAACCATTTATGAGATATTTTCAAGATTATAAAGGTCACTAACCAAATAATTTTCACTGAACCAAGCCAATAAAGTGTTACTCCTATACACCTTACACATAAACAAATATGTTGGCATAATAAGGGGTTATGTATCAGGACCCTGTGATTAATAATTTTTTAATTTTCATATTTAAAAAACAATTATTTTGTTTATCACCATTTATTATTAGATTATGCATGATTATTAACAAGTTGGATAAAAAATTAGATTTAAACATGAAGAAAAAAAATTGTATTTTTAGAAAATATAGACTCTCAATTAAGAATTTTTTTTGATAATTTCACAAAATTTTAAAATAAATTTTATTTTATTAAAAAATTATTATTAAATAACTTTATTTACATATAAATGATAATATAATTTAATGATGTTCAATATATAATTTATTAGTGGTAGAAAACATTTATTGTAATAAAAACTAGTATTTTTTAATAAATGTTGATGCTTGATTTAAAAGTTTAAATTCTCAAATTCATATAATTATTTTTATAAAAACCTATAATTTTTGTAATCATCACATGAAAATTATCCAATTGGGAACTCTTAATAATTTTCTTGGATATATTATTTTTTTGGTAAAAATTAAATAGGGTATAAATACATAATATTTATTATGATATTATGAAATACAAACTAAGTATTGCAATAAATATTATAAAGGGTATCGATGATATAAATTATGCTTGTCATGACCCCTTCCTAATAAGGTGTACCAATCCTGGCCCAACAACGTCAGAAGGGTTATAGTGACCCCTGAGTCCTACCTCCAGTAGGCCTCGTGTTGGAGACTAGCACTGAGGGTAAAATAAACAAAAAAATGGGAGGCATTCCCCTCTAAGAGAAAACATGGGAAAGAGAGAGATAAGACATACTCAAACAAACTCTAACTCAGACAGAAATATAAAAGAAAACCCAAGTACACAAATGTGATGTCATAAAAAACTACTACACCTGAAAGGAAAACACCAAGTACCAAAAGAAATGTAAAAAGAAAAGCAACCACAGAGCCTGGAAAACTCATGAAAACACCAAGCTAGTAATAACGAGCCTGATATAAAACCTTCTCAATGTGACCTAATTTTTTTTTATATATACATATGGTGAGTCTTATAGTATACTTTGTAGGATCCTCCCTCAAGTCTCTCGTGCAAAAGTAAAGAAAGCATGCTAGAGTAGAGTGAACAAAAAGTGAAACTCACTCATTACCTAAATAGATATACTATGTTATCAAACTCACCACAGATACTATCACCAAGTATCACATAGAAGAATATATAACATAATAAAGAATATAAAGGGTACCGCGCTAATACATCACCATTGGTTTTATGCTTTTCCCCATCAGCGCACGTCCTAAGCATCTCTCTCTAAAAGGCTTGCCCGCAGACACCTAGGCGTAGCACCACAACATGAACCTCATGAAACAAAACCACCATGTCTATGTAACCAAAGTAACCAGGTAGTTTCCAGGATCCACCACATCTTTTATAACTTGTATAATACATTGGGTATTAAACCTCAAGCCATTATAGCTCATTCACCAAGTAAGGATCAACGAGCCATCATAGCATATACACGTTACATCCATAGTAGTTCATTGGAAACTATATCCAGAATATATGTGTGTGAATAACCAAAATCCATTACAACCCTATACACAAATATATGGGGAAAACTAACTGTTGTACCTACAAGCACAAGAAACTACCAAGAGAAGAGAGTGGGGACAAATGTGGTAGTCCTCTATCCATCCTCCCACCATAATGTTGGAGAAAACACCCCATAAGGATCAGAATAACAAGGTTGTTAGTTTCCCTAACTGATGGGGTGGATTATCATATAGAAACACAAAAAGTATAGAATATACTATAGCTCACAACCACACTATGAGCATAACCTAGTCATAGACTCAATTGCATCTAACATCTCTCAGACTCCCGGTTTCTACTTCTAAGACTACGTATTCGATAAGCAGACAACCATCTATATATCATTATTACATTACCCCACACACTTTTTATCAGTTGAAATTTATTTTAATTAATTTTTTAACCATCAATTAACCATTACAAATTCCACATTATATTTCATTAGCATCACACCCAAAGTTTACTAATAATTTAAAAATTTCAACCACAGTATTGCATCCGCGCAAGCTCAGACCCCATGGGTTAACATCATTTATTAAATCATTTATTAACAACATTATTAATTTCCCATATTCCTAGGAATTCTAGGAAAAAATTATAATCCACTAAACACAAGGGTATCAACTCAGTGAGTAGATGAACTACCCATCTTGTATTTTCCAACTATAGCAAGAGAATACACCCATCCTCCATTGAGAAGCTAAACACGGAAAGCACATGGAATACCCCACATATCTTCACCCCCTTTTGGAAGAAGGGTAAGAAAAATTAGCTTCATTGATCAGTGGGGAAAGTAAAGAAGATAAAGAACCAACAAGAAATTGAAAGCATCCAAACATTAACATCCAACCCATTTCATCATCCTTGGTGTCCTCCCTAACACCCACAAGCATGAACCGATGCATCTCCCCACTCTAGGAATCAACTACTACTACAACCAAGGGGCCTCCCTGGCCTCACATATCATAATAGCCATCCAAGATCACATCACAACAAAAGCAATAGGAAAACATACATCATAACAATTAGAATCTTGGCCCTTAAACAAGGCATCCAACCTTCAAACACAATGAGATCTCACAACTTAAAGAATAAGTCTATTGACCTTTACAATTAAGAGGGTAACTGAGAACCCTAAAAGGAATTATATTTTTATCAAACAGCTGGTTCCTTGAACCATCTGGAATAAACCGATTTATTATTTGTAGGTTCCAACTACAGGTAACATAAAAATTAAGCTATCATAGATATCAAAAATCAACTAAACATGCTTACCACATCAAATTTATTAATATCAAATTACAACAACAACAAGATTAATTTACATGAATCTTTATCTTCAGCCAAATAATTTAAAATTAACTGATGGTTTATGTTCTTTACCAATTTCATCAAGAATGACATGAAAACAAGAAAATCATGGATATCACACCATCTAAAAAAATGAGAATAAATAACATACAATCAAAACCAAATTATTTTTCTGGTTCAAATATTTATTATTTCAATTCCATTGTGATCTAGTGGGATAAAACATACTAAATCTATAGGTGCATGTAAAAGAATAGAGAAGCAATGAATCCCCTACCTCAAAAGGTTCTTGACGTTCTTTATACGAGAACATACCAACAAAACAGATCTCGATCACCTCTCTTGGAGGACTACATCCACCCGAGGATGCAGAGATACCACCAAACCGGCCAAAACACAAGAAAAGTCCATTAGGAACATGGATATAGCATTCAATAATAGTTCAAGGATAAATAGAAGGAGATGAACCCAAAATAATGATGATAGATCATACCTTATATCGAAGATTGATTGATATTGCTTGGTTGCACCAAAACAGGGGGGTGGACTTGAAGAGAGAAGAACTTCAAGGGGAACCCATAAAAGGAGGAAAGTTTTATCATACAACTCCTACCAGAAGGAAGGAAAGTTTGATCATCTTGCAATAAAAAACAAGGAGGAAGAACAAGGGAGGATGATATCTCGTCCCTTTAGAAAATTAATGTAGGAGTTATGGGATTTAAATCAGCCTTATATCCCTTATAAAATATTTTAATGCATTTTTCATCAAAGAAAACTTTAAATCAGTAAAATTGGGAAAATATGAAAATTTGGAAAAGGAAATATTAAATAGTTATAGAAACACTATAGACTCACCGTGGCACTGCAGAATCACCGTGACACTCTAGATCTTCTGTTTTTGTGACACCGTGAAACTGTAGATCTTCTGTTTCTATGACACTGTGAAACTGTAGACTCACCATGACATTGTAGATCTTCCATTTCTGTGACACTGTGACATTGTTGATCTTCCATTTCTATGACACCGTGAAACTATAGACTCACCATTTCTGTGACACCATGACACTGTAGATATTCTGTTTATGTAACACCATGACACTGTAGATCTCTTATTTCTATGACACCATGAAACTTTTCAATTAACTGGAAAAACTATTCACAGAACTGGAAATTTGGAGAAGTGTTGGGGATGAGTCACTTTGACCTCCCAGAACACCTCAACCACCAGATTTCAGCAAGGGAATGGAAAATAGAGGTCGAAGAAATTATATCAGATACCAATAAAAACATTATCTCCCTTGAGAATCTGAAACCAACCCAAAAGGAAACAGAAAATGGGTTTGAAAAACCACCCATTGAGATACCTCTCAAAAGAGAGAAAGCCACAAGAAGCAAAAGAATAAATCCATATTATAAACCTGAAAGGCCTATAACCACAAAGAGATAATATTTACATGAAAAGAGTTAAACATCTTACAAATCTGGGTAGGAATAATGTATCTGCGACTCACATTCCCAGGTACTCTTATCCATGCCACTGTGTCTCCACAAGACACAAACCAAGGGGATAGAATGCCCACACAACACCATCTCTTTATGGTCTTGTATCTCCACAGGCTGCAGCTCGAAAGTCATGTCATCATCAACATCGATATATCCCCTATCAATGATGTGATAGTCATTATGAAGATAACGAAGGAGTTGTGACACATGAAAAACATCGTGTATCCAAATCATCTGTAATGGACATGCTACTCGATACGCTATGATTCTAACACGATCTAACACTTCGAAAGGCCCAACACACCAAGGATAAATCATTATCCCATGAAAAAAACTTCTCTACCCATGATGGGGAGTTACCTTCAGAAAAAAGTGATCAAAAACATCAAACTCTAAAGGTCTCCTCCTTTGGTCAACATATGATTTCTGACGATCATGTGATGTCTTCATCCTTCCATGAATAACAAGAACCATCTCCGTCGTATTCTAAACTATTTTTGGTCTTAGAATTACTGAATCTCCGACCCTAGTCTAACACAATAGAGAATAGAAAGGTTTCCCATACAAGGCTTTAAATGGCTCCATACCAACGGTGGATTGGAAACTATTTTTGTAAGAAAACTCCACCAAGGGTAAGTGCCTCATCCAGGAACCTCCAAAATCTAGGATGCTAGAGTGCGACATGTCTTCAAGAGTATGGATGGTCCACTCTATCTAACTTTCTATCTATGGATGAAAATAAGTGCTAAGGAATATCTAGGAACAAAAATCATGTCAGAGACCTCTCCACACCCTAGTGGTAAAAAAAGGATCTCGATCGGAAATGATTGTCCTTGGGACTCTGTGGAGTCTCACCACATCCTCCAGGTACTACCTTGGCAAAACTTCCACTAATCTCGATTCCTTGATTGCTATAAAGTGGGTCGATTTTGTTAAACAATCAAATACTACCCAAATAGCATCATAGAATCCTTGAGCTCAAGGTAAACCAGTAATAAAGTCCTTTGAGATGTCCTCTCACATACACTAAGGATTATCTAATGGCTTGAGCAAACCACTGGGGACACAGTGCTTGGCCTTTACCATCTGGAAGACAAAACATCAATATACAAACTCCTCAACTACACAATTCAGCCCAGGATACCAAAACAGACTCCTCAAGACTCGGTACATTTTGTCACGGTAGGATGTACCACAAAAGGAGAACTATGAATGTAT
The DNA here is from genome assembly GCA_963277665.1 of Viscum album. NCBI lineage: Eukaryota > Viridiplantae > Streptophyta > Magnoliopsida > Santalales > Viscaceae > Viscum > Viscum album. The sequence continues at coordinate 1,455,073,449 of OY728135.1, read as the reverse complement.
ATAAGTACCGTCTATTATATCCCCAAATGAACAAAAATAATTCTTTGAGACAACACCCGATGTTGTTCATCCTCAGACCAACCATCAGAGGCCTCTCCCCAAACAACTCAGTCTCTACTGACCTCTACCTTTACATCCCCCATCCAAGACTCTTCCACCTTCTGCACTAGAGATGAGTGCACCATCATCTAAAAAAGACAACTTCTTCCCCCAAAATTCTCCAATATCGAGATTTAATTTTGAAAGTTCTTACATTACTCTCTAGGAATCACCAGATTCAGACACTGCATGACTATGTGATGTCTGGCTCAATGCATTAGCTTCAACATTCCCCTTCCCAGTTGTATATAAAATTTTTAAGTTGTATTCCAGTAAGGACTCCATCCACTGACGCTATCGCAAGTTTGAGTTACACAGGGAGAAAACAAACCTCAATATCTTATGATTGGTGAAAACCAAAAATCGCACACCAGTTATGTAATGTATCCACAAATTCATAGAAAACACCATGTTTTCCTACCCAAGATAATGGGTGTAACCGTTAAGTTCATGGGGATGCAACTGATGGTACCCATAAGAAATGAATGATCTCTATGAAATCAAAGCACTACCTAAACCCAAATGCGAAGCATCACAGAAAACACAAAAATGAACTCCCTTTATTGGAAGAAAATGAACCGAAGCACTTAACAGCTTATCCTTTAGATACTCAAAAGCTTCCTCACACTGATCAGTCCATACAAATGCTTGATCATTCATAGTCAATTTTTTTAAAGGAGTCTCAACCTGAGAGAAATAGGCTATGAACTTCCTGTAGTATCCTATGAGACAAAAAAATATCCCACCTCTACCATTATCTTGGTGGATTCCCACGACAAAAATGCTTCCATCCTTGATGGATCCACAGCTAATCCCAACTGGGACACCACATGCCCCATGAAATGAACTTCTCTTGAAGAAAACTAAAACTTTTCCAACTTCCCAAACAACTGATATTGATGAAGAACTCCCAAAACATCATGTAGATGATCTTCATCCTCCTCCTCATATGTGGAGTATGCAAGGATATCATCAATGAAATCCACCACGAACTTATCTAGGAACTCATAGAATACAACATTCATCACTCCCATGAACACAGATGGAGAATTAATCACACCGAATAACATTACATTGAACTCATAATATAAGGACCCAGCCTTAAAACATTACATAATCTTGAATTAAATGAATAATTCACATTGAGGATCTTTACAAGTTTAGAGTTTTAGAGAATTGGGTCATAACTATTTCGTTACACCTCAAAAATTACAAAGTAGACACGTTTCATTTTTTTATAAAATAAAAACTATTAAAAAAGAGTCATTCCTAGTACAAGGTTTTAGAGAGCATGGCATTTCCATGATCCTGTCATTTACCCTATTCATATTTATGTCATGTGAAAAACATTTCAAAACTTGGGATGAGCATAAAATGACCAGTAAGTGTTATAAAACAAAGAAACAAAACATTAGTTCATCAATACATACATAACATAAACTCTTTAACTTATCTCATGAAATCATAATATTTATGAATAACACATATTAATAAAAAACCATAAAGGCAACTTGTAGCATCCATAACATACTTATGTGGTAGCTTTCACAGCTACTTAGGGAGTTACATTTGGAATACCCATCACAGTATATTCCCCAAATCGTTTAGGAGAAACATTCACATTTACCTTAGTCACTTTCCCCAATGCATTGGAGAGATATCTCAGGCTCACCCGCCATAGGTTTATCACGGAACCACCCATATATGTAAAAAATGGACAAGAACTATAACATATTAATAACACATAAAACAAACATAAAGGAATGATAACATTTCCACATCATTTAAAAATATTGACATAAAAAATATATTATCAAAACCATTTTCAATACCAAAATATGTAAAAGATTATATGGTATATATTTTTCTTTTAAAAATATTACGTCTTGTTAAGGAATCCATAGATTAAATAATACTCACATAGGTGGAAAAGGTTGTTGTCACTGCTTACGATAAAAAGAATTTTTTTTTCGTTTAGTAAAACACCTCTTTGAAAAATATTCCCTTTGAATGAAAATAAAAGTCAATTGTGTTTATACCTTGTATAAAATAAATTCCTGTATAAAATAATATATGCCTAAATGAAAGGATATTGAGACAAATTCCCTTACCTCGTGTCCGACATGACTCGTTTGTTCTTTAATATCCTGAAATATAAACTAATTTTAATTTCTTATTTCTTATGAAAATTTTTCAGGTTTATTATTCCATTTATATCACTTATTACCATTTCATAAACATTATTTAATCATTTATGTTAATAATGGTTGTTTGGTCGATATTTGGTACTTGAGTCTAAAATGAACTTCTTATAATTACATGTCTTCCATGGCGTAAAAAGTCCATTATATACAAAATGATATTCATGATTTAGATATCATGTATATCATATATATCCAGTATATATATGTATTTATAATAGTATATAACATTTTAAGATAAGAAATGAAACGCACCATTCATAGAGATGGTAAGCCGTACGTACACATGAACGAGAATTTCATTTCTATTTCGTATTTAATGGAATGAAAAATTAATGATACATAGGTTTATTATAATTATAGTATAATATCATATATAATTTCTATAAATCTATCCTTTATATGTTCCATGTATGGCATGAATGAGTCAAATCACTTTTAGGGTTTGTAGTTCGCACTTCCTCAAATGAAATTATAGCATTTACCCGTTATGGAAACCATAAAGGTATGATATAAATGAAAAATATATAAGAATGGAGACAATATCAATAAAATATATATCACATATAAATATAGTTCCATCTTAATGTCCACTATAAGAAGTGGTAGGGGATAATTGAAAAATCATCGTTTTGTGAGGCGTTAGTTCATTGTCCACAGAAACAATATGTTCTTTTCCCATTAGATGGAGGAGTGTGTAAGTGTAGTTCAAATAATTATCACAACAATAACCTAGTATATTGAGGATCCTCGTGTTGTTATAAAATAAAAGAATAAAAATAATTTTGGGGGTCAGAGAAGTAAAATAAAAGATAATAATTTAGGAGAATATGTTACTGTTAAATTGGGTAACTCCCTTTGGTTTGAACCAAAAAGATTTATTGAAGTGACTTCTGTGTAAGGAAAGGATTCTATGTGGAATAGAGTGATATTGAGAGATTATTTGGGTAGAGTTTGTTTCATCCAATGGGCTTGAGAGGTGTGAGTAATGGGTTAGAGGTGAATGCTTTTTATAAGGGGGAGGGCGGGCTCTTTAAGAATGTTTTAAAATATTATTTTAATATATAATGATTTTATATTTATAAAGGTCCAAAACTTATTAAATTCTAATATTAGATGAATCTTGTTCTAAATAAAATCATCCAATAATAATTGTAATGGTTTTGTATAGTTTTTAAATTTTTTAGCCTCATTTATTTATATCATTCATTAATGAGGAAAACACCACATAATTATTGTGTCATAAGTAATTTTATTTATTTGATGTCTAAAAATTATAAATAAAATACCATGATGTAGGAAATATTTTTATATTTCTAATTAATATTTATAGTCAAAAATATAAATTATATAACCCCACATAAAAACTATTTTAACAAAACAATACTTGTTTATGATGATTTTATTTTTACTTTAAATAAAACGTTATTAATGTCATTATCTTACCCAAATGGCTTTAAAAGTCCAAAAATTTCACCCAAGGATTTGATTGGTCGTACATGACTTATCCAATAATCTTAGGACAAGTATTAAGGTAAATTTATATTATTATAATATAATTTTTACCTTGAATTACCCTATTTAACTTTAACCGTGGTAAATAAGAGTCCAAAGTTACTATTCACCAAAAATTATTTTCATCTCATTGTACCACATTTTATTTACTGATGACAACCATGTATATTGGATTTTTAAAATTAAATTTATAGAAGCCGTAAAATATCATTTAAATGAAAAAGTCTGTTTTTAACTACCACTCAGTGTTTTCACTATTCATAAAAAATTAAATGTTTTCAGAAAAATACAAAAATTCAGCCTAACCTATATTTAAAATTCTGAATTAAAAAATGATTTCTATTTTACCAAATTTAAAATATAGAAGTTGAAATAATGAATTTAACATTAATTGCTGTTGTCAATACAAAAAGTGTTATTTTAAAAGATAATAACTATCAAAAGATTGACACTGGTTTATGTACAATTTCAAAGTGAAATTATTTCCAATGACCAAAATTGGATTAAATGGTAAAAATATAATCAAATTAAACTTTAAGACCAATTAAAAAGATAATCTATCTATATAAATAAATTATATTAAAAGTCTTTTTTGAATTGAAAACAATATTTTTCACTATTAATTAAAAAATGAATTTTATCAAAAAAATACAAAAAATTTACCCAAAGAAAATTTTTATGTCCCGATTCAAGAAAAGAATTTTATTTTGTCAAATAAAACAAATAAAAGTGAAAAAATATATATTAAAAAATGGTTCTCCATCAAAATGCGGTAAATCGACCTTTTAAAGAATACTAGACTATTTGTGCTTAAAATTTAAATCATTCAAATTTTAAGCCTCTAAATGTTATTAGATAAAAGGAAAAACATTTAACAAACATCTATAATCATATTGTAGTTATTTATTTTCATTTCTGCTAATAAAACGGGTAGGTGTTAACTACCATTTAATATAATATTATATTTTTATTTTTCAGTATGACTTAGCATTTTGTGCAACATAAGATTTCAATGAAACCCATTGTTGCGTATCAGGTATGCCATTGAAAATAGTATCCAATTTAAAGTAAAATTTAATATTTTATTCACAAATATTAATAAATATAAAAATGTGATATTCTTTATTTACCTAGGATTTTAAATCCTTCCCCCATTTTGGGAATTTCATCCTCACAATTTTATTCAATTATGAAATAAGTGGTGGTATTTATCCCTCATAACATCATCAGATTCCCTGGTTTCCTCATCAACATATAGTTTTTCCACAAAACCTTTTCTTGATGAATTATATTATTCAACAACACTTTCTCTCTTCGGTCAAAAATCTGGAATAGTTGTTTCCTATAAGGGAGATTCTCTTCCAACTGAACTACCTCTGGGCTCAAAACATATGATGGATTTGGAATATACTTTCTCAACATTAAAACATGAAAAACATTGTGTACCTTGGATAAACATGGTGGTAAAAATACTCTGTATACAACTAAACCAACTTTCTCCAGGATCTCATAAGGTCCAATGAACCTCAGACTCAACTTTCCATTCTTACCAAAACATATCACACTTTTCCATAGATAAAATTTGAGAAAGATGTGGTCACCTACCTCAATAGAAAGGTCCTTCCTCTAGTTATCTATATAACTTTTCTGCCTGATCTGAGCAGTTCTCATGTGATTCAGAATCAACTGAACTTTTTATGCCATATTTTTTACCAATTAAGGTCCCATAAACATTCTTTCAGCTACTTCATCCCAACAAGATAGAGTTCGACACTACTTCCCATATAATGCATCAAATAGAGCCATCTGTATACTAGAATGAAAACTGTTATTCTAAGAAAATTCAACCAAATAAAGATGTTAGTCCCAACATCCCTAGTAATCCAATGAACAATCACGTAGCATATCCTCCAAGGTATGAATTGTTCGTTATGACTGCCCATTTTATTAGAGATGAAAAGCTATACTAAAATTTAATTCAGTACCCAACAATTTATGAAGGCTTTCCAAAAGTTAGAATTAAACCTAGGATCACAATCAGATACAATAGATAGGGGAAATCCATGAAACCTGACTATTTCTTTAACATACAACAGAGAAAATGATCTAGATATGGAGTATCTCGAATAGGAAGGAAATGAGAAGATTTAGTCAATCAATCAATAATAACCTATATTTCATTATTACCTCGAGATGTCTTCGGTAATACCACAATGAAGCCCATGGATATATTTTCCCATTTCTTCTCCGGCACTGGTAATGAATGAAGAATCCCTTTAGGTAACTTCTACTCTGCTTTAACCGATTGACAAGTCAAACACATCAAAGTAAAGTTAACAATATCTCTTTTAATTCCATCCCACCAGTAATACTTATAGATATCACTGTACATCTTAGTACTCCTAGGATGGGCTTAAAAAGGAGAACTATGAGCTTCATATAATAACTTTTTCTTTAATTGTGAATCACAAGGAACACATTATCTCTTCACAAACCTCAAAACACTATCATTATCAATGTCAAAATTAGGTAACTTACCCTTCTAAACCAACTCTACATTTTTCTGCTACTCACTGTCTTCTTTCCGAGCTTGCGTAATTTTGTCTGATAGAGATGATTTCACTGAAACCTATAACAACATAGATTAATTTCACGAACGAACAAATTATATGTGAAATTTCCTCGAATCAAAAACTAAATGATCTCATTCCAAACATAGCATGGTTAATGAAGCATTACTTTTTCGACTCAAAGCATCATACACTTTATTTTCTTTTCCCGGATGTTAATGGATCTTAAAAATCAAAATCCTTGATTAATTCCAACCATCACCTCTGTCTCATGTTAAATTATTTTTGAGTTAATATATACTTTAAACCTTTGTGGAAAATATATATTTCACATTTTAATTCATAAAAATGATGCCTCCAATTTTTTAAAGAAAAAACAACAAAAGCTAATTCTAAATCATGTGTTGGCTAATTTAACTCATGAGGTTTCAACTGACTTAAAGCATAAGAAATGGCATGATCATTATTGATTAGGAAACAATCAAGTCCTATCAAGAAAGCATCATTGTAGATAACAAACTCACCATTTATGGAAGACAGTGCCAAAACTGGAGCATTCACCATTATTCTATTCAATTCCTGAAAACAATCATCACATTATTTTGTCCAGATGAACTTAACACCTATTCGAGTTATCTTAGTCATTGGACTAGATAACTATGAAAAATTATCAACAAACCTCTAGTAATAACCTTTTAAACCAAGAAAAATATGGATCTCGATTATATTTTTGGGTCTTAGCCATTATTCAAAAACTTTTGTTTTAGAAGGATCAATAGTAATGCCTTTTTTGGAATACATGTGACCAAGGAATGAAATTTGATGTAACAAAAACTTACACTTGCAGAATTTCCCAAAAAGTTTATTTTCTTTTAGGGGTTTGAAGACAACCCTTAAATTACTTTCTTGTTCCTATTTACTTTTGGAATAAACCAAAATATCATCAATGAACACAACCACAAACATATCCAATAACTCACACAAAATTCTATTAATAAGATTCATGAATATAGTAGGTGCATTGGTTAACTCGAAAGGTATTACTACAAATTCATAATGGCCATATCTAGTATAAAACTCGGTCTTCAGAATGTCTGATTTATTTACTTTCAACTGATGGTACCCTAACCTCTAATCAATCTTTGAGAAATACTGAGCTCCCTGGAGCTGATCAAACAAATCGTCGATATGAGGAAAATGATACTTGTTCTTAATAGTGACGTTATTCAATGCTCTATAATCAATGAAAAGTCTCATTGAACCATCATAATTTTTAACAAACAATATAGGAGCACCCCATGGTGATGTGCTAGGTCAAATAAAACCTCTATCTAATAACTCCTGCAATTGATTCTTTAACTCTATTACATCAATTTGATCCATTTGATAAGGGGGTTTTGAAATTGGATTAGCATCACGAACTATGGGAATAATAATTCAACTTCCAGATCAGGTATAATACCAGGAAACTCATCAGGAAAAACATCAAGGTACTCATTTTCCATTGGCACATCATTAATCTGAATAGTTCCTTTATTTTCAACAATATGTGAAAGGTAACATTCATTTCCACATTTTTCTATTTTCTCAGCATCCTGATAAGTTATTGAAATAAAGGGTTTATTCTTGACACAAATTGAAAATATTTATAAATATAAAACTCTTTATCTCTACACTCAATCTTAGCATGATAAACTGAAATCCAATCCATACCCAAAATAACATTGAACTCTACTAGAGGCAAAACAATATGGTTTTTAGGTAGATTCTTTCCGCACGCAAGGACTTGAAGGTTCTTATGATTTCTTTTTGTCTCAACATTTCCCACTGGTGTTTTTAACATAATATCAAGATTCATATCTTGAGATTTAATTACCGATCTACTAGAAAACATCTCCGAAATGAATGAATGTGTTGACCTTGAATAAAACAATACATTGGCATAATATGAACAAATAAACAATGTACTTGATAATAATTCATTTTATTTCCCAACATTTTCTAAAGTTGTTGAAAAGGATTTAACCAACCCTTTCTGCTTGTAGTATGGCTGGTTTCCCTCAGTTGAGTTCTTCGTTGGAAACTCATTTTCATAATGACCAATTTCATTGCACTTAAAATATTTTACTAACTCTAAATCTGATTTTGTCTTACCATTATCCTGTTATTTTTAGTGCAATTATAATCCTTATGTCCCATTTTACAACATCAGTAGAACTTACCATAATTAAAAAGACATTCCCCACCATGCTTTTTACCACAATTTTCACAAACTATAAACTTAAGTTTCTTACCATTAGACTTTTTGAAGAGTTCTCCCCTTTCATCTGCCACCTCGACCTCTTATTCTGTTGTTTTTCAAAGAACACATGATCTTCAGAAAACTCCATTTTTACCTTCTACACACATCGAACAAGTTTTTCCTAAATTTTGAACTTACGAGAAGCTAAAGCCCTTCAATTTTTTTATCTTTAATCCTGAGTAAAAATATTTGATTTTACTATTAAGATATCGTATGAAATTTGGAGCATACATTGCTAGTTGAGTGAATTTTTCTTCATAAGCAGCCACTGAGTCATCCTCCTACCTCAATTATAGGAATTGTTTTTCCATCCTAAGATGAACCACCTTAAGAAAATATTTCTCAAGAAACATACCTATGAATTCATCCCAATCAGGAGAATCTATCTCCTCACAATCCCTGATATTTTTCACCAATGACCACCACTGATCGAATTCACCTTCAAAAAAGTAAACAATGAGACTATCCATTTGATGTTATGAACACCCCATGACATCAAAAATCTTTTCCAGTGCTTTAATCCGCTCTAATACTAACACATGTTCAGATGATCCTCTGAATGATGGGGGATGTTGCCTCATGAAATGCTCTACTACTGACATGTTCCTCTGTGTTTGATTTGAATGATCATGTGCATGGATACCACCACCATTTATAGCCTAAGTCAACTATTCCATCACTGCAACAAAATATTCTATTTGAGTTCCAACCATCTCAGGTTTTTGATTTGGAAGGTTGTCTTCCTCTTGATGTCGTCCCATCATAGCTACCCTATTTCCTCTGCGGAAAACCATACTAGACACAGAAATATCATTAGTGAAGCAATATGGTAATCTGTAAATGCTATATCATTTACATAAATTAATTTATGGATATTAATTAAAAAATACCCTAACTACTAAAGTTATCTAAACTGACATCTGATACCAGCTATAAGGACACATCCTTAAAACATTACATTATAATTAATTAAATGAATAATTTACATTGAGGATCTTTTTAGGTTTAGAGTTTTAGAGAATTAGGCCATAACTATTTCATAAAATCTCAAATATTTCAAAGTAGGCACATCTAATCAATTTCAATTTTGTTCATAAAATAAAAACTCTTAAAAAAAATATTCATGTCTAGTTCCATATTTTAGATATCATGACTTTTCCTTGATCCCATCCTTGACCCTTTTCATCTTTAAGTCATGTGAAAAACATTTCAAAACATGGGATGAACATAAAAATCTCAGTAAGGTTTATTAAACAAAGAATGAAAAAAATAGTTTGTCAATACATACATAACATAATCTTTTTAAGATACCTCATTAAATCCTAATATTTTTGAATAACACATAGTAATAAAAAATCATAAAGGTAACTTGTGGCATCCATAACATAAATATGTTGTAGCTTTCATAGCTACATAGGGTGTTAAATTTGGAATACCCATCATAGTATATTACCTAAACCTCTTAGGAGAAACATCCACATTTACCACTATCATGTTACACAATGCTTTGGAGATCTATCTCGGGCTCACCTGCCCTAGGTTTATCATGGAACCACTAGTATACGTAAACAATGCCAAAGAACCATAAAATATTTATAACATATAAAACAAACCTAAAGGAAAGATAAAAGTTTCACAACATTAAAATATATTGACATAAAAAATATATTATCAAAACCATTTTCAATACCAAAACACTTAGGCTAGTATATGGTACTTATTTTCCATTAAAAATCATTATAGTTTGTTAAGGAAGCCATTGATCAACTAATACTCGCGGCGGTGGAAAAGGTCATTGCCACCGCTTACGTTTAAAAGAAACATTAATTTTTGTTGTTTAGTAAAACGCCTCATAGAAAAATATTCCCTTTGAATGAAAATAAAAGTCAATTGTGTTTATACACCATATAAAATAAAGTCATGTATATAACAAAATATTCTTTAATGAAAGTAGATTGAGATGAAGTCCCTTACCACGTGTCCGACTTGACTCGTTCGTTATTTAATCTAAAGAATAATAAAAAAATGTTAATTTACAATTACATAAGTACATTTTCAAGTTTATTATTAATTTTTTATCACTTATTACATTGTTATAAACATTATGTAATCATTTAAGTTAATAACGGTCATTTCATTGATATTTGGTACTAGAGTCAAAAATGAACCTGTTATAATTACATGTTTTCCATGTGGTCAAATGTCCAATATATACAGAATGATATTCATGATTTAGATATCATATTTATAATATATATCCATTATATATATGTATTTAGAATAGTACATAACATTTGGAGATAAGAAATGAAATGCACCATTCATGGAGATGGTAAGCCGTACATACGCATGAACACTACTTTAATTTGAATTTTGTATTTAATGAAATGAAAAATTAAGGATACATACGTATATTATAATTAAAATATAATATCATCTGTAATTTCAGTAACTCAATCCTTTATACGTTCCACATATGGCATGAATGAGTCATATCACTTTGAGGGGGAGATAGTCCACACTTTCTCATATGAAATTATCGCGTTTACCCATTATGGAAACCATAAAGGTATGATATAAAAGAAAATTATAGAAGCATAGAGACAATATAAATACAATATATATCACATATAAAAATTGTTCCATATTAATGGCCACCATAATAGGTGGTAGGAGATAATTAAACAATCATCCTTTTGTGAGGCGTTAGTTCACCATCCACAGAAACAGTAGGTTCTTTACCCATTAGATGGAGGTGTGTGTAAGTGTTGTTCGATTAATTCTCATAAAAATGTCCTAGTATATTGAGGATTCTAGTGTTGTTATAAAATAATCTAATAAAAATAATTTATTGGGTTGGATAAGTAAAATAAAAGAAAACAATTTAAGAGAAGATGTTACCTTTCAATTGTGAAACTCCCTTTGGTTTGAACCAAACTGATTTCTGGAAGTGTCTTATGCCTAAGGTTAGGATTCTAGGTGTAATAGGGGGATATTGAGAGATTATTTATGTAGATTTTGAATGATCCAAGGGGCTTTAGAGGTGTGAGGAATGGGTTAGAGGTGAGGGATTTTTATAAGGGGGAGGAGGAGCTCCTTAGAAAAGATTGAAAATATTATTAAATTATATAATGATTTTCTGTTTCTAAAAGTCAAAAACTCATTAAATTAGAAGATAAGATGACTATGGTTTGAAATAAAATCATCCAATAAGAATTGGATAGGTTTTGGATAGATTTATAAATTTTATAATCTTATTTATTTAAATCATTCATTAATGAGGTAAACACTGTATTTTTATTGTGTCATAAATAATTTCATTTATATGACATCTAAAACTTATAAATAAAGTACCATGAGGTAAGAAATATATGAATATTTCTAATTAATATTTATAGACAAATATATCAATTATATAACCCCACATTAAAACTGTTTTATCAAAATAATACATGTTTATGATATTTTTATTTTTACATTAAATAAAAACTTTTTAATGACATTACCTTACCCAAATGGAATTAAAAGGCCAAAAATCACACCTAAGGATTTTATTGGTTTTCCATGACTCATACAATAAGGTTACGGCAACTTTTATGGTAATTTTATATTATTATAATATTTCTTTACCTTGAATTACCTCTATTTACCTTTAACAGCGGTAAAAAAAGGCAAAAGTTACTATTCACCAAACATTATCTTCATCTTATTGAACCACATTTTACTTACTAATGACTTCCATGTATGTCAGATTTTCTAAATTCATTTCATAGAATTAGTTAAATTTCATTTAAATAAAAAAGTCAGGTTTTTATCTACTACTCAATGTATTCACAATTCATTGAAAATTGAAGGTTTTAAAAAAAATACGAAAAATTCATCCTAAGCTATATTTGATATTTTGAATTCAAAAATGATTTCTATTTTTACCAAATTAAAAAGCATAGAGGATGAATTAATTAATTTAAAATTAATTTCCATTTTCAAAACAAAAAGCGTGTTTTTAAGAAATAATAACTATCAAAATATTGACACTTTTTATGTCAAATTTCAAAGTGAAATTACTTCCAATGACCATAATTGTATTAAATGGTAAAATTATAATCTAATTACTCTTTAAAACCAATTAAACAAAATAATCTAACCATAATAATAAATTAGATTAAAAGGCAGTTTTGAATTTGAATACAAGTTTTTTCACATCATCTCTTCCTTAATTGTGTGGTTACTTCAGCTATATAGGAGGGAGTTCTTGATATCTTTGAAGTGGAATCAACTCATGAAAATAAAATGGATGAGTTTATGAAATGTTGGTATGAAATTTGGCTATCTCAGTAGGTTTCTTGCTTGTTTCTTATTGTTACAGAGGAGCTCCTGCATTTTTTGTGGCTTCTCCGGAATAAGATTCTTCATGATCAGTAGACTTTTCATGATGGATTTCCTTTGGAAGGGATTTCTCCACTGCTCCTGCTGTTATGACCTATGGAAGTGGGTCACTTTTTGGCAATTCTATGACAGGGTTATCCGCTGATTTGGCAGGGTCTTCCTCCACTGCACCTGCTGTTATGAATTATGGAAGTGGGTTTCATGATGGAAGTGTTATGACAGGGTTACCCACTAATTTCCATGATGTCCTGTATCTAGGAGGCAAGTTACAGGTCAATACTATCTTGGATAAACACCTCACTACTGGTTGCATTGTGCCAGTTCTAGGTAGTAGGTTGTGTGAAAATTTATTATATTATTGGGCAATTTTGAATCGGGTTGGTGTCAAAGGGGATTTTCGGCCACCTCTTGGCACAAATGATGTGATATGGCAGCCTCCTTTTGATAGATGGATCAAGATCAATTCTGATGGATCTTCAAGAGGTAATCCAGGCTTTTCAAGTTTTTTTTTCGGTTTTTAGTGATCATCACGGGTGTGCTCTTGGCAGTCATTATGGCTCATGTAGTGTTGTCTCTGCCCTTGAAGCTGAGATGCATGGAGTCATTGAGGCGGTTGAACAAGATGATCGAAGGGGATTGAAGAAGATATGGATTGAATGTGATTCTAAGATTGTAGTTATGGCTCTTCAAACTAGTTCTATTCATCTTTCTTGGAAGTTGACTAACCGATGGGAAAGGTGGTGGGATATTATTTTTTCAAAAGATCATATTGTTACTCATGTATATCATGAGGTGAATTCTTTGGCGGATGGGATTGCTAGCAAAGGTTTCAATGGTAATGCATGTCATTGAGTGGATCAAGTCCCGAAAGATCTTCTTCCTATTCTTAGGAGGGATCAGTGTAAAACTTTTACTTTTAAACATGTGAAATCTTTTATATTTTTATTAAAGGGATCTTGCTTTTCTAGGCAAGGTCTCAGTCTTCTTCAAAAAAAAGAAAACTTTTCACTATTCATTTAAAAATGATTTGTATCAGAACAATACCAAAAATTTACACAAAGTAAATTTTGATGCCCTGATTCTAAAGAAGAATTGTATTTTTTCATATAGAACATATAAAAGTGAAAAAAACTAGATTTTAAAACGGTTCACCATCAAAAGGAGGTAAATCAACACATTAAAGAATATTAGATTATTTGTGTGCTTAAAATTAGATTTATTCACATTTTAAGCTGTTAAAGTTTATTGGATAAATGTAAAAACATTTTAAAAACATGTATAATCATATTTTAGTTAGTTTTATTCATTCCCACCAATACAACGACTGGGTGTTAACTACCGTTTAAAATAATATTATATTATTATTTTTCAGTATGACTTAGCATTGTGTGCAACATAAGATTTCAAAGAAAACCATTGTTGGGTATCAGGTACACCATCAAACATAGAATCCCCTTTAATGTAAAATTAAAATTTAATTCAAAAATATTAAATAATATGAAAATGTCATATTCTTATTTACCTAGGATGTTACACATAATTCCTAGGATGACAAAAGAAATTAGTCTTTGGGATATACTCATCGTTCACATGAATATGATGATATCCTGAACAGAAGTCAATAATTGTGAACTAACTTTGACCTTAGGTTCATTTAATAAACCATCAATCTGCTGAATAGGATAGTGATTTTTCACTTTCACTTCATTTATGCGATGATAATCAATACACAATTGCAAAATTCCGTCAACCTTCTTCACGAACAAAACCAGTGCACTCCACGGTGACACACTCAGATGAACAAAAATGCACTATAAAATACCATCAAGCTATATACACAGCTCCCATAACTCATAAGGGGCCATCTTATATGGATAAATAGAGATAAGAGGCACTCCTAGCTATAGCTTGATCCCAAACTTGATCTCTCGTTGAGGGGGTAATGCTACAACCTATTCTAGAAATACTTCTGGGTACTATTCTACGACCCTAGTAAACACCTACTGCTGAACCTCTGAAGAACTTAGAATCAACTCAGCCATCAAGGATGATAAGGACAAAACACATATATGACCCATCCGTGGGTCTCCCTTGCCAACAAGCACTGTTGGCTCTACATCAGCCTTAGATAACACCACCAGACTCCTAAAGTAATCCAAGATAGACTGCACTGAATACAACCAATTCATGATGAGGATGTTATCATATGGTTTTATTCGTAAACATAGTAAATATCCCCATGAGCGGTGCTTCCTCACCACTAACTCACAGTCTCTAAAAACTTCAAACAAGTCATCTTGACCTCCATCTGGCATTGTTAATGCCAAGGGAACTGGAAGCCTCTCTACATCAAGTCACAAAGAATGGAAAAGAGAATGTGATATGAAGGAGGGTGTCAATCCTGAATTAAAAAAGAAATACACCCAAGTTAAAAACATGAAAAGGATAACTTGAACGGCGTCTGACTCACCTAGCACTGACAACACTAAAGCATGAGGCTGAGCACAACCTCCTCCACAACCTCTCTAACCCTGATGAGAACCACCACCATGACCGCTCTATGCCCTCTGAGGATGAAAATAATCATGAGGCTGTCATATACCTACCCCATATTCTCTCGGTTGAACTCAAGCTGGTTCACCCTACTACTGCGGCCTTGGTTGGAACTGCCACAACGGAGGAACCTGGAGTGGATCACCTGGTGCACGATGACTGCTCGGAAAGGTTGGGCACTCTCGCTGCCGATGATCACATCTTACAAGAGAAAAAAAGTTCCAGATCCCTTGTAATTGACCTGAGATCCACCACCCCTAGAGAAATGAGATACTGAGGGCTGGGACCTACCCCCAGCCAGACCGAAACTCTTTAGCCCTGAAAACCAGGAAACACGGACCACAAATCTATGTTTTGAGGAATCATGATGACTCACCTCTCTTGATGATCCGGTTCATGCCAATGTCCTCTTGATGACCTCTACCCTTTCCAGCACCTCAAGATATATATTCAGCACAATCTGGGTGACCTGGCACTAGATCTTTGGATGAAAAGACTACTCGAAATGCTCTACCCTGTCCTCATCTTGAAATAGTTCTGAATCATATCATAAAAGGTTCCTGAAATCGATTCCCAACTCTCGCACAGTGGATCTCCACTGACAAAGGATAACAAGATCATAATGAATGGACGCCTTCATGATTAAAGAAAGAAACTCAACTCTAAACGTTTCTCAGAACTCCTCCCATGAGATCACTGACACCTCGCGATCCTTAAGGAATAAGAACCACTACTGCCTCATTGTTCCAGGAAACATCATCAAAACCAAATACACACAGTTCTCCTTCCAAGAATGGATCGAACTAAATCCTATGTCAACTTCCTCCAACTAGTCTTCCATGAATGTATCAAAAATGGATCCCTCGTATTTCTATAGACTATAGAAATGATACTCTCAGAGTGTCCTCCTCTAAGTGTCATCGTAATCAACCTCTACCCTGCGATAATCTGCTAGTGCAACGTACTAGAGATATTTTTCACGAACCTGACGAGGACTTAGACTTGGAGCAATACCTATAAAATAAAAAACATTTAGAGCTCCTAAACCTAGAATATAGAAGAATCAGCATTAAATAATTTTTTTTTCTGTTGTTCATTTTAGGTTAACCTATACCAAGCTCTAACAATTCAAACACAGAAACAAAGAAGAATGTTGCGTGATCCTTTCCTAGGTCTCTACCCTACAACTCGTATCTCCTCATTTAGTGTCCATTGTAAACGTAATGGTTTGTGAAACAAATCATCAGGGACCTGAATGCCTATGTCTAGTTGGTCTCCAAATTTTACATCACTTTACAAACTTGACTGACACTATTTCTCTACCAACCCATGCAAAGTCACTTGTGCCTCACACCAAACTCCATCCTATCCCTCAACCAGAGCTCTGATACCACACTATCACGACCCCCTCCCCATAATGTGTACCCCTCCTTGGCCGGAAATGTGATAAGGGAGATAGTGACCCCCTGAGTCCCGCCTCCAGTAAGCCCCATGCAGGAGACTAGCACTGAGTGTATAGTAAAAACACAAAATGTGAGGCATTAACCTATAATAGAACACATGTGAAAGAGAGAGATAAAATAGACACCAACCAACTCCAACTCAGAATGAAATATAAAATAAGTCCCAAGTTCACAAATGTGATGTGATATAAAACTACTACAACTGAAAAGGGAAAACATCAATTACCAAAAGAAAAGTAAAAACAACAACAACAACCACGAAGCCCAGATAGCTCTTGAAACCCCAATCTAGTAGTAACCAGTCTAATCTCCAACCGGCTCTAAGTGACATAAAAATAGTTTATATATATATACAGTGAGTATAATTGTATACTCAGTAAGATCCTCCCTGGAGCCTCTCAGTAAAGAGTAAAGAAGGCATTCTTAAGGAGAGTGAAAACCAAGTGAAATTAAATTGTCACCTAAACAAGTATACTACGTTCCTAGCCTTACCATGGATACTCTCACCAAGTATTGCATACAAGAGTATGTAATATAATAAAGAATATAATGGGTAGCCTACTACTACCTCCCCATCGGTTTTCTTCTTAGCACCATCGTCGTATGTCCTATGCATCTCTCTCCAAAATTCTTACCCGCAGACACATGGACGTAGCACCACAACATGCACCTCATGCAAAAAAACTACCATGTCCATGTAACCAAAGTAACCAGGTAATTTTTTGGAGCCACCACAGATCAGATAATGTGTATCATACGTCGAGTATTAAACCTCATGAAATTATATCCCTTACACTGAGTAAGGATACTCAATCCATCAAAGCCTATACACATCACACCTATAGTAGTCCATAAAAAACTACATTCAGAATATATGACTGTGAATATCCACAATCCATTACAGTCTTCTACACACATACAAGGGGAAAACTAACCATCGTACCTACCAGCACAAGTAACTACCAAGAGAAGAGAGTAGGTCTAAAGGCGTTAGTAATCCATGCATCCTACCATCAAAATGTTGGGGAAAACACCCCCCCAGGGCTCAGAATCTCTGGGGTGTCATTTTCCCTAACTGAAGGGGTGGAGTAGCATATATAAACACAAAAAGTACAGAATATACTATAGATCACAACCACACTATGGTCATAAATAAGTCTTAGACTCAACTTCATCTAACGTCTCTTAGACTCCTAACTTGCACTTCTAAGACTAGGTATCCCATAAGCACACAACCATCTATAGAGTATTATTAAATTACTCCATTCTCGTTTTTATTTGCACTTTATGTTAATTAATTTTTTAAACATAAATTAACCATTAAAAATTCCATATTATATTTCATTAGAATCACACCCAAATCCACTTTTCCTTTAAAAATTGTGACCTCAACATTGCATCCTAGCAAGCTCAAACTCCATGGGTTAACATCATTTATTTAATCATTTATTAATAAAATTATCAATTTCCCATATTCCCACGAATTATAGAAAAATATTCCATGCTACTAAACATAGGGGGATCAACTTGGTGAGTATATGAACTACCCATCAATTATTTTCAACCTATAGAAAGAGCATATATCCATCCTCCCTCGATAAGCTAAACACAGAAAGCACATAGCATACCCCGCGCGTCTTCACCCATTTTTGGAGGGAGGGTAAGCCCATCCAGTAGACTTGAGTAGTGGGGAAGGTAAAGAAGGTAAATAACCAATAAGAAACAGCAAGCATCAAAAAATGCACATCCAACCCATTTCTTAATCCCAGATGTCCTCCCCGACACCCACATACATGAACTGATGCATCTCACCACACTAGGCGTCAACTGCTACCACAAACAATGGGCCTCCCTAATGCCACATATCACAAAAGCCATCCATGATCACATAAAAACATAATAATCAAGAAAATAAATATCATAACAATTGGGATCTTGATCCTTAAACAAGGCATCCAACCTTCAAACACAATGAGCTCTCACAGATCCAAGCATAAGGCTCTTATATTTTACAAGCAAGAGGGTAACTTAGAACCCTATCGGGAATTATCTTTTTTTATCAAAAAGACGGTTCTTTAATCAATCCATAATTAATGGATTTATTATTTGTAGGTTCTAACACTGGGTATCCTAAACATCAAGTTATCATAGCTATCACAAATCAATTAAACATGCTTACGACATCAATTTGATTAAAATAAAATTACAAAAACAACTGGATTCATTTACATGAATCTTTATATTTAACCAAATAATTATAAATTAACTCTGACATTACATTCTTTACCAATTTATTCAAGAAATACATGATAACAATGAAATCATATATGTCACACTATCAAGAAAAACGAGATGAAATACTATATGATCAATAAAAAATTATTTATTCATTTCAAATATTTATTATGTCAATTGCATTATGATACCTTTGAATAAAACATGATAACTCTATAGTTTCATGTAAAATAATACTAAATTAATGAATCCCCTACCAAAAAAGGTTATTGATGTTCTTTATACAAGAACATGCCAACAGAAAAGACCATGATCGCCTCTCTTGGAGGAATGCATCCAGCCAAGGATGCAGAGACACCACTACACATGCCAACACCCAAGAAAACTCCATTAGGAACAAGAAGATAACATTCCATAATAGGCCAAGTAGAAAAAAAGGAGATGAACCTAAATGAACAGTGATAGGTCATACCTTATATCAAAGATTGATCGATACTACTTGGTTGAACCAAAATAAGGGGTGAACATGTATCGAAAATAACATCAAGGTGAACCAATCCAAGGAGGAAAGTTTGATCGCACAAATCCTATGGGAAGGAAGGAAAGGTTCGAGAATCTCGTACTAGAGAAGAAGGAGGAAGAACAAGGGATGAAGATATCTCATCACTTTGGAAGATTTAACGAAGTAGTGGTTGAAGATATGTTGGATTTTCCAATAAAATAGGATCCCATTAAACCACATAGTTGGACCAATTAAAGTCATCCTGATCCTTATAAAAATTAATATAGGAGTTATGGACTTTAAATAAAACTTAAATCCCATAAAATAAGGCTTTTAAGGCGTTTTTCTTCAAAGAAAACGTTAAATTAGAATAATTGTAAATATCTAGAAATTTAGAAAATTAAATATGAAAACATCATAAAAACACTATAGACTCACTATGACACTGTATAATCACCATGAAACTATAGATCTCTCATTTTTATGACACCATGACACTGTAGATCTTCTATTTCTGAAACATCATGACACTGTAGACTCACCGTGGCACTGTAGATCTTCCATTTCTATGACATCATGACACTATAAATCTTCCATTTCTATGAGACTATGAGAATATAGATATTCCATTTATATGACAACATGATTCTATTCATAAAACTAGAAACACTATTCACATAACATGAAATTTGGAAAAGTGTTGTGGATGAGTCACCTTTATCTCAAAGAACACCTCAACCACTAGATTTCATCAAGGTAATGGACCAGAGAGGTCCGAACCATTACAATTCATCCCATTTAAATTATTTTTTTATGTAATTTTATTAATTTTATAAATCCTTAATGAATCCTCCAAAAAACCTTGATTATATTTTAACAGTTTATAATTAATTATTTATGAACATGACTAACTTGATCATTAAAGATGATATTATTTTTAATGATTTTGGTTCATATCATTATAAAATATTTTAAACCATTGCACTTTTACAAAAAACTTATTTAAAAACTATGGTAAGGTTTAAAATTTTGTTTATTTATCTTATAGAGTCTAAAACCAATCTTTTGAGATTAATAAATAATTCAAATATGTTTTTTCCAGAAAAAACCCAACCAAACTCCCATTTATCTTCACCTAAAAAATTTTTTAGCTTGAAGTTTACTACACATTTAAATCTTTATATCCTCCCAAGGTGTTCCCAAGATCTTTTGAAGCTCCTCCCATGGTTTTAAAAGCACAATCCCAAGGTAAGGGATCTTCTCCTCCTCCACTTTATTCTGGATCTTCCTTTGTACTATGCCATTTGATTTCCAATTTTTCATGTTGAAATTTGTTTTTAAAAACCATAAATACTTTTCTTATTATTTAAATGTTTTGAAGGACCCTATTTCACTGTCATTAAACTATTCTATGAATATATATATATATATCCCCATTATGAAACTCAAATTTTCTTATAATTTTCCATACCAAATATTTCTATATTGAATACCCATCCCCATTAACACTCTATAGTATTAGACTAGATGTACCTATCCATCATTAGTTGGGGAAATAAATATATATTTGACACACTCCATAATCATTGTGTTACTTTTTTTTATTTTTTTATTATGTTTTATAGTCTATGTGGAAAATAAATTCATGTAAAATATTTTAATGTGAAGGGGGAGATTATATTTCCCTCCAATGGATTTTGTATTGTTTTTATCTCACGAGATACCATTTATAGTTCAGCTGTGGTTATCCCAAGTAAACTCTGTAATGATATCTTGGTAGTGATCCTTGACTTATGTTTATGATGTCACATTTTATGTGGGTGACACATTATTATATTACTATGATGTTATCATTTTATAACATGATTTGATGATAATGATTATGATTCTCAGCTCCATATGTCACAATGTTATGTATCATGACTCAAATAAACTAATTTAACTTATATTATTATTTTATTATTCCATTACTCAATGTTATAACCCACCCCTTTCTTATATATATCCTTAGGTTATCTCATGCATTTTTAGAACAGTGATGGACATTTAAATGAATGTTATGGAGTGTTAAATAATGTTTTTGTCTCCATGTTCCTATTATTAGGCTTTGACCATAATTTCCTAAGGACCGTAGGACTCAAAATATCATTGGACAATATTTAGTGTGTTTTTATACAATAAATCATGAATTGCAGTTTATTGAATCATGGGTTTTGATAGAATATTATTTTTTTCAAATATATTTTCTTGGAGTCTATATCTTTTCTATAGGTAACTCATTCTATGAAGGAACAATGGTTATTATTATTTTAAAAAAATGAATGATTTAATTTTTGTGATTGTATTAAGGTTTTTGGAAATTGTTTATGATTATGGGTGAGCTTGATATATATATCAATGATGGTAGTTCCTAATATAGATCATCAATTCATTGGATAATGAAGATGATGTTGAGTTATTATAAGTAACAGCTTAGAGAAAAAAATTAACCTGTTAATTATTAAATCCTAAGATATAATGGGGATTACAAGGAAATGTTATAATATATTTAAGGGTTCTTGTAAGGGTTATATGAATATAATTTTCCATTTTTTAAGTATGTATTATTAAATATTAATATGGGTTTTAATGTTTCCTTTCAGCAAGATTGATATAAAATTGACCATGATTGTTGATTCCTTGGACTATTTAATGTTTTTAATCCTTATTACATTGTAACATGTTTTATGATCCATTATTTAATGGGTATAAACTCTTTTATATTATTATCATGCACTTTTTTTATGTCATCATACCCTAATTGACATCTTATTCTCACTGAGGTTATTCAATTGTTAATGCTTATATTTACCTTTAATGAGTGTTTGAGCTCTCACTTATTATGTATTATTTTCCCCAGGTTATAAAAACTGATGTTTAATTATTTGTTCATGGAAAGGTTTCATATGATAATAACATTGAGGGATATATTGAATACATAACATGAAATATGAAAATCTAGGTATGAGATGAAAAAATGACCACTTAATGTCATGAGTATTATTATGTAACATTGTTCCAAAATTCTATAAAACATTAATCTTAAAATATCATCATGTTCTAATGTGATAAAATATTTTATTTTTTGATGATGTAAGTTTTGTATGGTTGAAATTGTGTAAAATTTATTATTATCAAATCCAATAATATAAAAATGATATTTTAACACAAGATTCTGGAGTTTTGGTTTGGTGCTTTTATAGTTGGTATCAGATTAGTGTTCAAATAACTTTAGAGATTATGATAATTTTAAGTGAGTTTTTATTAATGTTTACGTATACAATCATGGGTCTATAAGTTTAAGGTAGATCATAAGTTTAAATTAATTAGAACACATTTTTAGTTTTTATGTGATGACGTTTAAAGGTGATTTTTTGTTATTTTTGGAGACCTTTTATTGGGTCGAGGTATACGTAATCCTTGTTTTAATGTTAAGTATTATTTTATAGGACCACATTTATATTTTTTGGAATGTATGATTAAAGGAAATAGATAACCTTTGAGTTCAAAATATTCTTTAATATTGAGGTTTTTAATATTATTCGCGACATATTGTTATTTAATTATGCAATGATCTCCATTAATCCTTTTGTATTATTATTGAATTTTAGAGATTAAAATATTATTTTATCATATTAAGGATTTTGTTTTGAATATTATCATACCTTAATTTATCCATTTTAGTTTTTATTAATATATAAAGATAACATGAAAAGATTGTTATCCTTTTATGGATTACATGATCCGATAAAATTTGATTTTAGTGATTTAGAATCGAATGATTCATCATGAAAAGTTATCATTAAGAGAAAAAGATAATATTGTGGTTGAAATTTATTAAAGATTATAATGTTCATATAAATATATTTACTTATTTTATTAGTTGAGATGCTGAAGGAATTACTCAACTCCAGGAAATGGATTTTAAAATAAAAATACTATCATATGACCTTTGAATTTGATGAAGTGATGGTACTTTTCACACCTTATCTATTTTTGAATTTGTGGTCATTAAAATTTTCAAAACTAATTTTCAATCAATTTACAACATTCAGACATTTATTTTTTCCTCTGTGTCCATATTTTCACTTCTTACTAATTTTTTCCTATTTCAAAACCTAGTTATGTGTTATTCTAGATAGATTTTTCTCCTCCTATATTAAAAAAGAAGTTTTATTATCCTGTTTTATTATTTTAGTTTTTTAATATTTTATTTTTAAATATAAAAAGGGGTTTCTTTCATGTATATATGTTTTATCATCCAAACCTTTTAATTCATTTATAAAATTTGTTAAAACCTTTCTATCGGGTAAAATATAAAATTACGAGGGTGTAATTTCTAAAATGAAGGTAGAATATAACAACCAAGTTATTATCAAGATAAATAATTTTAATATTTTATTAAAAATAATTAATTATATTTTAAAGATATATATTCCTTATTAGTATATTAGTTATAATTTTTTTAAGAAAAAAATCTTTATTTCTAACCAACTTGGGTTTTTATACATTATATTGTTTTATTCAAAAATATTAATTTCCAAAATATATTAGTTTAATTTTGAAATAATATGCTCATTTTTGAAAATAGTATATAAAAATTATCTTATGATTAATTTTTGAGAATTTTATGAAAAGCTTGATTTTTAAATGAATAGTGGAAAATATTGGGTTTTAGGGAAACAATCTTTTCTTTTAAAGTATTTTCAATGTCATATTATATTTTGGATTATTTTTACAATTTTATTACCTCATTTTGATTAAAAATAATAAAATATTTTTTAAATCAATATTATGCATGAATTTGCTATAAAAACCTTTTTATTCTTAAAACGGATCTTTTTTAAAATACCTCGGATCAAATTTGGTAAATAATTCCCTTCTATTTTAGTCATTATTGATAGTAATGGAAATAAATATTTTTCAGATAAGTATGTGTAAATCAGTAAATTAAGGTTAAAACTAATATGTTATGGAATTAAAATGACCGTAACACCATGCTTTAGTATTTTTTATGAGTGGAGTTCTACCATAACGAATCAAAATTTTGACTTTTTGGAAATTTGTTTCAATTTTTCCTTGAAAATGGATTATATATTAGTTTAAGTAAATAAACATTGAAAATATCACTATCTTGATTTTAAATTAACATTATATGGTAACATATGTATATAAATAAATTTTTAATGAATATTAACAGATATTTTAAGAATAATATTTTTTGTTAAATTTTTATTGATGAAATAATTACCTTTAATGCATATATAACACCAAAAATGTTCTTGTTCAAGCAGTAGAAAATAAAAGTGAATGATATTATAAACATAAAAAGTAACATTTTTTTAATATCATATCATTTAACATGAATTTTATGGTTAAAAAATTAATTATTTATGGTTTAATGTATTAGATTCTAATTATGTTGCTTTCATGTAGTATTCAAAGTCTAATTATGTGAATAGTTATTAAAATGATAGTAATGATAGTTTATGAAAAATAATATATTTTTAAATCTTTTAAAACTCATAAAAATAATGAAATAGGGAAATTATGATGATATATCATCTAAAATTTCATCCCCTCAGAATATATGAGAAAATATTCACCATATAAGTAAAATTATAACCCTTTAATATTTAAAAACTCATTACCACAGTTCAGGTTAAAATTGGTTAACCAAGAGGTTATACTAAATGATAATGTTTAAAATAATTTCTAAACCTATGTAAATTAGATTTAATGATTATATTTATACCATATTATTGTTATATATGAATCCATGAAATTTTGGAACACTTTGACATGGGTTAAAAACATATTATATTATTGTATTTCATGTATTTCCAAAAGTGCCCCTCCCCTCACATATAAAACAAAACCTCATCTATTATAAATTAAAATCATAAATAGATATATTTTTTCAGTTAATATATATCAAAATACATTACCAAAATCCATACCACCATCTTATAGGTCTATGATTTGGTACAATACCAACCTTAGGAGTCTTAATGTGTAAAACAAAGGAGGATATCTGAAGAAGATGTATAAATTTTAACTTAGTGTTCCAGATTTATTTATTATTAGAACACCTTAAAATATTATTATAACATGAATAAATAATAAAATTATAATATTGATATTTTATTATTCTAATGTGATAACATATATCATTATTCACTTCCAACAAATGGGAAATTAAACCATCATTTGTGTGTGTGACTAACTAACACCTCATGAACCAATTTAATCTATTTCCCATCAAAACCTCACATGGATGGTTAATATTGTATTTAATATAATAATAACCACTTTAACCATGATCAAAATTCTTGAGTCGTTATGAAATTATGAATGAAACAACCTCAAAATAACTTATGTGGACTTAACCAATTAATAAATTAAATATTTCATTTAAATAAAAGGAAAATGGTTTAATTATAAGTTAATAATCCTTTAATGTTTTCTTAATAAAGTAAATAAATTATATAAGTTTATTATATTGGTGTTAAGGGACATATATGGAATGTTTGGACTTGTGGTAAGGGACTTCCTCTCAGTTTCCTTTCATTGAGGAATATTTTAATGTTACGAACCAAATTTATTTCATTTTTTATATACTAACCCATTTAAATTTTTTATCATAAATCCTTCATACTTCATGGTATTTTATGTTACAATTAAAATTACGTCATTCAACTAGATTTTAATTAATATTTACCTTGAGTTAAGATGTTTCTTAACAAAATTAGTATTCATTGGGTTATACTTATACTTCATTGACAATATTATTTCATGATTAAGTGTGAATTTATATATAATTTTTTTTATTTAGATTGGTTTTATATGGATTTAAATACGTGAACATAATAACTTCATAGATTAATTTTCTCTTCAAATTTAATTATCCATGTGAGGGTTTTCATTATCACAATCTCATATTCTTGAGACATGATTCCGAAATGAATTTTTTTCATATCAAATATGTAAATCAATTAAAGTTATAGATTTGTATCATAATCAATCTTTGAATGAATTTTTATTAAAATATTACCAAAGTGGTAAAGTCCTTTTGTTATAATCTAATTTCATTTCAATATTATTTATGGTCAAGTTTCCTTTGGAAAAATATTATGCCGTTATTTTTTTTAAAAATATATTTTATTCTAATTTGGTTATTAATACTATATAAAGGATTAGTTTTCATTTTCTCCCTTATTTAATAATGAAACCTCATGAAAGATATTTTAAGTGATATTGATCTTTTATCTTCATTTAGATCAGGAATGTTTCTCTTTTATATCCCTATTTTATAAAATGTTTTCAAAAATTTTATCTTATAAACATAAAATATTTACTAAAGTTATTTGACATGATATTTGATGTTTTATAAAATGTTTTTAAAAAGAAATTTCATAACATTTTGTACATGAGTCACTTTTTACTTTCTTTATGAAAGTTTGAAACTAATGTTTATTTTTAATGTATACAACAAGAATAGATGTTCACAACATCATTACCTTTACTTTTGTTGAATCATCATTTATATATTTTGATGGTTATTTTCAAATAAACTAATTTTTATACTATTTTGTGATTTTTTTGTATTCTAATTAAATTTTCAATGTATAAAGTGTATTTTATTTGAGAATATTTTTATTTATCTTTAAATGAAATTTGTATTGAATAATAAAAAACCCATGATTTTACTTATTCTTCAAAATGGATATATTTTAATGACACCATACATATTCATTCTATGGTTAGATTAATTTTTTTAAAAGAGATTGTAAGAGTGCATGTTTATTTTTATTGTGTAAATCAAGATATGAACTAAAAATGGTTATTGTTATATTGAAATTGAGATATTTCATATATTATGATTCTGTCATGGTCTTAGAACATTGTTTATAATGATGGAGCTCAATATATCTCATAATTATAGGTGGAAATAATATATCTCTCCATTTCATTTTGTAACAATGATGGAGTTGACTAAATATAAGAAATTCCTAAGATATGATAGAGTTAACTAGTTTACAAGTCAATCTTATTAGACCAGGGGTATTGACAAGGTAAGGAATATATTAAGGTTCTCATAAGGGTTTTTTGAAGATAAGGTTATAAGATACAACAATGTTTTCTAAATAAATACTTTAGATTTTTAATGTTTCCTTTGATCATGATTAGAATCAAATTTCTCATCTTTATTAATTCATATAACTATTGAATTTTTTAAATCTTCTTAACTTTTTATAGGTTTTGTGATCCAGGTTTTGATGGGTATACATTCTCTTATGTTATTCACATGCGCTATGATTATATATTCATAACCATATTCTCATATTATGCTAAGTTATTTCATTAAATTATTACTTATTATGTTTACCCTTATTGATCATTTGAGATCACCCTTATTATGTTTAATTTTCTCTAGGTATATTATAAATGATATTAAATTATTTTTTTCTCGAAAGGATTCACGTGTGAAATTTATTATGGGATATTTTGAAAATTAATATGGAATATGAAAAGATGGGCATTAGTGGGGAAAATGATCACTTAAATACATTTTTAATTTTATATATTATATATTTTTTCATTTAATTATGTAAAACTATAAACCTAAAAGGTCATTGTTTATGTAAGTTGTTTAATATTTTTTATTAAGGTTATATGTTTTGTATGGTTGATATTTTTCCACATTTATTGGTAATAAAGATAATTATATAAATATGGTATTTTATCAGTAGTTCATGGAGTGTGAGCGTAAGGCTATTATAATTATACTCATTTTTATGACCAATGCCTATTTTTTTAAATCACATTTACACTAAATTTGAATTTATATATAATGTTTTATAAAGAAAATTTTCAAAAAGTGTTTTTAAACAGTGTATTTAGACCTTTTGAAAATGATAGAAAGGAATGTTAACTTTTATCATATATAGTATGAAAGGATTTTATAGAAGTCCTGAACACTCTTCACTTTGATGTTTCCTTTAAATTATTTCAAGGTTTTCTAGAGAAAATAATTATCTTAATATTTTTGGAATTTTAGTTAGAATTTTATCAAAATAAATTTTTTTTCGAAGAAATGTTCGAATATTCTTTTAATAATATTTGTCATCTATGTATACACCTGTAACATATAGTTGTGATTCACTTGGGATATGATCTTATAGTACTATCCAATATATTTTTTTTTGTTAAGATGATAATGATTTAAGGATGATTTTATTAAACCAATTTATTTTACATGGGATAATTGAGGTTTGATATAGCCTTTATGAAATCTATTTCATTTATATAGGTTATTCTATGATGAAATTATGAAATGATATTGTAACTTATTTAATTTCCCTGGGTTATAATATGATTATATGATGATGTTTTTGTAAAAATATGCATAGTTGTTATTATGTAATGGGTAGGCCTTAAATTATATATCCTTATAATGAATTAGGTAAAAATGGAAAACTAATGAGTTAAATATATTATATTTTAACCAGATCTCATGATCAAAAAATTATTTGTGGACTTTGTTTCATGTATATAAGATTATTATTGGAGTTGGATTCATTTTCATAAGTTTAATAAAGGAACCAATTTCACTCCCACATCCTAATGAGTGAACTTGTTACTATATATACAAGCCCACATTGATATAATATTTTTTTGAAACATTTATTTGTTTATCATATAATCTAATGGATCATGATAAATTATTTATTATTTCACACTCATATTATTTTTTTATTTTTTTATAGAAAATACCTTTTTAATATCTCATGATAAATGAAATTTAATTGATTGGAATGAATTTATTATGATATGATTAAGTTCTCATTCCGTTATTCTTATGTATGATCATTATTTGATATCACCTATGATTAACCTGATTGAGCATTTGGTCTCACACTATTTTATATTTTCCTTCCGAATGTTTATATGGAAGGTTCTACGTATGATATTTCTAAAAGAGAATTAATGTGAATAATGTTATGAGAGATATTATAGATCCATTAAATATTAAGATGATAATGTATCTAGTCTGTAAATAGAGTAAACTATTATTGTTTTGAGGCCTGTATAATATTTTTATGTAATTAATATTAATCTAAAATGATTTAATATTTATATTTGTTATGATTGAGTTTCCGTACTTGGTATTGTTTATGGGTTTAATTAATTTTGGAGACAAGGATTAGAAATATTTTGTGAATAACCTATGTATAAGTCTATGTATATTATAACATTCTAAAGTTATGGTAAAGTAGAGATTAAGGTATTTCATAAAATGTAAATCCCTCATTGTATATTGGAATGTGGATGTGGATGTGGCATAAATTAACCTAGGATTAACAAATTTGAAAGTGATAGATACGATATTAACTCAATTATCACTTATGTACGATGAGTGGGCTTAAGACTATACACCTAGAAAGACACTCATATGGGGTATTATTTAGTTAAATCACATTTTATTTTTTGAACAAAATGGTGGGTTTGAATAGATTATAACTATGAATGGACATGGTTAAACCTAAAGTTCTAATGATTGAAAAGGTGTCAAGATTTAGTCATCTTATGAATGTTTTTTAATGATTACATGATTACTCACTATTATAATTATTTCTTACTTTTTGATTTTTTGTTTTATTATATGGATGTAACTATAAATAATCATGTTAATTGAGAATATAATATGAAATGAAATAATTATCCTTATGATTAACCATGTGAAATGGGAGAAAGAATGTGAAACATTTTTATTAAGAAAAACTTGTTGTCTTGGTATATAATTAAAAACCGTAACATTGGTTACTTTCCAAAAACATATAATAAGAGAAAAATGGAATTCATGGAAGTTCAGTTGAAAAAGTCTATAGAGGAAAGAAGATTCAACTTCTTCCATGTCATGAATATTGGAAGAAAAAATTTAAAAAAATGTCCAAAAGTAATGGGAATATATATTATGTGTGGAAAATGAGGAAATACATAAATTATCTTCTGTTTGAAAATAACGAGTTTGATGGATATAATTAATTTACCTAATAATCTACAATTTATAGTTCAATGTATTAAATGTGGGTAATAATAGATTTATCCAGGTAAGTTGTTTAATCCAAGTGCTAACTACTATACCAAGGAAGGGACTATATTATGTCAGTCACCGAAGTGGATTATGATTGATAAGGAATAATTATCCTCCACTATACAGTTATGGATGAGATGATTAATTCTGTAAGAATTTTCCCTATGAAAATGTTAATATTCTTCATTTAGTGGAATTTTATCTGATTATGATCATTTATTTGATATATCTACATATATTCCATAGAAATTTGTAGAATAAAGAAATAACATTTGATCTTAAAAATCAACCTATGATTTTATTTTAGTGCGTGAAAGTATATAAAATTCCAAGGAAATTTACTTCAATTATTTGGTCCATATTACCAATTCAAGGGGTATATTTATCTCAAATGGTGGGGGGGGGGGATTGGGGTATTAAACATAAAAATATGCATATTGTTAGAGATTATGCCGATGTATTTTGTATAAAATTTTTTAATGTTCCATTTAACCATGATGTTTATTTTTTAATATATCTTATACCTGGTACTGCACCCATTTAAAAGGATCCATATAGAATGGTATCTGTTGAGTTATTGGAAATTAAGAGGCAACTCCAATGGGATATTGACAAGTGATTCATATTCCACAGTAAATCAGGATGGGTTGTAATTATTTTTTTTATTAATAATAAAGATGGGTCAATGCATCTTTGAATTAATAACCTTGATATTAACAAGATAAAAATAAAAAAATTATCCTCTAACATATATCAATGATTTATTTTATCAATTTTTCGGAGCTCAATAATTTTCAATGATTGACCATCATTTTTGATATCATCAATTAAGGTTCAAAAAAGAGGAAACACACAATATAGCCAGTCATATGTGGTATAAGCATTATAAATTGATAGTAATTACATTTTGACATACCAATAAATCATGTTAACTTTATGAATTTAAAAAACAATTCGTTTAGATACTACCTTGATCAGTTTTTATAGGCTTTATAATTGATATTTTTTTATATTCAATTAGTAAGGAAGCGCCCAAAGAACTTTTCAGAATTGTATTAAAGACCTAGAGGAAGAAAAATTTTCTAACTAAATTTCACAAGCACGAATTTTAGATTCAAAATGTTTAATTATGGAGTCATTTAATCTCATGTGTGGGTATTTTGGTGTATCATTAAAAGACGTATGTTTTTAATAAATGGTTTATAAGAATCACTATAAATAAGATATATTGTTTTCCTGAGTTGGATGGATACTACCGATGCTATGGGATAGATTTATCATGACTATCAAATCTACTGAAAATGTATACAGAGAAGGGGGTTTAGTTCCTTTGAAAAAATGAATGTGAGGAAGATTTTAAGGAGCTAAATAGAAGTTTGGTTAGTGTACCTATTCTCACACTACCCTATAATAGATAATTGTTTTTTGATCTATAAGGATGAATAAATGAAGAGAATGAGATAAATCCTTATGTATAATGATATAATGATAAAATATTCATATATATGATTGAAAATTATTAATTATCATTACACGACTCATGATTAGGAGTTGGAATTTATAAATATTTCATTTAAAATAGTATCATATTTTCATTATTTTTAAATATTTTAAATATATAATAACCATAAATCATGATTAAAACTTTCACATAAAAATATTTTAATATATTCAAGAGAATATTGTTGGATATGACTAAAGATTCTGATTACTAAACACATTACCAACCTGATAATAGGGAAAGTGTTGCTACATACTCAGAGTTAGATAAACCATAATTGTTTTCCCATGATATGGAATATTATCATTTAATAGGAGTATAATAATGTGGGGAATCATTATAATCATATAAATATAATGTCAATGCTACCCTCTAATACATTCAAAAAATGTTATGCCTAATATGACGACCCATTTACTCACTTAGGTCTTGAAAAAACCTACTGTTTACCCACTTTTTGGATTTTTATAACCTCCTATGTTTTCTATATTTGGATTTTGGAAATCCTCATGTTTAACTTTTGAGATCATAAAACATTAATATTTTCTAAATATATTGGATAGATATAAATGACTCACTCCTCACATAATCAAAATCAATTATTTTTTATAGAAAAATATCTGGAATAATTTATCATATTATCAAATCCTAACCCATGGAATTGAAAATGAGTTTCATGAATATTTTATTAGAATAATCATAAAACATCCAGTAAAAGAATAAATATGTTTACCATGGATCATATCCCTAATAAATCATAAGAAAAATGAAATTAATTTTGTTATATATTATAATCTCTTTAAAATATAATTGGGACATTTCTTCTGGAAAATACCTTTTAATTTTAAAATCACTTATTCAAAGTGTAATGATTTACAAAATATTAAGGGAAAAAATTTATTTTAAAAAAAACATGTAAAATTTTAATGTAAACATAAAATAATTGATTATTATGATGGTGAGAGAAACCATTAATTAAATATTTGTTAAATTAAGAATTACTTTATAATTTTTGATAAAAAGTCAAAATTACATCATTTAGAAAATGATAATAAGAATCTATTCTCAATTGTTTATAGAAAGTAGAAAAATAGGGAAAAATAAATTTGAAAAATAATTAAGGAATTGAAAAATTTCCCATTTTTTAAATAAAATATCTATATAGAAGAAAATGATTCACGAATGAAGAAATAAATATGATTATTTTCCTTTAAAAATACTTTTTCCTTTTCCTAAGTACATAAAGAGAGGAAAATGAAAGAAAAAATATGTAATATTCAAAAATTATTAGAAGACAATAAAATAAATATGATTTTGTAGATATTTATCATATGAAATCATCTTTATAATTTTAAACATGAAAATCCTTGGTAAAATATATATTGTCACAAAAAATTATTACCTAATGTTTTAATTTGTTATGTAGTGCACTAATCTCTTTTTCATTAAGGATTCATTTGTCTTAAACCTTTTGTATTGAAATAATGGTCTTAGAAAATACAATGGGATCTAGGATAAAGCTATTGAATCTTGTAAGGTTTTTGAGTAGATATTAGTTGATCTAGAATGTCCAAAATTGATTAAAAAAGGTAGGAGAAGATGTTCCATTTTATATGTTAGGGGAAAAACATATTTAATTACAAAAAAGTTTTAACAATATAAGGTCACTTTAATATGAAATGGGATCTAAATAGAAAATAATTTTAATTATGGAAATTATTAGTTTTTATTTAATTTAACAAAAAATAATTAGACATTGTTAGGTTGAATTCATACACTTATACCGTGGTTTAATTCCTCGGTAAACCCATTCTAACCATAACCATGGGGAAAAAATTGTAAATGTTTTATAATTCATTATGACCAAAACTATAGTTGGAGTTATGAAATTATATATGTTACTATGATTCAAAAAATTCAGTAACTTTTACTAGATTAAATTTTTATAAGTTGTTGAATATCATTTTAAATAAGCAAGAAAAACACCACGAAAACAAATTTTAGGAAAAATAATTTTTAAACATAAAATCGATTTTACATCGATACTTTTCCTTGAAAAAAAAGAAATAAAAATTCTTTGATTTCATATATAATATTTAAGTTTCATTTTTACAATTAACAAAAATAAATCATATTAATTTAATAATAATAAATATCATTTTGTGCAAAAATCAGTTTTTAGGAAAAACAAATTTAAGACAAAAAATGATATTATACAAAAAATAAAGTATGATACTCGTTATTAGGTAAAAAATGATATTATGTATAATTATAGGAGACTTATATTACTTTAAAAAAATTATTCTTTAATTTTACTTTATTAAATGAAAATAAATAAAAATTTTATAAAATATTTTTATTTTTCAAAATTTGCTGAGAACTAAATATTTTTAGAAAAATAAAAATAATTAAACCTACAATAATATAAAAATAGATATTTTAAAAAGTATTTTAATATACTAAAATAATGTTTAAAAAATAATAAAAATTAAAAATATTTTCTACATGAGAAATTAAATAATTATTTTTGAAGAAAACATATTTTTGACAAGTAAATAGAGTTTGTGAAAAAATGAGTACATATTTAATATATATTAGTCAATATATTTGATAAATTTAAAACAATTATACTTATTTTTCATTACATAATAATTATTCATACATTCCAATTAAATGTCTAGGTTATAAAAGATTATAATATAATGGTTTCATTAGACTCAGTGTCATGTGTCATGAAAGATATCAAATATTTTATGTTTATTTTAATGGAAATACATTTAAAGTCTTGGGATTTTATATTATATCACCCATAAATTGAATTTAATCCTTTAAATTTCATCACTATGATATAAGAAAATGAAAATATCTATTCGTCATGAAATTCTTTAGTTAACATTTAGCTTTTTTGATTTTATGATTCATATAAAGAACATTAAAAAGGCGAGTAGTCTTGTTATGTAGAAAATTATATCCATAATCCATAAATTATAACAATTTATATTTATATGAATGATCATTATCCCATGGTACAACCTCTATGTTAAGTATTTTTTAATGATCTAGTATATTATTCCTCAAAACAGATATACGAAACATATCATGAAATTGTGATAGGTTTGGTGGAACTGTCAAGTGATAATATAGTGTCCTTACTCAATCCATAATTCTATAGAAACCAATACACATTGGGATTATCTATCACTTACCTTTGAATTTAATAACCTTATTCCATGCGTAAATTCATAGGAATAACTTCTCACTAATTTCTAATTCTATATCTCACTGAATATTGTCAACATAACACTTCTTTTAACAATAAGATTTATTGATGTTATTCTTAATTTATCTAACCTTCTATGTCATTTTCACTATGAGTTAAAGTATTAATATCTTTTTTTCTCCAAATTTATCAAAACATGTCAGACTTATACACTTAATTATATAGAGGGATTCCTAAGAGTCCATCTAAATTCCCGAGTTGAATATTTATTTAAGAAAACTTAACTAGAGGATGGGGTTAATACAAAAAACCATTGAAAAATAGATAATTAAACCTCAATATATCTCCCAGGGTTTGAATTATCCTCATATATTGACCATCTATCTAAGGATGATATGAATTAATGAGACATTACTATGTATCCATATCTTGCAGAATACATTTCCATAACTACTTGGTAAACCTCATATATTGATTAGATACAATAGAACATGGTACTCAATGAAAAATTACCACTACCTTAATATATATACATGAAATATAATCATGATTGAAAAATTATCTAATAGTAATGAATTGTGATATATTCATAAGGTAATCAACCAATACCCAAATATCATTATTTTTTGTAGATGTTTTGAGGATTCAGAGGAAAAAATAGAGGGTGATGGTTTCTCATTTTCATTCTATTAAAGGTAATGTTTATAAGATCATCGTAGAGTTTTGTCTCTAAGCCTTAAATTTATAACATACCAAGCATTGATAGACATACTTTACAATATCTTGATTCTTATTGTAAAACCATAAATTCTATTTTATATCTATATACACCCTCATACTTCAAGGATAAATATATAATGTTGTGCTATTAGTTTATTTTAATAGGTCTTTCCTCATGTCTAGTATTTCTAGAACACATAGTCAGTCTCTGATCCTTATTATTACATAACAATCAATGTTGAAGGAAATAATATTTCAAAACTTATTTTAAATACCTACATCCACCATTTTCACCTATTTAAGCTTAATATATATATTGTCGAACAGTCACTTGAGAATGGTATGATTTCTCCCATTATTTAAGGATTTAAAGTTCCATACATTTAGAAATAAAAAATAATAGATCTTTTTGAGATCATTATCATTGATAACGTATCATTATCCCTTCAACTCAAAGATTTAATCACTATGTTCACTTTCATAGGGTCGTATTGTATTGATCATTTGAAATTTTTATTCAAATACAATTATTTTATCTTGTTTATGTTAAACTATTTATAGGGGAAACATATAATTTAATATTTTAATATCATTAAATTAATCAAACATTTATCAATAAAGATAATTACTGCTACTAACTCTAAATGACTATCCATGTAATTTTTCTTAGGAACCAAAATTAGTGTGATAAAAAAGTTATCACTATATCATTATGCATAAGAAAACATCTCAATACCTTCATTGATTCATCCTTTTAAATTATAAACCCTTCTACATTACAGATTACAGTGAGTATAGGCACATTAACCAACATTCCCTTCTATTCCATGAAATTTTATTCACATATATCTGTCTAAAGGAACTTCAATACCTTCCAAGATAACAAGGTAAACTGATTATAAATACAAGAAAAATAATTCAAAATTAATTAACAATATCCACCCGATCCATGAAATATATATATATATATATATATATATATCACAATGTTTTGTCTGATTTTTTTTTTAATAACGTCCGATTTAGATAGATACACCTATATATCCTCATATTTGGTTATATGACCTAAACAATGAATCCCTATATAGAAAAAATTCACAATTTATATATTTTTTCGATAAATTATCCTTTGTTATGTTATTTATTAAAATATTCATATGATATTAATGATCTTATATGATCTTGGAATATAACATTACCCTCTTTAAAGACAACCACAAACTTAAAAAGGAAACCATTAATGAATCTATTCATTAAATCCAAGAAGAGTACACTGGATTTGTAAGACCAGATAGTTTGAATGTAAATTAATATTGCCTATAATGAAAATAGAAGTATCTCTTTGGCATGTAATCACTTTTTAACATTAATATATTGTATCCATATCAAGGATAAATCATAGAAAAATATTTATCACCTCATAATTGATTAAAAAATAAACAATACATGGTAGATGATACCTATTCCTGATTATTGTATTGTTCATTTCCCAATAATAAATATAGTTCCACATTAATCCATATTTCTTCTTAAAAAAATAAAGGGTGAACCCCATCATAATTTACTTGGTTGAATAAATACCTAATCATGATTCTACTAGAGGTGCTTCTTCAATCCCTATCACTCAATCTAGTCCATTATATTTGGACTCTTTGAAATAGGTGAAACACCAGGTGTGATTAATATTGAAAACCCAACTTCATGATTTAGTGTAATAATAATACACTCTTTTCTAAAGACCCTAAAAAACTCTAATACTATAGGATAATTTTTGAGGAAGAGTTTATCCCCAACCATATGATATAAATTCCCCCTTTTAATAGGACTAAAAACCCATGTAATGGATCTAATATCCATTGGATGTTCATATTTTTCTTCACATTAATAATAATTCATATGTTGGTGTTGAATATAAAATGTGACATCTCTTGAATGGAAATTAATGTAGTATCTATATTAAAAATCCAATCCATCCCCAAAATAACATCAAATTAAACTATGGGGAGAATAAAGTCATTAAATTAAAGAATACTGCCAAAACATCAATCAAATAAGATTCATAAACTTTATATGAGATCATCATACAATTAAATGTTTTTACGTATACATAAAAATATAATTTTTTATGTGATAATGTGATATCCTTATAAAATTATTTAGATTTAAAATAGTGGGTTTGACCAAAATCAAACAAGGAATCATCATTTCTAGAGTGTATGAAATGTGTATCTTTGAGTAACTTATTATCTGACCCCACATCATAAATAGTCATCACATGGTATTTCAATTTTTTATGGGATTTATAGTTTTCTAGTGCCAAAAATCACAATTATCTCACATATTTGAGAACTTGTAATCACAATCCCCATATTTATTTCATTTGAAACGCTGGAGTGAAGTTTTTTCACTCTATGAATATTTCTCACCATTCACATAATTAGATAACATATTCCCATTACATTGGAATTTTATTTCCTGATAACCATTCTTTACTCACTTATAAAATTTAGAAGTCCCCTTATGAAAATTACCTATATTATTCCTTACATAGTTTTTTCATAGAGGAACACTCAACTTCTTCCCTCCACTCATTTTTATTATAATTTCATTTAAATGAAAATTTTCTTTTCTCATCAAAACCATGAAATTTATGGGTGCTAAAATATTAATTTCTTCCTTGATAACACATCGAAAAATTTCTTCATGGATACTAAAGTCTCTTATTTATAATACCCTTCATATACTTGGATTTAATCCACCTAAGGATCTTCTAATATTAATTTAATAATCACTGATAATAGTAAAATATGACCTCACATGTCTTGTAAAATTTTACATATTTATAAAATAAGATTCACCATACTTTTAATTTATCTCTAAGAATTTCATCAAATTTTTTCTATGAATAACATAGGGAATTTTCATAATTAAAATAACCTCCTAAACTCATCCCTCCTCCATGGAATCTATTTTTTTATTTTTCCTTATATTATTAATGAAAGTAAATCATTTAGACACTTTGACTTTTAAATGTTGAATTACTAAAATGAAATTTTAATGTTTAGAGGACTGGAATCAAAACATATATTTTTAGTGTTATTGATCCATTTCTCAAATATTAGTGAATTAGTGGACCCTCTAAAAGAAGGTTTATGTTTCCTCCTAAAGGACTCACTAATACATTGTAACATCCTTTTAAATTTTGTATTATCACTGTGTTTCATGTATTTAGAATGTTTTTTAAGTATAGAAAAAAGACATTTCATTGTAGATCCCACAACATTCAGTATACTTAGAAGAAAAACATTTCACTGCCCAAAAAATTCAGTTTTAAAATTAACCCTTTAGGGTCTATCCGTTTATTAAAATAAAAATACATTATTTGAGAAAATATTTTCATAGTTATAAATCATACAATAATGTGAAATCATTTAAATGATTTATAACAAATGACACTTTTTTTAATATATGAAACCATAGGTGTAACATAGTCCACAAATAGTCATAAACTTGTTACATCATTCAAATTGGTTCATAAATAAAATGTGAATTAAAAAAAAGAAAGAAACCCAGATATTATCTATCCAGACGTGAAACCTTAGGCCCTCTAGTCATGAACATGTGAATATTTAGTTAATACCCAATCCATCCCATTCATATTTCACCTTGAATACATTTATTCGATAGATTCGTCCTCATAATAGTTTCTATATAGGTATATAATATGTAAGAAAAGAACACTATAAAAATTAGTATAACACAGGTTGTTATTCTATACTTAGGATTATACTAAGGGTATTAACTAATCTTTTCTCATCATAGTTTCCAAAATTAACTAAATATTTCTCTTATAAATTTTAAAGAAACCCAACCATTAGATACATACATATTACGTCTTATAATAATAATATTAATAACATATTATTATGATTAACTCCATAACTATATTATTTTAGTTTTATTGAAAAAATAGATACATAAATTGTAGGTATAAAAAATATCTACCTCATCTCCCACTTAGTTCTTTACAACTAGAACCCATAATAGACATATAATACTTAAATCCTTCCATAACATCCTAGGGAAAAGGAAACATAATAAATAGTGAACATAGATGATCATTAAAGATAAAATAGGGAGGTATAAATCAGTGACCATATGTAAGCATATCATGAGAATAAGGTTATGAGAGCATGAGCACAACATTATGAAATTGATATAAAAGAATTCATATAATCACGATGGATAGAATAAATCTTGGTAGTTTACAATACTTAA
Organism: Viscum album; assembly: GCA_963277665.1. Taxonomy (NCBI): domain Eukaryota; kingdom Viridiplantae; phylum Streptophyta; class Magnoliopsida; order Santalales; family Viscaceae; genus Viscum; species Viscum album. Next base: position 1,455,032,767 of record OY728135.1, on the reverse strand, counting down.
ATAATAAAGGACTCAAAGTACCAGATCCATGAGAGTATAAAATTGGCATATGATCATTTCATAAAAGGGTGAAGTAAAGTGTAGAATAGTCATAATAATATAAATCCTCCATCAAGTATACCAACTGAGATAATCATCAAATGTAATGCTTCAACTATCCAATTATGCAATTTCATCAGGATATGGATAAACACTCTTGTACCCTATTATTATCTTGGGATAACCACCCATGTACCATTTGATATCATAAAATTTTAATCTTTACCAAATTAATTGTTGAGATATATCATACCCACATATCATAAAATAATACTAAATTCATATTCATTTTATAAGATCATGAAAAAAGCTATCATTACATCAAATATTAACCCATAGAAAAGGAAACAAGATTAATCAATATTTCATCACCATAATCATAAACGATCCATATAAATAATAAAGATGGAAAAATTTGATCATATACATAATAAATAATAAAACAATTAAATGATGTTTTTAAAGATGAAAAAATCATTAAAAAATCATTGGAACAATTCTTTAAGGAAATAAAATTTTCATTTTGAAATAACTAATTTAAAATCTAAACAATTCCGAAATAATTAGGGAAGAGTTTCTTTGAAAAGAACCATTGAATAATGTGATGTAATATTCAAAAAACATAGAGTCTGTAATGGTAGGGAAAAAATTCATGTAGTTTATATGAAAACAAATATTCCATTATAATTTTTAGTATAATGTCAAAAAAACCTTATTGAGAAATTTTAAATAATATTCCTTTTAATTTTTTTATAGAAAGTCCAAAATATATAATAATTAGTTTATCAAATAATTTGGTAAATATAAATAAAATCATGAAATTTTTTAAATAAAATATGTACATTGAGGAAATATATTCATTAATGAAGAGTTAAATAATGGAGGTTTTCCGTAAAAACATTATTTTAGTATCTTCATTACTTAAAGAGGAAAAATGAAAAGAAAATATATAATATATGGAAATAAAAATATTAGAAGAAAATTCATAATATTTTTTTGAGATATATTAAATACATTATTCATAACTATTGAATTTTTCAAATCTTCTTGAATTTTCATCGGTTTTGTTATCCAGGTTTTGATGGGTACAAATTCTCTTATGTTATTCACATGCGCTATAATTATATATTCATAACCATATTCTCATATTATGCTTAGTTATTTCATTAAATTATTAATTATTATGTTTACCCTTATTGATCATTTGAGATCACCCTTATTATGTTTAATTTTCTCTAGGTATATTATAAATGATATTAAATTATTTTTCTCTAGAAAGGATTCATGTGTGAAATTTATTATGGGATATTTTGAAAATTAATATGGAATATGAAAAGATGGGTATCAGTGGGGAAAATGACCACTTAAATACATTAGTACTTTTATGTAATATTTTTTTCATTTAATTATCTAAAACTATAAACCTAAAAGGTCATTGAGTATGTAAGTGCTCCAATATTTTTTATTAATGTTATATGTTTTATATGGTTGAAATTGTTTCACATTTATTGGTAATAAAGATAATAATATAAAGATGGTATTTTATCAGTAGTTCATGGAGTGTGAGTATAAAGCTATTATAATTATACTCATTTTTATGACCTCTGCATATTTTTTTAAAATTCTATTTACTATAAATTTGAATTTATATATAATGTTTTATAAATAAAATTTTCAAAAAGGGTTTTTAAAAAGTGTTTTTAGACTTTTTGAAAATGATATAAAGGAATGTTCTCTTTTATCATATATAGTATGCAAGGATTTTCTAGCAGTCATGAACACTCTTCACTTTTATGTTTCCTTTAAATTATTTCAAGGTTTTCAAAAGAAAATAATTATCTTAATATTTTGGGAATTTTAGTTATAATTTTATCAAAATAAGAAAATATTTTTTTTCGAAGAAATGTTCGAATATTCTTTTAATAATATTTTTCATCTTTGTATACACCTGTAACGTATAGTTGTGATTCACTTGGGATATGATCTTATAGTACCATCCAATATATTTATTTTTATTGTTAATATGATAATGATTTAAGGATGATTTTATTAAACCAATTTCTTTTACATGGGATAATTGAGTTTTGATAAAGCCTTTATGAAATATATTTCTTTTATATAGGTAATTCTATGATGAAATTATGAAATGATATTGTAACTTATTTAATTTCCCCAGGTTATAATATGATTATATGATGAAGTTTTTGTAAAAATATGCGTGGTTGTTATTATGTAATGGGTAGGCCATAAATTATATATCCTTATAATGAATTATGTAAAAAAAGGAAAACTAATGAGTTAAATATATTATCTTTTAACCTGGTCTCATGATCAAAAAATTATTTGTGGACTTTGTTTCATGTATATAATATTATTATTGGAGTTGGATTCATTTTCATAAGTTTAATAGAGGAACCAATTTCACTCCCTCATCCTAATTAGTGAACTTTTTTCTATATATAAAAGCCAACATTGATATAATATTTTTTGACACATTTATATGTTTATCATATAATCTAATGTATCATGATAAATTATTTATTATTTCACACTCATATAATTTTTTTATTTTTTTATAGAAAATCCCTTTTTAATATCTCATGATAAATGAAATTTAATTGATTGGAATGAATTTATTATGATATGATTAAGTTCTCATACCCTTATTCTTTTGTATGATCATTATTTGATATCACTTATGATTAACTTGATTGAGCATTTGGTCTCACACTATTTTATATTTTCCTTCCCATGTTTTTATGGAAGGTTCTATGTATGATATTTTTAAAAGAGCATTGATGTGAATAATATTATGAGAGATATTGTAGATCCATTAAATAGTAATATGATAATGTATCTAGTTTGGAAATATAGTAGACTATTATTGTTATGAGGCCCGTATAATATTTTTATGTAATTAATATTAATCTAAAATTAGGTAATATTTATATTTTTTATGATTGGGTTTCCTTAGTTGGTATTGTTTATGGGTTTAATTAATTTTGGAGGCAAGGATTAGAAATATTTTGTCGATAACTTATGTATAAGTCTATGTATATTATAACATTCTAAAGTTGTGGTAAAGTAGAGATTAAGGGATTTCATAAAGTGTAAATCCCTCATTGTATATTGGACAGTGGATGTGGATGTGGCATAAATTAACCTAGGATTAAAAAATTTGAAAGTGATAGATAAGATATTAACTCAGTTATCACCTATGTATGATGAGTGGGCTTAAGACTATACACATAGAAAGACAGTCCTATGGGGTATTATTTAGTTAAATCACATTTTATTTCTTGAACAAAATTGTGGGTTTGAATAGATTATATCCATGAATGGACATGGTTAAACCTAAAGATCTAATGATTGAAAATGTGTCAAGATTTAGTCATCTTATGAATGTTTTTTAACGATTTCATGATTACTCACTGTTATAATTATTTCTTACTTTGTGATTTTCTGTTTTATTATATGTATGGAACTATAAATAATCATGTTAATTGAGAATATAATAAGAAATGAAATAATTATCCTTATGATTAACCATGTGAAATGGGAGAAATAATGTGAAACATTTTTATGAGAAAAAACTTGTTGTCTTGGTATATAATTAAAAACTGTAACATTGTTTACTTTCAAAAAACATATAAAAAGAGAAAAATGGATTTCATGGAAGTTCAGTTGAAAAATTCTATGGAGGATAGAAGATTCAACTTCTTCCATGTCATGAATATTGGAAGAAAAAAATTAAAAAAATGTCCAAAAGTAATGGGAATATATGTTATGTGTGGAAAATGAGGGAATACATCAATTAACTTCTATTTGAAAATAATGAGTTTAATGGATATAATTAATTTACCTAATAATGTACAATTTAAAGTTCAATGTATTAAATGTTGGTAATATAAGATTTATCCAGGTAAGTTGTTTAATCCAAGTCCTAAATACTATACCAAGGAAGGGACTATACCATGTTAGTCACCGAGGTGGATTATGATGGATAAAGAACACTTATCCTCCACTATAGAGTGATGGATGAGATGATTAGTTTTGTAAGAATTTTCCCTATAAAAATGTTACTATTCTTTATTTAGTTGAATTTTATGCGATTATAATCATATATTAGATATCTCTACATATTTTCCATACAAATTTGTAGAATAAAGAAATAACATTTGATCTAAAAAATCAACCTGTGATTTTATTTTAGTGCGTGAAAGTATATAAAATTCCCAGGGAATTTACTTCAATTATTTGGTCGATATTACCAATTCAAGGGGTATATTTATCTCAAATGGTGGTGGGGGGGGGGGGTTGGGGAATTAAACATAAAAAATATGCATATTGTTAGAGATTATGCCGATATATTTTATAGAGAATTTCTTAATGTTCCATTTAACCATGAAGTTTATTTTTTAATATATCTTATACCTGGTACTGCACCCATTTAAAAGACTCCATATAGAATGGTATCAATTGAGTTATTGGAAATAAAGAGGCAACTCCAAGGGGATATTGACAAGTGAGTCATATTCCGCAGTAAATCATGATGGGTTGTACTTATTTTTTTATTAATAAGAAAGATGGGTCAATGCATATTTGAATTAATCACCTAGATATTAACATGATAAAAATAAACAAATTATCCTATAACATATATCAATGATTTATTTTATCAATATTTCGGAGCTCAATAATTTTCAATGATTGACCATCATTTTTGATATCATCAATTGAGAGTCAAAAAAGAGGAAACACCCAATATAGCCTGTCATATGTGGTATAAGAATTATAAATTTATAGTAATTACATTTTGACATACCAATAAATCATGTTAACTTTGTGAATTTAAAAAACAATTCCTTTAGATATTACCTTGATCAGTTTTTATAGGCTTTATAATAGATATTTTTATATATTCAATGAGTAAGGAAGCGCCCAAAGATCTTTTGAGAATTTTATTGAAGACCCGGAGGAAGGATAATTTGCTTACTAAATTTAACAAGAATTAATTTTAGATTGAAAATGTTTCATTATGGAGTCATTTAATCACATGTGTGCGTATTTTGGTGTATCGTTAAAAGATGTATGTTTTTAATAAATGGTTTATAAGAATCACTATAAATGAGATATTTTTTTTTCTTGAGTTGGATGGATACTACCGATGCTATGTGATAGATTTATCATGACTATGAAACCTACTGAAAATGTATACATAGAAAGGGGTTTAGTTACTTTGAAAAAATGAATTTGAGGAAGATGTTAAGGAGCTAAAAAGAAGGTTGGTTAGTGTACCTATTCTCACACTACCCTATAATAGATAATTTTTTTTTGTGATCTATAGGGATGAATAAATGAAGGGAATGGGATTAATCCTTATGTATAATGATATAATGATAAAATATTCTTATATATGATTGAAAATTATTTATTATCATTACATGACTCATGATTTGGAGTTAGAATTTATAAATATTTCATTTAACATATTCTCATATTTTCATTATTTTTAAAGATTTTAAATATATAATAACCATAAATCATGATTAAAACTTTCACATAAAAATATTTTAATATATTCAAGAGAATATAGTTGGAGATGACTAAAGATTATGATTACTAAACACATTACCAACCTGATAACAGGGAAAGTGTTCCTACATTATCAGAGTTAGATAAACCATAATCGTCTTCCCATGATATGGAATATTATTATTTAATAAGAGTAGAATAATGTGGGGAATCGTTATAATCATATAAATATAATTTCAATGCTACCCTTTAATAAATTCCAAAAATGTTAAGCATGATATGATGACCCATTTACTTGATTAGGTCTTGAAAAAACCTATTGTTTACCCACTTTTTGGATTTTTATAACATCTTATGTTTTCTATATTTGGATTTTGGAAAACCTCATGTTTATCTTTTGAGATCACAAAACATTAATATTTTCTAAATATATTGGATAGATATAAATGAGTCACTCCTCACATAATCATAATCAATTATTTTTTATAGAACAAGATCTTGAATCATTTATCATATTATCAAATCATAACCCATGGAATTTAAAATTAGTTTTGTGAATATTTTATTAGAATAATCATAAAACATCAAGGAGAAGAATAAATATATTTACCATGGATCATATCCCTAAGAAATTAGAAGAAAAATGAAATGATTTTGCTATAGATTATAATCTCTTTAAAATATAATTGGGACATTTCTTCCGGAAAATACCTTTTAATTTTAAAATCACTTATTCAAAGTGTAATGATTTAAAAAATATTAAGGAAAACAATTTATTTGAAAAAACATGTAATATTTTAATATAAACATAAAATAATTGAGAATTATGATGGTGAGAGAAACTCTTAATGAAATGTATGTTAAATTAAGAATTAATTTATAATTTTTGATAAAAATTCAAAATTACATCATTTAGAAAATGATAAGAAGAATATATTCACAATTGTTTATAGAAAGTAGAAAAATGGGGAAAATAAATTTGAAAAATAATTAAGGAATTGAAAAAAATTCCTTTTTTTAAATAAAATATCTATATAGAAGAAAATGATTCACGATCGAAGAAATAAATATGTTTATTTTCCTTTAAAAATACTTTTTCCTTTTCCTAAGTACTTAAAGAGGGGAAAATGAATGAAAAAATATGTAATATTCAAAAATAATTATAACAGAGAAAAATAACTATGATTTTGTAGATATATATAATATGAAATCATCTTTATAATTTTAAACACGAACAACCTCGGTAAAATATATATTGTAAAAAAACCTCTTACCTAAAGTATCAATTTGTTATGTAGTGCAGTAATCTCTTATTCATTATGGATTCATTTGTCTTAAACCCTTTTTATTGAAATAATGGTCTTAGGAAAATACAATGGGATCTAGGATAAAGCTATTGAATCTTGTAAGGATTTTGAGTCGAGATTGGTTGATCTAGAATGTCCAAAATTGATTAAAAAAGGTAGGAGAAGATGTTCCCTTTTTTATGTTAGGGGAAAAACTTATTTAATTACAAAAAAGTTTTTAACAATATAAGGTCACTTTAAAATGAAATGGGATCTAAATAGAAAATAATTTGAATTATGGAAATTATTAGATCTTATTTAATTTAAAAAAAAAATAATTAGATATTGTTAGGTTGAATTCATACACTTATCCCTTGGTTTAATTCCTTAGTAAATCCATTCTAACCATAACCATGGGGAAAAATTGTAAAAGTTTTATAATTCATTATGACAAAAACTATAGTTGAAATTATGAAATTATATATATTATTATGATTCAAAAAATTCAGTAACTTTTACTAGATTAAATTTTTATAAGTTGTTGAATATCATTTCAAATAAGCACGAAAAACACCATGAAAACAAATTTTAGGAAAAATAATTTTAAAACATAAAATCGATTTTACATCGATACTTTTCCTTGAAAAAAAAAGAATTAAAAAATCTCTAATTTCATATATAATATTTATCTTTCACTTTAACCATTAACAAAAATATATCATATTAATTTAATAAGAATAAATATCATTGTGTGCAAAAATCAGTTTTTAGGAAAACAAATTTAAGACAAAAAATGATATTATACAAAAAATAAAGTATGATTCTGGTTATTAGGTAACAAATGATATTATGTATAATTATAGGAGACTTATATTACTTTAAAACAAAATTATTCTTTAATTTTACTTTACTAAAGGAAAATAAATAATAATTTTAAAAAATATTTGTATTTTTCAATATTTGATGAGAACTAAATATTTTTAGAAAAATAAAAATAATTAAACCTATAATAATATAGATATAGTTATTTAAAAAATTTATTTTAATATACTAAAATAATGTTAAAAAAATGGTAAAAACTAAAAATATTTTCTACCTGAAAAGTTAAATAATTATTTTTGAAGAAAACATATTTTTGACAAGTAAATAGACTTTGTGGAAAAATGAGTACATATTTAATATATATTAGTCAATATATTTGAATTATTAAAAACAATTATACTTATTTTTCATAAAATAATAATTATTCATACATTCCAATTTAATGTCTAGGTTATAAAAGATTATAATATAATGGTTTCATTAGACTCAGTGTCACGTGTCATGAAAGATATCAAATATTTTATGTTTATTTTAATGGAAATACATTTAAAGTCTTGTGATTTTATGTTATATCACCCATAAATTGAATTTAATCTTTTAAATTGCATCACTATAATATAAGAAAATGAAAATATCTATTCGTCATGAAATTCTTTATTTAACATTTATCTTCCTCGACTTTATGATTCCTATAAAGAACATTAACAAGGTGAGTAGTCTTGTTATGTAGACAATTATATCCATGATCCATAAATTATTACAATTTTTATTTATATGAATGATCATTATCCCACGGTACAACCTCTATGTTAAGTATTTTTTATTGATCTAGTATATTATTCCTCAAAACAGATATAGGAAACATATCATGAAATTGTGATAGGTTTGGTGGAACTGTTAAGTGATAATAGAGTATCTTTACTCAATCCATAATTCTAAACAAACCAATACACATTGGGATTATCTATCACTTACCTTTGAATTTAATAACCTTATTCCATGGGTAAATTCATAGGAATAACTTCTTACTAATTTCTAATTCTATATCTCACTGAATATTGTCAACATAACACTTCTTTTAACGATAAGATTTATTGATGTTATTTTTAATTTATCTAACCTTCAATGTCATTTTCACCATGAGTTAAGGTCTTAATATCTTTTTTTCTCCAACTTTATCAAAACCTGTTAGACTTATACACTTAATTATATATAGGGATTCCTAGGAGTCCATCTAAATTTCTGAGTTGAATATTTATTTAAGAAAACTTAACTAGACGATGGGGTTAATACAAAAAACCATTGAAAAATGGAGAATTAAACCTCAATATATCTCCCAGGGTTTGAATTATCCTCTTAGATTGACCATCTATATAAGGATGATATGAATTACTAAGACATAACTATGTATCCAAATTGCGTGGAATACATTTCCATAACTACTAGGTAAACCTCATATATTGATTAGATACAATAGAACATGATACTCAATGAAAAATTACCACTACCTTAATATATATACATGAAATATAATCATGATTGAAAAATTACGTGATAGTAATAAAATGTGATATATTCATAAGGTAATCAACCAATACCCAAATACCATTATTTTGTGTAGATGTTTTGAGGATTTAGAGGAAAAAATATAGGGTGATGGTTTCTCATTTTAATTCTATTATAGGTAATGTTTATAAGATCATCATAGAATTTTGTCTCCTAGCCTTAAATTTCTAAAATACCAATCATCGATATAAATACTCCACAATATCTTTATTTTTATTGTAAAACCATAAATACTATTTTATATCTATATACACCTTCATACTTCTAGGATGAATATATAATGTTGTGCTATTAGTTTTATTTAATAGGTATTTCCTCATGACTAGTATTTATAGAACACATAGTAAGTATCTAAAACTTATTATTACATAACAATCAATGTTGAATGAAATAGTATTTCAAAACTTATTTTAAATATCTAAATCCACCATTTTCACCTATTTAATCTTAAAATACATGTATTGTTGAACACTCACTTGAGAATGGTATGATTTCTCCCATTCTTTAAGGATTTCAAGTTCCATCCATTTAGAAATCATAAATAATAGATCTTTTTGAGATCATTATCATTGATAACGTATCATTATCCTTTCAACTCAAAGATTCAATCACTATGTTCACTTTCACTGGGTCGTATTGTATTGATCATTTGAAATATTTATTCAACTAAAATTATTTTATCTAGTTTATGTTAATATATTTCTAGGGGAAATATATAAATTAATATGTTAATATCATTAAATTAGTCAAACATTTATCAATAAATATAATTACTATATATATTTAATGGAATAATTACTGCTACTAACTCTAAATGACTATCCATGTAATTTTTCTTAGGAACCAAAATTAGTGTGATAAAAAAGTTATCACTATATCATTATGCATAAGAAAACATCTCAATACCTTCATTGATGCTTTGTTTTAAATTATAAACCCTTCTACACTATAGAGTACAGTGAGTATAGGCACATTAACCAACATTACCTTCTATTCCATGAACTTTTATTCAAATATATCAGTCTAAAGGAACTTCAATACCTTCCAAGCTAACACGGTAAACTGATTATAAATACAGGATAAGTAATTCAAAATTAATTAACAATATCCACCAAATCTAAGAAATATATATTTATATCACAATGTTTCTTCTGAGCTAATTTTTAATAACTTATGATTTAGATAGATCCACCTATATATCCTCAGATTTGATTATATGACCTAAAAAATGAATCTCTATATGGAAAAAATTGACAATTTATATATTTTCCAGATAAATTATACTTTGTTATGTTATTTATTAAAATATTCATATGATATTAATGATCTTATATGATCTTGGAATATAAAAGTACCCTCTTTAAAGAAAACTATAAACTTATAAAGGAAACCATTAATGAATCAATTCATTAAATCCAAGAAGAGTACACAGGATTTGTAAGACCAGATAGCGTGAATGTAAATTAATATTTCCAATACCACAAATAGAAGTATCTATTTGGCATGTAATCACTTTTGAACATTAATATATTGTATCCATATCAAGGATCAATCATAGAAAAATATTTACAAACTCATAATTGATTAAAAAAATCAACAACACATGGTAGATGATACTTATTCCTAATTATTGTATTGCTAATTTCCCAATAATAAATACAGTTCCACATTAATCCATATTTCTTCTTAAAAAATAAAAGGTGAAACCCATCATGATTTACTTGGTTGAATGAATCCCTAATCATGACTCTACTGGAGGTTCTTCTTAAATTCCTATCACTCAATCTAGTCCATTATTTTTGGACTCTTTGAAATAGGTGAAACACCAGGTGTGATTAATATTTAAAACTCAACTTCATGATTTAGTGTAATAATAAAAAAATATTTTCTAAAGACCCTAAAAAACTCCAATACTATAGGATAATTTTTGAGGAAGAGTTTATCCCCAACTATATGAGATAAATTCCCCCTTTTAATAGGAACAAAAACCCATGTAATGGATCTAATATCCATTGTATGTTCATATTTATCTTCAAATTAATAGGAATTCATATGTTGGTATGGAATATCAAATGTGACATATGTTCAATGGAAATTAATGTAGTCTCTATATTAAAAATCCAATCCATACCCAAAATAACCTAAAATTAAACTACGGGTTGAATAAAGTCATTAAATGAAAGAATATCCCCAAAACATCAATCAAATAAGATTCATAAACTTGATATGAGATCATAATACAATTAAATGTTTTTACTTATATATAAAAATATAATTTTTTATGTGGTAATGTGATACCCTTATAAAATTATTTAGATTTAAAATAGTGGGTTGGACCAAAATCAAACAAGGCATCATCATTTCTAGAGTGTATGAAATGTGTATCTTTGAGTAATTTGTTATCTGACACCACATCATAAATATTTATCACATGATATTTCAATTGTTTATTGGATTTATAGTTTTATATTGTCAAAAATCAACATTATCTCACATTTTTGAGCACTTGTAATCATAATCCCCATGTTTATTTCATTTGAAACGTTGGAGTGAAGTTTTTTCACTCTATGAATATTTATCTCCATTCACATAATTAGATAACATATTCCCATTACATTGGAATTTTATTTCCTGATAACCATTCTTTAATCACTTATAAAATTTAAAAGTCCCCTTATGAAAATTACCTATATTATTCCTTACATAGTTTTTTCATAGAGGAACACTTAACTTCTTCCCTCCACTCATTTTTATTATAATATCATTTAAATTCAAATATTTTTTCTCATCAAAACCATGAAATTTATGGGTGAATAAAATATCAATTTCTTCCTTGATAACACATCAAAAAATTTCTTCAAGGATACTAATGTCTCTTATTTATAATACCCTTCATATACTTGGATTCAATCCACCTTAGGATCCTGTAATATTAATTTAATAATCACTGATAATAGTAAAATATGACCTCTCATGTCTTGTAAAATTTTACATATTTGTACAATAGGATTCACCATACTTTTAATTTATCTGGAAGAATTTCATCAAATATTTTCTATGAATAACATAGGAAAATTTCATAATGAAAATAACCTTCTAAACTCATCCCTCCTCCATGGAATCTATTTGTTTATGTTTCCTTATATTCTTAATAAGAGTACATCATTTACACCCTTTGACTTTTAAATGTTAAATTACTAAAATAAAATTTTAATGTTTAGAGCACTGGAATCAAAACATATATTTTTAGTGTTATTGATCCATTTCTCAAATATTAGTGAATTAGTGGACCCTCTAAAAGAAGTTTTATGTTTCCTCCTAAAGGACTCACTAATACATTATAACATCCTTTTAAATTTTGTATTATCAATGTGTTTCACGTATTTAGAATGTTTTTTATGTATAGAAAAAAGACATTTCATTTTAGATCCCACAACATTCAGTTTACTTAGAAGAAAAAAATTTCATTGCCCATAAAATTCAGTTCTAAAATAAACCATTTAGGGTCTATCCGTTTATTAAAATAAAAATGCATTATTTGAGAAAAAATTTTCATAGTTATAAATCATATAATAATGTGAAATAATTTAAATGATTTATAAGTCCTGACACTTTTTTTAATATATGAAACCATAGGTGTAACATAGTCCACAAATGGTCATAAACTAGTTACATCATTCAAATTGGTTCATAAATAAAATGTGAATTAAAAAAAGAAAGAAACCCAGATATTGTCCATCCAGATGTGAAACCATAGGCCCACTAATCATGCACATGTGACTATTGAGTTAATACCCAATCCATCCCATTCAGATTTCACCCTGGATACATTTATTCAATATATTCATTCTCATAATAGTATCTATATAGGTATATAATATGTAAGAAAACAACACTCCAACAATTAGTATAACGCAGGTTGTTATTCTATACTTAGGATTATACTAAGGGTATTAACTAATGTTTTCTCATCATAGTTTCCAAAATTAACTAAAACTTTCTCTTATAAATTATAAAGATACCCAACCATTAGATACATACATATTAAATCGGATTATAATAATATTAATACTATATAATTATGATCAACTACATAACTATATTGTTATAGTTTTATTGAAAAAATAGATACATTAATTGTAGGGATAAAAAATATCTACCTCATCTCCCACTTAGTTCTTTACAACTAGAACCCATAATAGACATATCATACTTAAATCCTTCCATAACATCCTAGGGAAAAGGAAACATAATAAATAGTGAACATAGATGATCATTAAAGATAAAATAGTGAGGTATAAATTGATGAACATATGTAAGCATATCATGAGAATAAGGTTATGAGAGAATGAGCACAAAATTTTGAAATTCATATTAAAAAATTCATATAATCACGATGGATAGAATAAATCTTGGTAGTTTATAATACTTAAGTAATAAATGACTCAACGTACCAGATCCATGAGAGTATAAAATTTGCATATGATCATTTCATAAAAGGGTGAAGTAAAGTGTAGAATAGTCATAATTATATAAATCCTCCATCAAGTATACCAACTAAGATAATCATCAAATGTAAATCTTTAGCTATCCAATTATGCAATTTCATCAGGATATGGATAAACTCTCTTGTACCCTATTATTATCTTGGAAAAACTACCCATGTACCCTTTGATATCATAAACTTTTAATCTTTACCAAATTAATTGTTGAGATATATCAGACCCACATATCATAAAATAATACTAAATTAATATTCATTCTATAAGATCATGAAAATAGCTATCATTACATCAAATATTAACCCATAGAAAAGAAAACAAGATTAATCAATATTTCATCACCATAATCATAAACCATCCATATAAATAATAAATATGGAAAAATTTGATCATATTCATAATAAATAATAAAACAATTAAATGATGTTTTTAAAGATGAAAATACCGTTAAAATATCATTGGAACAATTATTTAAGGAAATAAAATTTTCATTTTAAAATAACTAATTAAAAATCCATACAATTCCAAAAGAATTAGGGAAAAGTTTCTTTGCAAATAACCATGGAATAATGTGATGTAATATTCAAAAAACATTGAGGCCATAATGGTAGTGAAAAAATTCATGTAGTTTATATGAAAACAAATATTTCTTTATCGTTTTCAGTAAAATTTTAAAAAAACCTTATTATGATTTTATAAGGAATATTCCTTTTAATTTTTTTATAGAAAGTACAAAATATTTAATAATTAATTTATCAAATAATTTGGTAAATATAAATACAATCATGAAATTTTTTAAATAAAATATGTACATTGGAGAAATATATTCATTAATGAAGAGTTAAATAATGGAGGTTTTTCTTTAAAAACATTATTTTAGTATCTTCAGTACTTAAAGAGGAAAAATGAAAAGAAAATATATAATATATAGAAATAAAAATATTAGAAGAAAATTAATAATATTTTTTTGAGATATATTAAATAAATTATTCATAAAAAATCTAAACAGAAATAATCGTAGTAAATATGAAATTTTAATGTAAAACTCTTAGCTCAAGTCTGACTTGATTTATATGTTCTCTTACATCCACTTCTTTGATATAAATCCATTTTATTACACATTAATCCTTAAAATGTTTTCCATAGTGGAAGAAATTGGGATTTATAATGAAGGGAAGGAATCTAGGTAGGTTTTTTATTAGGGATTGGTTAAACTAGAATGATCAAAATTTCATGAATAGATGAGGATTACAGGTTCCCATTTATAAGTGAAGGATGCAACACATAAAGAATTACATAAAATATTTATAAACTATAAGGAAAATATCAAATGAAATTGGATCCAAATAGCCTAGATATAGAGTTTAGGATAATATATAGTTGAAAAATATTCATCCTATAATAATTAAACATGTTTAAGAATAATTACTTCCCTTATCTCTTGGTCAGATCCTTCAAAACCTATTTTAACCTTAACTGTGGAAACAAAATTTTACTGTTCGTACTATCAAATATGAAAAAAATTAAGTTAAACCTCCTAAAATATATTAATTATTCCAATTGATAATGTTAAATTCATTTTAATATATTCAATTGTTCTGTTCACTTGAATCTATTTTTAAACAAACGTGAAAAATGTAATAAAACCCATTTTGAGAAAAATTCATTTTTAAACATAAAAATGGATAAACATGGACTCATTACCTGGAAAGAACCTAAAAATGAATGTAAAAATATTTTATTGTATTTATAATACATACATTTCATAATAACCATTATTCAATAGTGATTACTTTAATTTACTATGATAAAATCACAATGCGTATATAAAATTTGTTTTTAGAAAAAAATGTATTACAACCCAAAAATGAAATTATATCATAAATAAGTATATTGTTTATTACAATTTAATTAATTATATTATTCAAAATTTAGGGGAATTATGTTATTTAAAAGATAATTTTGCTTTTATGTCACTTTATTTAGTGAAAAGAAATGAAAAATTTACAAAAAAAAACAAGGTATTTTCAATATTTATTGGAAATAAATATTTTTAGAAAAAATAATATAAAATCATGCAAAGGTAATATTGGTATAATTATTATAAGAAATATATTCATTCCATAACATAAAATTTCAAAAAATAGTAGAATTAAATATTATTTTCTGTGCGAAAAATGTAATAAAACGTTTTTTGAGGCAAACATATTTCTATAGTAGAAAAAGAAATTAATGAAAATAGGGTTCTTATTTATTATGAATTACACAATAAATTTTCATTGTTTAAATTATTTATAGTTTTTTTTAATTCTAAAATTACTATTCAAACTATTTAATTTAATATCTATGTTCTAAAGGACTGCTATATCCCTATTTATTTAGATGTAGGGTTATTTATAAAGAAAGATATCAAGTAATTTAAGTTTATTTAAAAGAAAAAATGTTAAAAATACTGGGGTATTAAAAATATAAATTATATAAGTGGTGATATTTCATATAGTACCACATTATATTATATGTAATCATGATATGTGGTTTACCTGAACGTTATGGAGAAATCTTTAGTAGGATCTTGATACAAAGTTGAGTTTTAGAACTTCATATCATCCTCAGATAGATGGTCATCCTAATAGGGTCATTAAAACTCAATAAATTGTTTTATATCTTTATATATATATATATATATTTATAAGGTAATTTGGAACAAAAAAATTCATTTAGTATAATTTCATACAATAATATCTTTCACTCGAGCATTCATATGGCTCCTTGTAAATCCCCATTTGGAAAAAAGTTCATAACTCCAAGGTGTTGGGATAAGGCCAGAAAATTAAATCTATTGTATCCTAATAAAGATAAAGAAATATAAAATAATTTGTTTTCTTTTCATTAACACATCATGACAACTCAGAGTTGATAGAAAAGATATGTTGACAATCCTGGGTGACATCTAGAGTTTCATGTTGGTGAAAAAGTATTGCTACAAATAACTAAATGGATAAAGGTTATTATATTTTTATATAAGGGAAATATGAACCATATATATATCATTCCCTTTAAATTATTGATCGCATCAGGATATTTTATTATCTAGGTCACTTCCAAAAAATCTCTCAAAAGTCCAAGATATATTTCATGTATCTCTCCCGATGAAGTACGTAATGGATCCTTTAATTATATTGAACACATAGTTCATAACATTAGAGAAACATATATATTATGAAGAAAAATTTATGTGGATTTTTTATAGAATAAATAATGTTATTTAAAAAAAACCACTAACCTAGTCAATGTATTTTGGAAGAACAATACATTAAAAGTAGCTATGTTAGAAAAAAAGAATTTTCCTAAAAGCTGTTTTATTTTATTTTGAACACTTATTTAAGCAAGAATATATTCCACATATAGAAAAAGAATCTTATAAAATGGAATAAATATTTTTAATTCTCATAACTAATATTATTTAATCATGGAAACCTATTTTTCATTCATTATGAATAGTATCGTTGCTAAAATCTCAATTAGCACGGTAAGAGTTAAAATGAGTTAAAAGGGTTAAAAATTAAATGAACTTATATTTTTTCAAATTCTATATGGTGGTTATATTTTAACCCAGTATAATCTAATATTATATTTTGAATCGTATTGGTGAAATTTATCTTGAACAAGTCATTAATATATTTTAATATTTTGAAAAATTCCAAGCATGTCCTTTCTCCCACTTGTAATTGGACACCACATGTCCTCTATTCTCCATAATTAAAGATTATTTTATATTTTAAAATTCAAACCCAAATACTTTATTAACATCAATCCATACTTACTAGATTTTTTTTTCCAGAATACCTTTCTTTTAAGCCTTAAGATGCTAGCTGAAGGAGGATCTTAAATGAAGAGGTATAAATATTAACTAATAACTTGTAATTTTATTTCTTTTTCCCAACTTATGTAATATTATTGAATCTATAAAATAATTATTAATTCAATAAAATAAATATATTTATATGTTATTAGGATAATATAACATCAATTTCCTCCTCCATTCCATAAAATGAGAAAATAATATTATCTCTCATCTGTACGTATGGACTATTTCCTCCACACAATGATATGATTAATTTTATATCACCACAACTTTTGGAAGGTTCATATGATTGATTTAATGGATATATATTATATTAATGAAATAATTATTTTATATTAATATATTATTTTATCTACCTTCTATTATTCCGAACTATTATAAAGTGATAATACCTATCAAGCGTATATGTGGACAACCACCTCCACGAGACGATGTGATTAATTTTTTTATTATTATTTACATTTACTAAGATTAGGATATATTTAATTCATATATTTTATATTATTGATAAAATAAATATTTTTAATGGTGAATTATTATTATCTTTTTTTGTTCCATCCATTAAAAAGTAGAATCAAAACTTATGTGTATGTACGAATTACAAAATACAAAAAGTGATGTAATTAATTTTTCTTCATAATTTATATGAATATTTATTAAGTGTATATAATTATTAAAAATTATACTTATGAAATTATTAAAATTCTATATAAATTTTAGCGATGATCAAAGTACAAGAACCAAAACATCAGAACAGATACATGAATAAAAAACAGAAATGCTATTACCCAGAGCATGAATTTTAATAAAGAATTGTAAAAAAATAGGTGATAGGATATTATAATTAAATAATATATTTTATGTTATACATGAATATGGATCAAAATTATATTTATAATATATTTATATAAATTATAATAAATATTTTAACACGTATGTAGATGGACAAGACATGAAGTAAGGGTATATTTTACAATCTCATTATTTTCATAATTATCTAATCCAAATTTAAATTGAATGTAATTTTAATGATATTATAATTTAAAACCTATATATTTTCTTTTATTATAGTTATTTTTATAAATTTAAAGAATTAATATCTTTTTTATCTCTTTGTAAGTTCAAATAATAATGACTTTTTTTAAAGAAAAGTCAACCTTATTTTCTCTTTGTACAATTAGAATTTTCTTCCATGTTTGTACACTTTATAAATTTCTTATAAAATCCCTTATCCATTTTTCAAATGGTTTAATATTTTAATTTTATCTACCTATTAATTTATTTAAAATGTTTTAAAATGGAATATTTCAAATTTTTGTCCAAAAAATATTTCTTATGAATTTCTCTGAATGTTTTGAAACAATGATCTCTTTTAATATATAATACATGAAAGAGTCATCCAACTTCCACGATCGTTCTTCTATTTTAGAATTTATTTATATTTTTACATGATTTTTTCTAGGAGATTAATTTTATCAATATTTTTTGAATTTATATTTAATATTTATTAAATTAAAATTATATTTTTAATATGTTTTCAATGAAATATTAAAATTTTATTTTGAAGTTATTTTCCATCTATGTCAATATCCCTTAAGGTATTTTGTGATTCACTATGGATATGATCTTATGATACCATACACTTTATTTATTTTGATGGATTATGATAATGACGATTTAATCACAATTACTGAGAACCTTTTTATTTCCCATGTGTTAGTAGAGGTTTTACGATACCTTTATGAAACCCATTTCGTTTACATGTATTTTATTATGAATAAATGATAAATTGATTAATTTTTTTTGAAATAAGCATCCTTTTCATGGGTTATGATATGGTGATATGATGAATGTCAGATGATCTTGTGGAACATATATGAATGGCTTTAATTATATTTTTATGGGTTTTAATCTAAGATGTATAAGGATAATTTATTGAAAATAAAAGAGATATAGATTTCTATAGGATGATATTTTACAAAAATAAATTTCATAATGGTAAATTTAATCATACTAATGGATATAAAACCAAGTGATATCCTTGATGATTACTCTATTGGTGAGACTATCTACCAATAAATTATCTTCCTGGTAAGTATGTGTGATTAAGAAGTTGATGCCAAAGAGAAAACACATAATTTCCATCCATTGAGTTGTGAGACTCCAGTAAATATGAAATATACAATTTCTGATGGCTTGAATAGTAGTATTGGAATCACTTTATAGACATAAATTATTCCAACCTTTGGATATTAGAAAAGAAATTATAGTCATGAATCCAAGAATTACTTCTTCATGGGATGATGTCAGTCTACATGATCCTAAGAAGAGATTATAATGTTTATCTATTACAATTGAGTCTTAGTGGTGGCCTTAACTATAACCAGAGTGTGCCTCATGTTACCTGACTATAAAATGGGTTTGAATCATACTATGTATAATAATTTTTTTTCTTGTTTGGAATGAGTTGAACATACCCCAATTGCAATAGAGAGAGGGGAATAACCAGTGGGTACCACTTGAATAACATACCATATGAAACTTATAGTTTTTATTATATGATGAGTGGAAAAAAATATCACTCCATTGAATTAGGTAAATATGAATAAGTCATGAGATAAATATTTTATGCATGGTCATTATTTTAAGTTTACAATATTATGTGTGGATGTGGTTTCATTCCCCTATGTTAATGTTCATACCTAGTTTCACGGTCATAAATTTTTTTCGAGGAACTGATTCCATGACCATAACTTAATGAGTGAATTAATTATATTTATACATATTCATAATCTCATAATATTATGTTTTTTCACATTAATATGTTTATGATATACTATAAAGGATCATGATTTTTTATTTATGATTGAATATTCTTATGACTTCTATATTTTGTAATGACATATAATATTAATTAAATCATGATGAATGATATTTAGTTGATTATGTGTGACTTAATATTTTTTATGATTATATTATCATAAATTTATGATCACATATGACCACTTTTTTATATATCATATGTTTACACTTATTGAGAATATCATCTCACACTTTATTATGTTTTTCATTCCTATGTTTTGAGTATGATATGTATAGAAGAATATATATTTTATGAAATATATGGGAGATATTAGAGATCATTTATAAAATAAATTTTTTACCTATTCCGTCTCTAAATAAACAAAAAATATTTTGTTTCAAGGCATAAAGTTTAGTGTTTTTTATTTATAATTTATCTACAATGATGAAATATTTATATATGTTATGCTTTAGTGTCCTACAAGTTCGCTATACTTATTGTTGGAGAATATGGGACAACTTATTAGGATAAAAATTGATCAAATAGAGGGTATTAATATAGTAAATTATCGAGTCCAATTTGTATGCGATGTATTTGTTTTTTATAAGGAATAAGATTTATGTCTTATCAATATGGTAATGTAGAAGAAGTATCAAGGACGATGAGGAATCCATACTAGTTATAAAATAAGTTTCCAAGATTAGTGTGAATTTATGTAACACATCGAGGAATATTGGTTTAGAGGTGTTTATCATATATTATATGATAGAACTGTGTTCATTAAATAGAATATTTAGAGATGGAAAAAATGATGGATGATAATTTGAGGAGTTTAATCTAGGTTTTATTTGAAGGATGAAGAATATACATACATGGAAAAGATATTTTAGGGATCAAAGAATCCATGGAAATGATCTTCTATAGAATAGAGATTCCTTGAAAAGTACGTTTCATGGAATGAAGCTTCCATGAAAATGAAAATAAATGACATAAAGCTTCTACATGGAGACATTACATACCTATAGTTTAGATGTTTTTCCTCCAATATATTTAGTATTTTGTGATAGAATCATAGAACATTCAAGAGGATTAATATTCTATGGGAATGAGAATCGACTGAACATGGTAGAAGAATAAGTCAAGTAAAAACCTTATGTGTTGGAAGAAAGGAAAACTATGGGTTACATGATTATAAGATTTACCTTGAGTATCACAAAATGTTTGGGTTGGAGATCAACCAAAAAACGGGGAAGTTAAATCAATAAATTGATAAAATTATGGGTCTAGGAAATAAATTTTAAATTTGATGATAAAAGAAAAATATATTATTTAATTTATTCGACATACATTGAGAATTTTGGGTTTTTATTATAGGATTAAAAGGAGATGAGGGGAATTGGATAATTTATTATGACGAAAGTCTCAATAGAGTTAAATATAATAATAGTAAAAGGAAATATGGTAATGTTTTTGGAATAAAATTAATTTTTTAGTGTGCATTGAAGGGGAAGTGAGAGGCCCCGTTTATAATTGGAGAGAATTTATTTTTTATAAATATTTAAATTTGATGTAAAGGGAGAACATGTTTAATAAGAAAATTTTCTCCAATAAAAGGAAAAAATTGAGTTTGGAATAGATAATTTGAATCTACACCTCATCCAATCAATTTTAAACAATTTTTTATAATTCTTTAATCCATTATTATAATTATTATTTTTAATATTTTAGCATTTACTCTAATAACTAGTTTTTTACTTGTACTAACTGCATAATTATGAAAACTAATAAAATTATCCTTATTAGATAATTAATACCTTCAAATTCAAAATTTGAAATCTATTTTTTATTATTAACATTATATTTTTTTAAAATTTAATTTGAATATAATAATATATATTATATTAAATTATGTTTTGAAAAAAATATTACCTGAATTATAAAATATCTATCATGGGTTTGATAATCATAATTAATATTTTAAAATATATTATTTAAATTATTTAGCTACATATTATTTATATAATATGGTTTCAGAAATTGATATGTCATCCATAAATAATAATAATTACATAAAATCTTGAGTGACAGTAAAATAGGTATATTGAATTATTCACATAATTATTTTTGTAAAATACAAAAAAATTCATCTTATTGATGTATATTTTTGATGAATTAAAAAATGAAATTAATTTTATTAAAATAAAATTATATCATTCACAAAATAAAATTATATCATTTATGAAATAAGAATTTAAATATACTTTTGAAAAAAAGACCTTTATACTATTAATTGTTTTATTATTTAGGGTATAATGTTTATCTAGTCTACTAAGGTCTCAGGTAGTACACATTATGATGCTAAGGATGCGTTGAATTTTTCCACTATTTTTATTATAAATTGTATTTTTTTTATTTTGAACTCATCATTTTATCTTTTCCTTATATAATTTAATGAAAGAATTTACATCTTTTGGTGTATTCAAAATAAACTTCAACATGAATTTAATTTTTCCTTTATATATATATATGCATCATCTATTTTTATTTCATTATTTCTCTACAATTTTCAAGTGAATGGATATCCTAGGTTTCTATGTTGACTTTATTATGAGGAGGCCACACATATAATTATTTCATCATTACCCCAAATTTAGTATAGGTTATCAAAAAAAAATATTTGATGAACTTACTCACAATGATTTCAAAGAATGCGAAAACTGTTTATCATTATGTGTGTGAACATTTTAGATGGATAGTCATGATCTTTTCTCTTAGAATAAACTATTTAAGAAACATTTTTATGAGGATAAATAAATTTTACTTAAGTTATTTCATAATAATAAGACAAAAAGGGGGAATTGTTTACTGGTATATATTTGAAAATTAATTTCCTATCCATATTCTAAGTGTATATTACCCAAAAACAATAAAATATACTATATTTTGGCTATATCATATCCTACATCATGTTAGGATGACACTACCCATGAATTTCAAAGTGTATAATTAGACATTTAGTAAGGAATCATGTTTTAGAGTATGACTAACCATAGCATAAAGCATGATAAATGTTACCATGGCACTGACTCTAATTTTTTGGTTGGTTGAAAGATAATTGTTATAATTCAAGTACATTTTCATCATTTTGTGTCATTAAGGAACATTTAATGAAATGAAAAATTGTGTAGTAGATCCATTCATTTGATACATTCATGAAAAATATGAGAAGATTTTTACCTTTTGTCATAACACATGGGTACATTAAAATTCATTTAAGGTGCACCCTTAAGTGTTTTATAAAGGATGTTATTTCCCTGTGATTATTTTAAGTTTTATTATTCATTCTTGTTTGATACTTTTTCCACCTCAATATCTCTATATCATTCAATTTTTCCAAGTGATATGCTAAAATATAGTTGATGAACATTTGATACCATTGATGTGATAATTTAATTAGTTTTAGGTAATGGATACTTCTAGATGAAAGATTTCATTAAGCTACCTCAAATTGATTTTCCTAAAGACCATACAATGATGGTTTATGATTGTATAGTTGTAGAAATGGTTAAATTTTAAAATTTAGAGTATATTTATCATTATTTGACAAATCATATCAGTTATCTAGAATGGTTTATCTTAGTATTTCATTTCCAATTTCATACCCCATGTTTAAAAATAATTTTTATATCTATAAAAACCCAACAATTTAATTAATGATCATTCATACCTTTTGATCCACTAGATATTGATTTAGGTGATTTTTTTTAAATTTTCTTTATTGTAATAATCCAAATTATAGAATACTATATTTTTTAACATACTTGGTTGAGTTGTGGTTTACAATATGGGATATCATATCTAGCAACTTAGTATAAATCATGCATATTTGAAAAAATAATTTCATATAAATTTCTAAGATCGTGAAAAATAATTATACAACAACATGGATTCCAAAATTGATAATAATATCCCCTTTATGAAATCAATGAATATTATTAAATATGATAGAGATGCGAGTGATAAAATATTTGTGATACTTCATGCCACATTCCTATTAATATTAGTATAAGATTCAATATAAACTGTGAAAGATGAATGGAAAATTATTTATAATCTATTGTAAATTTCATTATATGGTTTACAAATTATAATAAAGTAATTTGGGAAATTTATTAACTCATTAATGTGTCTGTAAATTAAAAAATTATAAATTTATTTAAAAATAATTAATTCAATATTTAGGAAACATTATTAATTTATAGTTCATAATATTAAGAGTTAATAGGAATATACCATTTAATGAATTTTATTTCATGCATTCTGACTTAGAAATGATCTGTTTATTTATAAATCATGATGGTAATTCATTATGTTTTTATCAATTAGTAAACATAATGTCGAAATATAAACATGTACATATTTAATAATGGTTTTATCATATTTAATTTATATTAATTGATCAAACTAATGTCCTTATATAGGGTATTATTTACGACACATAAAAAATGGTTTTGATAATTGATTTGATAAATGTTTGCATAATGATATGTATGATATATTAATATTATGTAAAGATTTTACATAATAAAAACATAAAATTTTTTATGTTTCACAAAATATGATCTTTTAATGTTAAAATCCATATAATGAATAATAAGGAGTTAGTATAATAAAATGAATAAAGCATGTATATATTTAATGTTATGAAATTTATATAATGTTTAATAAAATTATATACATTTTAGAATAATCCATTATTTATGAATTATTCATAAGTGTTTACCTCATGTTAAAATATTTTAACTATTTATTTATTTAAAAATGATCCCATGGATTATTTTTCATCGCTATTATTAGAAATGAAAAATATGTACCATGATATTTCTTGATAATCTTATATATAGTTCTCAAAAAGGATGATACATTTCATGCAAAGGAAAAAAGAATCATTCTACTTAAAGATATCATATATGGAGTTTATATGTGCCATATTATCTTTCATAAACTGAGGAATAAAGATTCATAAAAATGTTTCCCGGTCCAGTGACATGGTGATAAGGAAATATCACTAATAGTAGTCTATATACATCATCCATTTGTGATTAAAAGTGTCTTTATGACTATAAAACCCATTTTGAGAAACTTTTGGTGACTATTTGGCCTCAGAATACTCGTTCTATTATTGAATCCCAAAAAGATGGGAAATTTTGTTTCATAGTATTCAATTTAATAACCTATGGAGCAATAATGGACTCTATGAAAGAAATTAAGGGTCGTTTGAAGTTTAAATTTTATTATGTAGTTTTTTGAAAGTGCACAAATACACCCAAGTCCATGCTCTTATGGGTGACCACTCGGGGCCCTAGACTAGAGCTGTGTTCTATGTACAGAAGCCATTTTACACTACCATTTTTCACCCATCCCATGCGTTTACCCCCCTTGGTTGTGTGCCTATCCCACCACCGTTCAGTGCAGTTGCATTATCATGTCTTGTGAACATATTTAATCTATATAAGGCATGTGTCCAGGAAATATAAGTTCTATAAAGAAGTCCCATTAATGATTTTTTACCAAACTAAAGGAGATGAAATTGAACCCAAAGCAATTTTTTCAGAGATATTCCCTTCCCCTTAAGGTGGGAGAATGATCCATATACAAATAGGAAATGAATAGATTTTGGGGTAAACGAGTTAAATGGATGTTTAACACACTAAAGCCTATAGTAAGACCACTTAGTCCCAAGTACTCTAAACTATATATAATGGACCCCTACTTTGTGAACCATAATATGGAACTATTTTTTTATCTCACAACAACAACATATCATTAGGGTGAAACCTTTTTCATGAATACCCTTTGAAAACTACTCTATATAGTTTCAAATTATAGAAAATTTCTCATTGGCCTATTTCTAGGGTGAAACATCGTCATATTATTCTCCAAAGGGAAACACATTAACCAATCTGACAATTATCATTATATATTCTCTCTAACCACAATTTAGATACTATATTCACCCAATATTTTCTAGGGAAACTCTTTTCCCTAATATAACTAAAGAAGCTACTTCACCCTATCTTAATTAAGGTCCCACATTCATTAATCCTTTTCACTAGGGAGTAATTTCTCCATAGAATCACATATTTGACCACTTTTACTAGCTAAATTTGGGTTCCATATTCACCCCACCCAACCACTAAAATGATCCTTACCGCTCTCCTCACTAGGGTGACCACTTTTTCTATATGTAACTAGGTAGACCAATTATACTTAATCTATATTATGGAACCAATAATACAATTCTTTCTAAATATAAAACGATTTTCTTAGTCTCTTATTCTAAAACCAAATGAAATATTCCTAGACAACTAGTTCACATTGGATTCTCAAATGGGAAAATAATATTATCCAAAAGACCTTGTGGACAATCATTATCCAAGGAAAATGTACTAAATAATGTTTACTTTAATAGAATTCCTCCATAAACTCCTGAGATACATGACCATGACATGCATATCAAAATACTACCCTTCAATCCTTTATTCAACTGATAAATGTTATATTTGGTTTTCCCTCTCTAAATGATAGGATCCTAATGGAGTTTAAATCTCTATATTTCCCTGATAATAAGGGTTTATATTTCAAGGATACTATTAAAGACTCCCTTTGATAATAATTCTCATATGTACTACCCAAGATTCAATTTATCCTCCATGGTCTGTTCAATGATCAATAAAGTCCTTATAATCCTTGAAATTTATAATATATAGACTTGTTCCCAATCATTATTTCATCATTATGACTCAGTAATGAAATATGGAGGTCTATATTTGGGAGACCAATTAACAAGCCCTATCCACTTTCTCATAGGCACATATACCTAAGGTTTTTTGTTTTCCTTCTTTATCAACAAATAAATTGACATGACGTGGATCAACATATTGGCCACTTACAAAGGTTTAAGACTTAAGAATTCCTTCATTAATGATCTCATCCCTAGAATCCATTGTTGTATGGATGATCTGTGGGCTGCCTACTATTAGGTGTAATCTTAGAATTCCCTTTCACCATTACATATATTTAATTATTCCTTCCATATCTCCTAAAACAATATTCAATGGGCATGAGATAAAATTTCCTATCAATACTACCCATGAATATTCCATAACACAATATCATGATTCAATATCTCAATGGACTATATTTTCTATAATAAAAATGTTTTATTAGGAAATATTGACTATGAGACCATCTTCAATGGGGAAATCATGTATAATCTACATTCTAGGATTTTTTATTCCTTTCATTACAAAACATCCCTACTAAAAGAAATTAGAACACATGGTATGGTCATGTACCTTGACAATAAACTATGGATCTTGAGTTATTTGGGATTTAATTTCTATTGATTATGATACATATATCATCTCTTCAATACTAAAAACTAACATAAAAACTATATATTTACTATATTGCATTCATTATGATCAACTTCACTTTTCATAAAATGGATATATTCCACAATTAAATTTTTTAACCACTATCATAGATAAAATATTCCCATAAAAGCGCATCACACCTTTGATTGACTAGTAACTAATAGACATGGTATGATATACTGTTTTGGTCTTACGTATGTTTGAAACTGAAAATTTCTAGGCATTATTCACTTATAGTCCACTTCATATGAATTTAAACTACATGGGAGAGGTTATAGATAAATGATATTAAAAAAAACTAAAGTGTTCCTTTTCTTAGGATCATAAATATTAGGATGTATACCATTAAGTGGTGAAAAAATGTTCCTTTTTTATTCCCACGAAAGAAATAGGTAAAAAACACCTCCCATGGGCCTGGTAAGAACACCTTTAATACCTAATAACTCCCCATATTTTCAAATACAAAAATAATAAAAATTAAATTGGTTTAGACTATAGCATCACTATGAGGATAAAGACTGATGGAGAACCAATGATAAATAAAATTGGAAATATTGATGGATAACCTATGATATATATTGTTGATCTCATCAATGGAGAATCTATAATACTTATCGTTGTTAATGTAAACATAGTATGGTGATTGAATATCCAGTACATAGGTAACCTATCTCACACTATGATTTTAGAAGGATTTATGAACAAATATAAAATCTAAAAGAGTCATGAAGTTTTAAATAATCACCCCAATGTTTGTGAGGATCCCGAATTGTAATCCTACCAACCAATACGAAACATGATGCATCAATGATAATGTCACAATGCCTAACAATCATTGGAAATATTGTGGGCATTAAACCAAAAAAACACATGCACACTATCTGTCAGAAGCAGAATGGTTGATGTGAAATAATTTATGAACAAAAGGTTTAGTGATATCATACATTAAGAATTATGTTTCTCACAACATGGAATAATTTTTAGGGCTTGTTGAGATAAAAATGGTGAATCCAATATGATAACTTCCCCGATGAAAGTGATCAATAGTAAAAACTATTACTTTTGTTGCGACATTAATATGTTTCATGTTTTTGGTTATTGATACATACTATAAAATCTTCAGAATCCTTCAAGGGGCCCCAATGATCTAAACCATTTATTCGTCATGAATGAGTTTTACTACTCAGTTTTTAGGAAATAACTGTAACCACCATCTTTTCAATTAAGATAATTCTAAATAGTTGAGGCACCCTATATATGCCACATCCACCATAAATGAGATGGACCTGATGAACCAGATAATTTTTTCACTGATACAAAACCTCCAATGAAATGTGTCCAGTAACATTTTCAATGTGTACCACCTCAGTAGTACTATTCCATAAATAGAGTAATTTCAGGAGAGCCTCCAGTTGATTAAACTAAATTGATCACCTCTTAAGTATAGTTCAGTAAAGAAGAATTTGTCACTAATCATCAAAAAAAAATATTTTTAATTCTTATCCCAATAATATAGAAATTGTGGTTATAGAGACCCATACTTTACATACATTGTTAATACTTCAAAATTGAAGTACACTTATTACAACATATAAAAAAACCATGAATGGACCGTATAGGTATAGTGTCTTTAGAAATTGGGAAACATAAACAACTGGTTCATAAATCATCTACGTTGTCTCCCATTTATTTCATCATATCTAGAGTCCCTTTTTGGAATATCTCACATAATAACCTTATTAATGACCCGGGGAAAGAAAACATACAAAAGGGTGAGTTCAAATGCTCAGTAAGGGTAAACAAAAGAAATATCAATCACATCACATTCATAAGAACATAACATTTTGGAAATCTTAACCTACAAAAGAGATCATAATTTCATAACATGGGATAAATCATAGTAGTGAAATGTAATCCCAATAATCATAACTTAAAACATGAAACTTTGTGGTGTACACACATAATCATAGAAAATCATTTCTTAGTAGTCAAGACTCATTTCCAAGACTATCTTAGTGGACAATGTCCATTTCTGAAATGAGTTCACTCCTCGTTTCAGTCCTGTTTCACTGAACCGGTTTAACCTGCCGTTCCATACATGTCTATCTAATTAGATATAAATCTTTAGCCAATGCATTAGAGGGAGATATAGGTCCCACCCATCTCATAATGATACCATTATTATGTGTGCCACAAAATCATAAACCATACATCATAGCATAACCGATGTAATAAAAATGAGAATCTTAAACATCATGCCATCATAACATAATCCATATAAGATAAAAGGACATTATAAAAATTATTCCATCATAACATAATCAAATCAATGTAAAAAAATAGGGGTATAAAGAGAACCCTATATTATCTTAGATGGAAAATAATTTTGATAAAACACTTGAACTCCATTCTTGAGGGAAATATCCTTTCTATTTCAAATTTTTTTTCCTTTCATAACATGTCATACAATTTTAAAATTAAAAGAAGTTGATTAAAATAAACTTGAAAAATTGTAAAGGAAGCTTCTTGTAAATAATGTTTTTAAAATCTATTCATGCCGTATAAGTTAAAAAAAACATTATTCCCATACTTTGGTAGGAAAAGTCAAAAAGTACCTCGTACGACAAAAGATTCCTTTCTTATCTTTTACTAGAAACTCACCGAAGGGTAAAATTGGATTTAAACAATTGTAGGTGGATGGAAATAATATTACATATTTAGGAAACATGTATGTGGATGATAAATAATCCCCAGTAAATTCTGAAGTATAAACAATCTCGGATAAAAATGAGATTGTGAGATTTTCCCTTACCTTAGGTCTGATTTGCTTCGTAAGTGTCTGAAACTCCTGTATAATGATTTAAATAATGTCATAGACTTTTTCCAGAATCATACTTATTTTTATGATTTCATATATGGTCATATTCGTAGCTTCTTATTAGTAATATTTCATTGTTACTTGTTATTCGGGTGTTTATTGTTTTTTGTTCTTATGCGTGTTTTGTCGAATAAATTATTATTCCTATTTTTAGGTTATAAATACCTCATTTCTAGAATGTTATTAGTGTAATATATATCATATTAATTCATTCAATTCATTTATATAATTATTATGCAATGATGATCATGTAGAACGAGTCGCATCACATCGTGGAGACGGTATTCTGTACGCACGCACGAGCGATGATATCGTTCCCATGATTGTGGAATTATATTGGAGTGTATGTATACTATTTCAGAAACAATATCACTTTATAATAATCATATATAGTTATTCTTTACACCATTATACCCATCCATGTAAGGTGGTGGTGGAAAATAGATTACACCACGGCGTGGAGACGGTATTCCGTACGTATGCACGCGTGGTGATTTCGTTTTCCATAGGATGGATAGATGGTGAAATAGGGTTGTTTCATACTTATAATAAAATATCAGTATATGAGGGATACTGATGTTATTACTTCATAATGAAACAACTAAATAAGTAGATGTGGCAGAAGAAATAAAGTTGAAAGAATCGGTAACAGACATTACCTCTTCTTTGAAGTTCCTTTTTGAGACCTCCTATTAGGGCACTAAAATTGGTCTTTGAAGAAGACAAAGACCTCTAGGATGTTTCTAGGGAAGTGTAGAAGAGAATTTGGTAGGTTTTGGCGAAGCATGAAGGCTCAATGTGGTGTGAGGAAGAGAGGGAGGAGGTTCTCTTTTATAAGGGAGGAGAGGGGCACCTTTGGAAAAACTAAAAATATTATTTTATTATAAAGTCATATTTGGTTTTTAATAGCTCAAAATTGATTTATTTAGAATATAAGGTTCTTATGGGTCTGAATAATCTCATTAAAATAGAATTTAGACAATTTTAGATCATTATATTAACCTTATCTTTTAGTTTTAACTCTTAGTTAATTAGATTGACATTTACCATGTCACTTTGTATTTTTATATTATATAGTTAATAAACTTACCATATACATCCAAGCGAGGCCCAAGTGGTCCATTAATGATACAACTATCATGATATAAGTATCTTGTCCGAACCTTAGATTTTTAGGAAAATAATAACAATTAAGAATATAATATTTGTTTTAAAAACTATTTTATGTCAATTTTGAAACTATTTGGTAATTGATTTTTGTGAAAATCATAATAGAATGATTAGTTCAAACAAATTTAATTAAATAAATCATAACATGTCATATTAACATATAAAATTATTGTAATTCATAAAAAGTCTCAAATTACATTTATTTGGGTATTTATAACATCAATTATGTCAATATTTCATTAATAAGATAATTACTCCATCATCATTGTGTCATAAATAAATTAAATTATTTTAATTCTAAAAATTACAAATAAAATACCATTAAGTAGGAAATCGTTTTATATTTATAATTAATATTTATAGTCGAATTTATCTTATGTATAGCCCTATATTAATAATGATTTAGTTATGAAACATTGATTTTAACTATTTTAACCCTTCTTTAAATAAATAAATAATAAATGTCCTAATCTAATCCATGTGGGACTAAATGGTCATATTTTATTCCTAAGGTTGTTTTTGGTCGAATTAAACATAGCCAATAGAATTAGGACATGTGTTAGGGTAATAATAATAACACTTTTACCCTTAATTACCCTATTTACTTTTAACCGTGGTAAAAAAAAAGTAAAATGTTACTATTCACCAAATTTTTTTTTCATCTCATTGAACCACATTTTAGTCCATGATATTAAACATGTCTCTATGATTTTCAGTATTCCACTCAAAGAAGTGGTAAAACTAAGTTTTATGTAAATTTGCAATTTCTCCTAGGAGTTGGGTAAAAGATGGTGAAAAGTTCAATAAAATTTTTATATATCTAAAATTATTATAAAATGACTCCAATTAATTGAATTGAACTTATATAGGTATTATGAATCAATTTTGACCTATAATAAAATAAAATAAATAAAATAATTATTTAAATAAAAAGTCGGTTTTTAAATAGTAACCCGGTGTTTTCACTATTCATCAAAAATTGAATGTTTTCAGAAAAATACCAAAATTTTACCCTAGGCTAATTTCGATATTCCGAATCCAAAAATGAAGTCCATTTTGAAAAATAAAATTTACAAAATTTAAAAAAGTGGTTATTACTATTCATAGCCTTTAGTTTTAATAATATTTTAATAACATATCGTTGTTTAGTGAAACTCGATATTGCATACATCGCAAGCTATCAAGGAAGGTCGCTATTACGTGTAAATCAAGCCAAGCTAGTGTGGTTTGTAGTGAAAGAATCCTTTGATGATTTATATAACATAAAAACAAAATATTTCTCATAAAAGTCTCGGGTGTTACATTATACCCCCCTTAAAATGAATTTCGCCCTCGAAATTCGCCACTTTGTAACAAACAGATGAGGATACCTCTCCCTCATCATATCCTCAAGCTCCCATGTAGATTCTTCTTATTGGTAATTCCTCCATAAAACATTCACCAAGCGAGTGGTCTTGATCCGTAGGACATTTTCGCTACGATCCAGAATCTCTATCGGTTGTTCTTCATAAGAATGATCTTGCTCCAGCGGTACAACTTCTGAGATGAGTACATGTGAAGGATCAGGTATGTACTTTCTCAGGAGAGATACATGGAACACATCGTGAACTTGAGAGAGATTCAGTGGAAGCGCCAATCGGTAAGAAACCTTCCCCACACGATCCAGTATTTTGAAAGGACTGATATACCTAGGGCTCAGCTTTTCCTTCTTTCAAAATATCATTACTCTCTTCCAAGGAGATATTCATAAGAACACTTTATCACCCACTTCAAACTCTAGATCTTTTCTTTGGTTGTCAGCATAACTTTTCTGTCGACTCTGAGCTGCTCTTATGTGTTGTTGAATAAATCTGACCTTTTCTGCCATCTCATCAATAAAATCAGGTCCTAATAGCTTTCTTTCCCCAAATTCATCCCAACAAGTTGGAGTTCTACATTTCTTTCCATAGAGGGCTTCATAAGGAGCCATATGAATACTGGAGTGGAAGCTATTATTATAAGAAAATTCTACCAAAGGTAGGTTTTGATCCCAACCACCTTTGAAATCCATTGAGAAAGCTCTCAACATATCTTCTAGAGTTTGAATTGTCCCCTTAGACTGACCATCTGTCTGAGGATGATAAGCAGTGCTGAAACTCAACTCTGTATCCAGAGTATGCTGAAGACTTCGCCAGAACATCGAGTTAAACCTCGGATCCTGATCAGATATAATGGAAATTTGTACTCCATGCAATCTTACCACTTCCTTCACATATATCATGGAAAGCTGATCCAGAGATAAATCCTCTCTAATAGAAATGAAGTGTGCCGACTTTGTAAGATGATCAACTATGATCCAGATAGCATTATTGCCTTTGGATGATTTAGGAAGTCTGGTGACAAAGTCCATAGTGATGTTTTCCCATTTCCATTCGGGTATGGGTAATGGTTGTAACATCCCCTTAGACTTCTGTCTCTCAGCTTTAACTTGCTGACAAACCAAGCATCGAGAGACATATTCAGCAACATCTCTTTTCATGGCATCCCACCAGAAGTACTCTTTCAGGTCCCTATACATCTTCGTGCGTCCAGGATGAATAGAGAATGAAGAACTATGAGCCTCATCTAGCAGCTCCTTCATTAATTCTAGGATGGGAGGAACACAAACCTGATTCCTGAACTTTATTATCCCATCACAATCAAGGTTGAATTCATGAAAATTTCTCACCTTCTTTTGTAACTCAACATCTTCTTTCTGTTCCTCTTTAATCTTCACATGTATATATGGTTGAACATTCATTTGATAAAGATACAATTTTCCCCCTTCCATTATAATTCCAAGATCCATCCTTTGTAAATCCATAAATATTGGATCTTTTTTGATCCTCATCATGGATAAACTGGCATGGTCTTGTTGACTTAATGTGTCTACCACCTTGTTTTCTTTCCTCGGGTGGTAATGAATTGAGCAGTCGTAATACTTAATCAGCTCCAACCATCTTCTTTGGCGCATATTTAGCTCCTTTTGTGTGAAAATATTATTTAAACTTTTATGTTCAGTATAAATATCACTCCTTTCTCCATAAAGATAATGGCTCCAAATCTTTAATGCAAAGATTACCGTAGCTAACTTCAAATCATGTGTTGGGTAATTTTGCTCATGTATTTTCAACTATCGTGAGGCATAAGCTATCACCATATCGTTTTTCATGAGAACACACCCCAATCCCTTCTTGGATGCATCACTATAGATCACAAACCTTTCTCCACTACAAGGAAGTGTGAGTACAAGTGCACTGGATAACCTTCTTTTCAACTCCTTGAAATTCTCTTCACATTCCTCCG
Organism: Viscum album; assembly: GCA_963277665.1. Taxonomy (NCBI): domain Eukaryota; kingdom Viridiplantae; phylum Streptophyta; class Magnoliopsida; order Santalales; family Viscaceae; genus Viscum; species Viscum album. The sequence continues at coordinate 1,454,997,538 of OY728135.1, read as the reverse complement.
TCCATACGAACTTAACTCCTTTTCGAGTCAAACTAGTGAGTGGATTAGATAATCATGAAAAATATTTCACAAAATGTCGGTAATATCCATCCAAACCAAGAAAACTTTAGACTCAGTTACTGTTGTTGGTCTCGACCATCTTTCGATAACCTCTGTTTTTGCTGGATCCACAGATATCCCCTCTTTTGAGATTATGTGACCCAAAAATGAAACATTTTGAAGCCAAAATTCACACATGGTAAATTTGGCTTAAATCTTCTCCTTTTTCACGGTCTTCAATACAATTCTCAAGTGATCATCATGTTCTTCCTTTCTATTTGAATAGACAAGAATATCGTCTATAAAGACTAGCACAAACTGATCAAGATAGTCTCTAAAGACTCTATTCATCAGATCCATGAAGATAGCAGGGGAATTAGTAAGACCAAATGGAATCACTATAAATTCATAGTGTCTATACCTTGTATGGAAATCCATCTATGGTATATCCTCCCTTTTGACCCTTAATTTATGATACCCTGAACGAAGATAAATCTTGGAAAAGTATTGAGCTCCGCGTAGTTGGTCAAATAAGTCATCAATGCGCGGGAGAGGATATTTGTTATTGATAGTGATCTTGTTAAGTTCTCGATAATCAATGCAAAGTCTCATTGATCCATGTTTCTTCTTAACAAACAGAACAGGTACTCCCCAAGGTGACGCACTAGGGCGTATGAATCCCTTATCAAGATTCTCTTGGATTTTCTTCTTCAATTCCTACAACTCAATTGGGGCCATTCTATAAGGTGTCTTTGAAATGGGCAAAGCACCCGGTACGAGTTCTATTGAAAACTCGACTTCATGATTTGGTGGAAGACCCGAAAATTCCTCTGGAAAGACATCATCAAACTCCTGTACAATGGGCATATTCTTAATCGTGAGTTTCTCACCAACCATTTGAGATAAATAACCTTCATTTAGTGGAATCAAGACCCATAAGAAGGAAGAAATTTCCACTGGAAGGTTATGTTCATCCTTGCATCGATAGATGATCCTAGATTGATCTAGAATATGAAATGTGACTTCCCTTCTTTGGAAATTGATATGAGATCCATATAAAGAAAGCCAATCCCTGCCAAGAATCACATCAAATTCCACTATAGGAAGGGACACAAGATTTTTAGGAAGCACTTTCCCACAAACTTCAATCGGAGAAGAATTATAAACTTTTCATGCGACTGTTGTTCCATTATGGGTTGTCACAGCTAACTAAACATCTAATTGTTGAGGTAATACAGTGATACCCTTGGAAAATTATTCAGAAATAAAAGGGTGGGTGGATCTAGAATCAAATAAAACATTTGATACTTTAGAGTGGATGATAAATGTACCTTTCCCCACTTCGTTATCATACTCCACGTCCCTAATAGAAATTTCATGTTACTATCCTTTGTCTTTAGCCTTAAGAGTTTTTGACGTCGATCATCATCAACAACCCTTGGATTAGGGCATTGATTGGCATAATGCCCCATTTCCTTGCACTTGTAACATTGAAGTGTAGGAGGTGCACTCTGTGTAGCCTTTTCTTTGTTCGCATCACTAGACATCTTCTTCCCATCATTGCGGCATTCAAATGCCTAATGACCTTTCTTTCCACATTTGAAACATTTACTTGTCCCTTTAGGACAACTCCATCCATGTTTCTTTCCAAACTTTGAGCATAAGGGAAAACTCATCTTCTTTTCAGTGTGCTCTTTAGATTTTCCTTTGAATTCCATTTTCCTCTTCTTATCAAACCCATATGACTGATGGGTTACTCCAATCTCCATATCAACCTTGAGAGCACATCAAACAATTTCCTCATAGCTATTGAAGTCCCTTATGGAAAATACCCTTCGAAGACTTGGTTTTAAGACACTAAAGAATCGATCAATCTTACTCTCAGGTTGGATATTAATACTAGAAGCGTACCTTACAAGTCTTGTAAAATTTTCTTCATAGGTACTAGTAGTTTCATCATCCTTTTGCTTCAGTTCAAGAAACTCCATCTCCATATTTGTTTGAAGAATACGAGGGAAGTACTTATTGAAAAGTAAGTTCTTGAACTCATCCTATTCCATGGATTCAATTTCATCCCTTTGCCTCGTATTTTTGATAATATTCCACCATTGATAAACTTCACATTCCAAGCGATAAACTGCTAAGATGACTTTATCATGTTCAGAACATTGAAGAACTGAAAATATCTTTTCAGTGGTACTGATCCATTGTTCAACCACTAATGGATCAGAAGACCCGCTGAATGAAGGTGGATGCTACCTCATGAAGGATTCAACAGAATGTTGCTCCTTAATTTGCTCATTTGGAAGTACTCCATGATTCATAGCTTGAGAAAGATGTGTGAGCATGGATACAAGATTTTCATTCCATCTCCCATAACTTTTGGTTGCTTAGGGGGACAATCATTGCATTGCCCGTCGCATTCCGCATTAACACGGTTCCTTCGGGTTCCAGCCATTGACTAAAATTAAGAAGAATAGTGTGAGAAACACTAATTATAATAATAAAAACACATAATCAAGCATAAAATTTCACACTTAAGGTCTTATCATAGGTTGTTCATGGCCATTTCTAAAACACTAAGATTGTGTTCTATGCTTAGACATATCCTTAGGTTTCTTACTAAGGATTTCACATCGTAGTTTCCAAAGGTTGACTATACCTTGCCTCTGATACCAACTATAGTGACCCATAATTTACATACATTGTTAATACTTCAAATTGAAGTACACTTATTACAACATATAACAAAACCATCAATGGACCATATAGGTATAATGTCTTTAAAAACTAGGAAACATAAACAACTAGTTCATAAATCATCTACGTTGTCTCCCATTTATTTCATCATATCTAGAGTCCCTTTTTGGCATATCTTACTTAATAACCTTCTTCCTGACCTGGGGAAAGAAAAAATACAAAAGGGTGAGCTCAAATGTCCAGTAAGGGTAAACAAAAGAAATATCAATCGCATCATATTCATAAGAACATAACATTTTGGAAATCTTAACCTGTAAAAGAGATTATAATTTCATAACATGGGATAAATCATAGTAGTGAAATGTAATCCCAATAATCATAACTTAAAACATGAAACTTTGTGTCATATACACGTAATCATAGAAAATCATTTCTTAGTAGTCAAGACTCATTTCCAAGTCTATCTTAGTGGACAATGTCCATTTTTGAACCGAGTTCACTCCTCATTTCAGTCCCGTTTCACTGAACCAGTTTAACCTGCCATTCCAGCCATGTCTATCTCATGAGATATAAATCTTTACCCAATGCGTTGGAGGGAGATATAGGTCCCACCCATCTCATAATGATACCATTCTTATGTGTGCCACAAAATCATAAACCATACATCATAGCATAACCCATGTAATAAAAATGGGAATCTTAAACATCATGCCATCATAACATAATCCATATAAGATAAAAGGAAATCATTATTATAATTCCATCATAACATAATAAAATCAATGTACAAAAATAGGGATATAAAGAGAACCCTATATTATCTTAGATGGAAAATAATCTTGATAAAACACTTGAACTCCATTCTTGAGGAAAATATCCTTTCTACTTTAATTTTTTTCCTTTCTTAACATGTCATACAATTTTAAACTAAAAGAAGTTGATTAAAAATGAACTTGAAAACTTGTAAAGGAAGATTCTTGGAAATAATGTTTTAAAAATCCATTCATTCTGTATAAGTTAAAAAAATCATTCTTCCCGTACTTTGGCCGGAAAAGTCAAAAAGTACCTCGTACGATAAAAGATTCCTTTCATATATTTTAATAAAAACTCACCAAAGGGTAAAATTGGATTTAAACAATTTTAGGTGGATGGAAATAATATTACATATTTAGGAAACATGGATGTGGATGATAAATATTCCCTAGTAAATTTTGAAGTATATACAATCTCGGATAAAAATGAGATTGTGAGATTTTCCCTTACCTTAGGTCCGATTTGCTTCGTAAGTGTCCGAAACTATTGTATAATGATTTAAATAATGTCATTGAATTATTCCAGAATCATACTTATTTTTATGATATCATATATGGTCATATTCTTAGCTTCTTATTAGTTATATTTCATTGTTACCTGTTATTCGGGTGTTTATTTCTTTTTGTTATTATGCGTGTTTTGTCGAATAAATTCTTATTCTTATTTTTAGATTATAGATACCACGTTTCCAGAATGGTATTAGTGTAATATATATCATATTCATTCATTCAATTCATTTATATAATTATTATTCAATGAAGATCATGTATAACGAGTCACATCACATCGTGGAGACGGTATTCCGTACGTGCGCACGAGCGATGATATCGTTCCCATGATCGTGTAATTGTATTGGAGTGTATGTATAATATTTCAGAAACAATATCACTTTACAATAATCATATATAGTTATTATTTACACCATTATACCCATCTAAGTAAGGTGGTGGTGGAAATAGATTACACCACGGCGTGGAGACGGTATTCCGTACGTACGCACGCGCGGTGATTTTATTTTCCGTAGGATGGATAGATAGTGTAATAGGGTTGTTTCATACTTATAATAACATATAAGTATATGAGTGATACTGATGTTATTACTTCATAATGAAACAACAAAATAAGAAGAAGTGCAAGAAGAAATAAAGTTGAAAGAATCTTTAACGGACATTACCTCTTCTTTGAAGTGCCTCTTTGAGATCTCCTATTAGGGCACTAAAATTGGTCTTTGAAGAAGACCAAGACTTCTATGATGTTTCTAGGGATGTGGAGAAGAGACTTTGGCAGGGTTTGGTGGAGCATTAATGCTCAAAGTGGTGCGAGGAAGAGAGGGAGGAGGTGCTCTTTTATAAGGGAGGAGAGGGGCACCTTTGGAAAAACTAAAAATATTATTTTATTATAAAGTCATATTCGGTTTTTAATACCTCCAAATTGATTTATTTAAAAGCTAAGGTGGGTATGGGTCTAAATCCTATCATCCAATAAAATTTAGAAAAGTTTAGGTCATTATATTAACCTTATCTTTTAGTTTTAACTCTTAGTTAATTAGATTGACATTTACCATGTCACTTTATATTTTTATATTATATGTTAAAAAACATACCATATACATCCAAGAGACCCCCCAAGTGTTCCATTAATGATACACCTATCATGATATAAGTATCTTGGCCAAACATTAGATTTTTAGGAATATAATAAATTTTTATAATATAATATTTGTTTTAAAAACTATTTTATGTCAATTTTGACACTATTTGGTAATTGATTTTTGTGAAAATCATAACAGAATTATTAGTTCTAACAAAGTTACTTAAATCAATACTAACATGTAATATTAAAATATAAAATTATTTTAATTCATAAAAAGTCTCAAATTTAATTTATTTGGGTATTTATAACATCAATTATGTCAATATTTCATTAATAATATAGTTACTTCATCATCATTGTGTCATAAATAAATTAAATTATTTTAAGTCTAAAAATTAAAAATAAAATACCATTATGTAGTAAATCTTTTTATCTTTCTAATTACTATTTATAGTCGAATTTATCTTTTGTATAACCCTATATTAAAAAGGATTTAGTTATTAAACTTTGATTTTAACTATTTTAATCCTTCTTTAAATAAATTGATAATAAATGTCCTAATCTAATCCAAGTGGGCCTAAATGGTCATAATTTATTCCTAAGGTTGGTTTTGGTCGAATTACACTTATCCAATAGAATTAGGACATGTGTTAGTGTAACAATAATAACACTTTTACCCTTAATTACCCTATTTACTTTTAACCGTGGTAAAAAAAGTAAAAAGTTAATATTCACGAAAAATTATTTTCATCTCATTGAACCACATTTTAGTCCCTGATATTAACCGTGTCTCTCTGCTTTTCGAAATTCCACTCACAGAAGTGGTAAAATTAATTTTTATGTAAATATGAAAATTCTCCTAGGAGGTGGATAAAAGACGGTGAAAAGTTCAATAAAATTTTTATATATCTACAATTATTATAAAATGACTCTACTGAATTGCATTGAACTTATATAGGTATTATGTATCAATTTTGACCTAAAATAAATTTAATTAAATTAAATAATTATTTAAATAAAAATTCGGTATTAAATGAAAACCTAGTGTTTTCACTATTCATAAAAAATTGAATGTTTTCAGAAAAATACCAAAATTTCACCCTAGGATAATTTCGATATTCCGAATCCAAAAATGAAGTCCATTTTGAAAAATAAAATTTAAAAAATTTCAAAAAGTGGTTATTAATATTCATAACGGCTAGTTTTAATAATATTTTAATAGCATATCATTGTTTAGTGAAACTCGGTATTGCGTACAACGCAAGCTATCGAGGAAGGTCGCAATTGCATGTAAAGCAAGCCAAGCTAGTGCTGTCTGTAGTGACAGATTCCTTTGATGATTTATATAACATAAAAACAAAATATTTCTCATAAAAGTCTTGGGTGTTACAGTGGTCCCCCTTATCATAATTAAATAGTTAAAAGAAGAGATTTTGTTTCCTCACTATGGCCCCAGAGCATCCCAATAGGATTCCTACCAAAAAACTAAATAACATACATTTTCCAATACACTCTACATAAGAACTCACTATAGAGGCTTCCCTAGAGGAACCATCCCCATTCACTATAACTAGGGCCCTTGAGAGAATATATCAGTGGGGAAGCAGAATTCCATAGGTATGAAACAAATATATATTCATGTCCCTAAAAAATAATTCTTCTCTTACACCTTTGAAGAACATTAAATTCAATTTTATAGTCCCGATATCATAATCGAGACTCCCAGTATATCCCAGTAGCATTAGGAGGAACATAGTACTATATTCTGAGAAAAATTGAGTTACGTGGCAAAATTCAAGCTCCCATATTTTATTTTCATTAGTATATATCAATGTAAAATGGTGTTATTGAGTAGATATACATTACCATTACAATTATTGAGTGGTATTATATTCCCATTATTTCCAGAGAATCTAATAAATATATCTTACAGGTAATGGAATAGTTTTCTTATATCCCTAACCACAAATTATGAATCATTATGAAAATTAAAGAAGCAATAGATGATGAATATTTTAATATTTTGATATCCATTATTGTCTAAACCAACATTTCCAAACCCAAAATTATTTGTGTAGATCATTAGAACATCTCAGTGGGTACTTAGGGAAGAGAACATATAACCATTTATAATTGAGAGGATCATCATCATATCCCTATCATGAATAGGGAACTATATTGGAATAAAATTAATATTTTGAATAGAGTTTAAATAAATTCACTATATATAACATTAGGGTAATATAAAATCCAATGAAATATCATAAGAACCCACATGTATACTAAGGGAATAACACAAGATAAATCTCATATTTCATATCTCACATGGGGAAAAAATATATCTTTTGGGAAGTGATATGGAAGCTTTATATTCCTACTAATGTGCAAGAATCCCATTTTAATATCTTTGTTTCATCCTTTAAAAATTATGATAACATTATTTTTCTCTCCTTGGAGGTATTTTGGTCTATCATTAAAATGAGTAACTATTAACAAAAAGCTTTTATCCCCCTTCCTACTAATAATTTCTAGCAGATAGTATATTTCTAAAAAAAGAGAAATTATATGATAAATTCAAATGAAAAGAAGGTAGTCACCAAGGAGGGTTAATATGAATGGTTGTTAGAATCCTCCCTGTGAAAATCAAATAATGATTGATGTTCCAACCACAATTTAAAATCCATGTGGATTTAAGTGATATTATTAATGATATCACATAACCCAGAAGTAGGATTATATTCCATACTCAATAAACATTTATTTTAATTGGTCCTCCAATTATAGTTTGATAGATAATCAAGAACATGAAAACCATATATCAAAGGTAGAATGTTGTAGTTTCATTTTTGGTGCTCCCCATGGAATAAAAATTTTCAACTTTTGAGTTCCACCCAATATTTCTATATGTGTTTCCCCTCCCCATGGAAATATAAAAATAAAAAATGGGGGTCCCATAATGGTAAGATTTATATAATTCCTCTACATAATAAGAATTTAATCATTAAACAAGATCACCCCTTTTACAATCAACTAGAATATGGTAATCCCAGAGGTCGTATATATATATATATTCAAAGTTAGGGACCATTGATGTAAACTAATTGGTTTCAAAAATGGAAGACATCCATGCCATGACATTTCCACTTAGTTTTGATGGTCAACCAGTAATGATGCTGACCGTAGTGGACTAGAGTTGGTGCCTGAGTTTTTTACATTGGTACAAAGTACAAGAGATCACATCCCAAAGGATCAAATAGGTTAATTTTTTTGGAAAAAATAAATGAAAATATAATTATTTCATTAAAAATTGAAATTAATTAGAACACAGTTACTCCATTGGAAACCCCCCCTATTTCTCTAGATTATCCCAACACGTCAATCCTAATATACATCTTGGCATTATGGGAAAAAATAAATCATAAGAATGGGGTAATCTTAAATGTTTAGTAATTTTAAGCATATATAAGAATATATCATAAATAAATATAAGTAACAAGTCAAGGTGGCTGACTAAAAAACATTCCTTTAAAACATAATCTTGATCATAATATGGAAGGAATACAAGTTGATCAAAAAATTCATTACAAATAATCACATGAGAATGAGAATTAACCATGTATATTCTTCTATTAGAATAATAATATAGATTATTAATAACTAGTATTATAATGATGAAATTCATAATATGATACATCATAAACATACTATCAAGGCTTCGACCAAGACACCATAAATAATCAGGTAAGACATCATCTGATACCCAAACCAGTTTGTCTCTTGGGACATAACGATGCATCGAGGGGATATAAAAGGACCCAATTACCACTTACTAAGTCCAATGAATTCCTCATATGAATGGGGTGAAACATAATCAACATATACATTCATATTAAAACAATTATTTTAAATGTTAATAACATTCATTAACAAATAAACAAAATCACAAACCATCCCATGTAATATAATGAATGGTATCAAAATAGAACATCCAAATTAAAACTGAACAATTTAATAAAATATGGTAGATGTTATCATAATATATAATCATAAATTAAGTATAAGATCCCATAATGGGTGTTGACATAAATAAAAATACTCAAATAAATTCATTGCTAAATTCTTGAGAGAAAACCACTTTTCTTTGAAATCATTTATTTGAAAAGATCAAAATTTATAAAAGAAGAAATTTATTTGAAAATATCCTTTAAAAATTTTAATGTACTTATAAACAAATTTAGGCATAATTAAAGTGAAAATATATGCTCAATCCATATACGTTAAACAAACATTCCATTTAAATTTTATAAAAGAATATTTCAAATGAGTATTTTTAAAAGAAAGTGTGAGTGTTAACCAGATGAATCAATTATGTGTATCAGTAGTAAATCAATATAAAACCAGAGAAAATAAATCATAATATAATAAAAATTCAGTTCAAACATAATCATAATATAATATAGTCAACTGTGTATAATTTTAAACCAAAGAATGAAAATTGTGTTCAGAATTAGCTTATAAATTTGTAATCAGTTGAATCATATGCCCCATAAAATTAATGATCCTAAAATGGAACATGGAATTACATGACGATAAATATATTCATGATACTATATATTAATGTGAAGTGTTTATACCATATATAATAAATAAGTGTCAAATAAGGAATATATCTTAGAGAAGTAAAAGTGTGACGAGAAAACCTTACCTTATGTTAGAAAGCACTTTTCAATTATATTTATTGTAGTAGATAAAAAGTTAGATTAATTAATTAATTAAGAATACATTAAAAATATATTTTATTTAATATAATCTTATTAAATTCATTTATGTCTATTTTTAAGAGTTATAATGTTTAATTTCATTGTTTTGGGAGCATTTGTTTCAATGTTTTACGGTTGGTTCCCTTGTGTATAAATATAAGATTTCTTTTAAAATGGGAATAACTTATGTAGAAGTGAAATTATTTTTTATTAATGAACTTATATAATATTAAATGGTCTAATATATCATTTTTTCATATAGACTGAGGAAAATGCATTATATAAAATTTTGATGAAAATGTCTAAATTTATCTTGGCTGTTTTTACAACCATCGCAAAATTATGTCATTTTGTTTAATATTATAACAATATATTGGTTCTAGAATATGATATAAATTCTAATATGTCTATTAAAATTTTATATAAACACAATAATGTTTTTATGACTATCCCTAAAGGTAGTATTGTAAAATGAAAACCTATCATCCATGAAGGCATTGAATCGACACATCACAGATGATGTTTTCATTTTTAAAATAAAAAGTGAGGAGAATAGATTTGATGATGGATAATAAATTATCAAAATAAAACTATAGTATGTATTTGATACTGGAGTTACTGTTACACTTTGTATATGGTATATTAGGAGAGGATAATAAAATAAAATAAATTAATAGTGAAAGAAGGAAAATTTTTGGTTTTGAATATCGTCTCCTTTGGAACCTCATTAAGACACTTGAATTTGGTCTTTTGGTAAGAAAAAAAGGACTTAAAAGTGAGGAAGTGTCTTGGTAAGTGAATTTATTAGAACTTAGGCATGATTAAAGGCTTATATGGGGTGAGGATAAGAGGTGGTATTTATAGAGGAGGAGAGGGGTGTTTGTTGGCTTATTTATTCATTAGAGTATTATTTTGGCTCAAAACTCTCAATATTTTTGATTATTATGAATATGTATACTAAATAGTGCATTTTATTTCCATATAACGAGTTTTTACATTATTAATGATTAAAAAATTCATGTATTTAACTTATAAAGTCAAATACCACAAATTATCGTATTTCACTATTCATAAAAATCAACTATTTCTAAACTAATCCAAAAAATTAACCCTAACCATTTTAATGTGTAGATTTAAAAAACACACACCTTATTATGAAAATAATTTTAGGAAGATGATTAATTTAATTTTTATATAAAATAATCATTTATTTGAAAAATACTGATTTGAATATTATAACCGATTTTACGACAAATTGAAAAATTAAATATGGTGTCATAGAATAATATTATAATTATAATGAAAAAAATATTAATTTATGAAAATATTTTATGAAGTAAATTTTATTTTATGTAATTATAATAATTATTAAATCGTAAATAAACATTTATGTTTGAAAAAAATACTGACACTTAATTTATCTTTTTTAAATTATTTACTTATTAAATTATATAAGTATATCATATTTTAAAAATTTGGGTACAACCGCCAAAGCGGCACACACACAAGGAAGAAAATTACTTGTAAATCGCAAGCCCAGGGACTTGACCCCGCAACCTGCCCCTCACCCCAAGCCCTTACCACCCCACCACCAACGGTGGGGCAAAGTATATCATATTTTAATTTATGAGATCCCTAACTTTTTTTAAAATTTCATAGGCGGGTTTATTATTTTACTACCTATATTACTATTCTTAACAGTCAAAGTACTATCCCAACAGTCATGTTAATATTTATTAGTATATTGCGGTTTATTTAAACTCAGTGTGCAGTGTAGGCTAAAAAATAAATAGAATTTATTTAAGAAGATACATACTGTAAAATATTTAAATGTTATATTATTCCCTCCTTCAAAAAATTTTATCCTTGAAATTTTCAGGAGTACTATGTTCTAAATATATGTGGGTGGTTCTTCTTTATAACATCCTAAATTTATCACAATGCTTCTTCCATTTATGGTTTCTACAAAGAAAGATTACCTGTTAAGTCATACTATTTATCAATAATTACTCTATAGTGTCAGGAATATCTATAGGAACTTCTTTGTAAGAAAAGTATGCTTCTACGTATATTTCTTAATAAGTGAGTACATGATTTAGGTCTGGAATGTACATTCTTGACATAGAATGTGGAACACATTGTGTACTTTAGAAAGGATAGATGGAATTGCCAAAATAATAAGCCAATGTTTAAATTATTTCTAGAATTTAAAACGGTCTGATTTACCTGAGGCTCAATTTTTCCTTTCTTACCGAACATTATGACATAATTCCCTGGAGTTAGGTTAATAACATGATATCCTACTTGAAACTCCAAATTTTTCCTCTGGTTATCGACATAGATATATTTATTTCTATGAGATTATTTGATATGGGTTTGAATTTTTTTACCTTTTTTTGGTTTCCTCCACAGGTTTTTGACATACAAGATTCCATTTACTAACTCTATCCCAACAAGTTGGTGTATGGAATCTCTTGACATATAATTCTTTATACGATTCCATTTTAATACTTGAATAAAAAAATTGTTATAGGAAATTTCTTCCAAATCTAAATACTAAACCAATATACTTTTAAAGTCTTGTGAGCACAATCTCAACATGTCTTCTAATGTTTGAATAGTCTTTTAAGAATTTCCATCAGTTTGAGGGTGATAAGCAGTACTCAAATGAAGCTCGATATCAAGATCCTTATAAAGAATTTTGATATACAACATGGATCTTAATTAGAAACAATATATATAGGTACATAGTGTGGTCTTACATATTCTTTAATATAGATTAACAAAAGGTTCTCAAGTGGAAAATACTACATTATAGTGAAAAAATGTACAAATTTGGTATATTGATAAAAAATTACCCATATTGTATCATTATTTCTTAGAGTATTTGGTAATCTAGTGAAACAATACCTAGAAATACCATCACATTTTAATGTAAGAATTAGTAGAGGATGTATGAATCCTCTAGCATGTTGTATTTCAGAATTCAGTTATGGAAAAACTAAACATCTTGATACATAATCATCAACTTCTCACATCATATTATCACACAATTTTTTTTTCTTTATATATCTATACATCATAGTGCAATAAGAATGTATAGAGAAATTTGATCTATGAATGTCTTATAATAATTCCCTTTTTATCTCAAGTACAGAGTGAACACAGAGACTCTTCCGAAATTTGAAAATTAATATTCATATATAAAGTCTACCAATTTCCCATAATTTAAAGCTTTAATTTTATTGTGGAAATCAGCATCATCATAATAATAAATTTTTGTCTTTTCTAAAAAAGAGTGTTTGGAATCCATTTAAAAAAGTAGTGATGTTTGAACTTCCTTTATAATTTTTGTACCTATCATTACTAGATTTATGTACACAAGATCCCTATTAACCTAATATTGTTTAGAACCTCACGCTCCATTCTCAATGAATGTACTACCTTATTTTCCTTCCCTTGGTGGTAGTGTACTGAAAAATCATAAACCTTGAGTTGATGAAGCCATATCCTATACCTAATGTTGACTCATTTCTGTGAGAAGATATATTTAAAACTCGTATAATCTATATATATCTCATATATTACACTGTAGAGTTAGTGAATCTATATATTTAAACTATATATTATAGATACTAACTCAGGATCATAATTTGGATAGTTCTATTCATGTGTTTTTAACTACCTTAAGTCATAAGAAATAACTCTATCATTCTACATAGGGACACAACCAAGTCCTTTATTTGATGCATTACTTTAAATAAAAATACCATCATTTCCCAATGGTAGAGTCAATATTGCAGCATTTAATAATATCATCTTATATTATTCAAAATAGTCTTTACATTTTTTTCCATTCGAGCTTAACCCCTTTACATGTGATTTGGTTAATGAGTTAGCTAATTTGGAAATTTTTTAGAAAAAACACTTATAGTTACTAGATAAACCAATGAAACTACATTCCTTGTTTATGTTAATTGGTGTAGGCCATTCCTACATTACTTATATCTTCGCATAAACAACTAAGATTCCATCCATTTAGATAGTATGGCTAAGAAAAGAAATTGCTTGAAGTTATAATCCACACTTTCTAAATCCACGTATAACTATTTTATGCCGAGAGTCTTCAGAACAATCCACAAGTTGTTTTATGGTCCTCATATCTTTTTTACTACCCCAAGATATCATCAATAAACACCACAAAAAATTATCAAGTTATTTTTTCGAATACAATGTTCATTAGATCCATAAAAATAGGGGATGTAGTAGTAAGTCCAAATAGAATTATGTTAAAATAATAATGTCCATACCTTGTTCAAAACACTATCATTGGAATATATTCCTTATTTACATGCAATTAATGTTATCTTGAACAATGATCAAAATTTAAAAAATATAGAGCTCTCTAAATTTGGTCAAATAAGTCATCAATGAAATAAAAAGGATACCTTTTCTTTATCATAATTGAATTTTTCATCCTATAGTCAATGAATAGCCTCATAGATCCATATTTCTTCTTAAGGAAAATAATAGGAGCTCCCTAAGGTGAAAACTAGGGTGTATAAATCCATTACTATTGAATCCATAAAGTTGTTTCTTAAAATATATTAACTCTACCATGGTCATTATATATGGAGTCTTTGATATAAGTCTTGAATAAGAGATTGAATAATTATAAAACACAACTTCTTGATCCATAGGATGTCCATGTAATTCATATGTACATACATCAACGTATTCCTAGACAATACATATATCTTAAAATTGAAGATCAACTTTTTCATCAACAAATTTTATTTGATCTTCTTCTCCAAAAATATCATTTAGAAGTTCTAATAGTGGTTAATCTATATATGAATCTGATGATATTGTATCCCCTCTAAATATGAGAAATTAAATATCTTCATCATGAATCATAATTTCATTCTCTTTATATTAAAATTCTTCATTATATTTTGATATTAAATCTATACCTTAGATTATAACAAAATCAACCACTGGTATGATAATAAATTTAGAAATTAGAGCACGTTTATGTGTCATAATAGGAATTTATTGACACTTATTTATTGAAATACCATTTCCAATAGAGGTTTTGATTGAAAAATCCCTTGTTAATGTGAATTGGAAATATAAAATTTTTATAGAAAATTGGGAAGATATAAAATAATTTGATGATACAAAATTAAATAAATATTTAGATAAATTTTTGGATATGATTGATGTACCTACCACCACACTATTAAGTACTTCATCTTAAACTATTGTGACTACATAATGATATCCTTGTTCTCTTGGAATTTTAATGGGAATGTTTCCTTGAACTATTGAATAATCACATGCATAGTGTCCCATATCTTTATAGCCAAACCATTGCACGTCACCAACTTCTTTCTTTTCCTTTCAATCCTAGTACTTGTGGCCTTTTATCTAGATTTTTAACAAACTACCATTCCAAATAGGAATGTTCCATGATGTTTCTTTCCTCATTTATTAATATATGGAAATTCTATTATTCCATTATTTTGTTTTTCCTTATTTCCTTTTCTAGATTACTATACAGTTCCCTTATATTTTTCTTTCCATTATAGCTATATGGGTTCAATTTTTTTTCTATATCTTTATGACACATGACACTATATATTCGTATTATGAGAATGTTTGGGGGCCTAGTTAGCTTCATAGAATTAGATTAATACTATCCAAGAAATTATCAATCTTTATTTTGTCAATTACTTATGTAGTCTATGAGATGCCTTGCTAACCTTGTAAAGATGGATACATACATAGCCACATTTAAATCCTATTCTTATCATAGAATCAATTATTTTATCTCTATATATACTCTTTGTTTGTGACATAAATATTTTTCAAATAAAATTTCCATAAAATTATACCATTCTATATTTTCAATTTCTTCCTCCTCCTTCATGGTTTGAATTAGCGACCACTATTGATCTACATCTCCAAAGAGATGATAGAATTTCTTGTTTACCTTCTCCCTTTCATTACATCCCAAATAGAGAAATATATTCTCTAAAAAATATATCCAATTATCAGCTAGAAATGGGTTTTTACTCCCATTGAATGATTAAGATTGTTGAAGCATGAAGCGACCTAATATTGATACACAATTTTGTGGATCAGGCTGCTCCAAGTGAGTAAGGTTATTTTTCATAACTCTAGTTAGTTATCCCAGTATAGTTATATATTATTTAAGCTCCAATTAAAACTCCATTAACAACATAATTACCCTTTCTGTAATGGAAATAGATACATTGATTATGAGCTTTGATATGGTTTCCATTTATTCCATAATGACCCATTTATAAAAAATGGTATACACTAGATTAGATCATAAAATTATGAAACAAAATGTATAATTTCATAACTAGTGAATCACATTACCTAAATTGAAAATTTAAGTATAAATAAACTCTAGATCATAATCTTGGTTACCTTGAGAATATTCTAAAAGTTAGTTATAGGGTTATGTTTCCCTAATCTATGTTTTTCTAAATCTAGTTTCTAAATTTTCTACTAAACATTTCTAGATATCAACTATAAAGACCCTGACCCCAGTACCCAGAGCTAGTTCCTTACTATTTTACACTGGTACTATGTAAGAGAGATCACATCCCAAAAGACCAAATAGTTTAGTAACTTTTGAAAAATAAATAAAAAAATAAGAATTACATTATAGTTTAAACAGAAATATAACCTAGTAACTCCATTGGAAACATCCATATTCCCTTATATTATCCCCTATTCTCAATCATAATATACATATTGGAATTACTTGGAAAAAACATAACAACGGGGTGAGATAAGGTTTTCAGTAAGGGTAATAATGTATCAAAAAATATCATAAATAAACATTAATAATATGGAAAGGGGAAAAACCAAAAACACATGGCATTAATACATAGTCTTGAGAATAATATGGCAAGAATAAAAGCTGATCAAATAATTCCATATAAATAATAACTTAATAATAAAATATAACCATGGATATTATAATTGTCTAATAATCATATTATTTTTACTTTAGTGATATCATAATGAGGGAATGCATAATTTGAGTCATCATAAATATACCATCAAGGCTTCAACCAAGACACCATACATAATTGGGGAAGACATCAGCTAATACCCAAACTAGTTTGTATAATGAGACCTACTGATTAATCGAGGGGTTATTGAAGGACCCACCCATCAAATAATACGTCCAATGAATTCCTTATATCAATTTTTGGAAACATAATCAACATATATATTAATATTGAAACATGCATATGAAATATTAATAAAGTTTTTAAAATAGTAAACATAATCTGAAATCATACCATGTAACATGATGAATGGTATCAAAAAGAAACATCCACTGTAAAAATAAATAATTTAAAAAAATATATATTAGATGGTATCATAATTTATCAAACTCAATTAAGTATAATATCCAATAAATGAAATTTACAATGATGAAAATACTTTAATAATATCACTGAGACATTCTTTAGAGAAATACCACTTTTTCTTTACTGCACAATTATAAAAGAAAATATTTTCTTTGAAAATAAACTTGTAAACAATTAAAATATTACAAAATACATTAATAAATCAAGAATGTGAGGAATTAAGATCATTATTTATAAGTTAAGATAACATTACTTTTAAATTTTGAAAAAGAAACATTTAAAAGAGTAATTTTTAAAATAAAGTGTGAGTGTTAACCAAATGAATCAATTATGTGTATCAGATATAAATACACATAAAACAAGTTGAAATATAACATAATAAAATAAAAAGTTTATTCACACATAATCACAACATTACATAATCGATGGAGTATAATTTTAACTAAATGATTGGAAATTAGGTAAAGAATTTTGTTACTAATTTGTAATAAGTTATACCGTAGGCCTCATAAAATTAATGATAATTAAATGAAACCCTGAATTCCATGAATATAAATATATTCGAGATATGATATATTTAATTGTATTATGTGTATAAAAAACATGAAAAAATAGATCAATAAGGAATATATCTCATAGAAGTAAAAGTGAGAAGAAAAACTCTTACCTTATGTCCGAAGTAGTTATACACATGTATTCATTAATTACAAAATTAATAAACTCTTAAAAATATATTTTATATTTTATAATTTTATTAAATTAATTTATGTATTTTTCTATGATTTATAATGTTTAATTTCTTTATTCTAGGAGTGTTTGTATTATGGTTTTATTGTCGGTTCTGTTGTGTATAAATATTGAAGTTCTTGTAAAATGCGAATAACTTCTCCAAAAATGAACTTATTTAGTAATAATGAACATATTTAAGTTTAAATGTTGTCATATATCCTTTTGTTATATGTTATGAGAATTATTCATTGGATAAAATATTTATGAAAATAACTTAATTTATCTTGGTGGTTTTTACGACCATCACAAAATTATGTCATTTTATTTAGTATTATGTAAATATATTGGATTAAAAATTGATATAACATATAATATGTACATTAAAATATTATTTGACTATAATAATTGTTTTTTAATATCCTTGAAGGTGGTAATGGAAAATGAAAACTTGTCTCCCATGAAGGCGGTGAATCAACACATCATTGATGATGTTTTCTGTTTTAAAATAATGGGAGTGGAAAAAGGTTTTGATGATTGATAATATATTAAAAAAAAATTTTACAGTGTATATTTTATTATGTAGTAAACATTTGACATTGGATAGGGTATTCTATGAGAGGATATGAAAATAAAATAAATTAAATGAAAAAGTAGGAGGATTTGACCTCCTCAGTATCGTCTCCTTGGGAACCTCTTTAAGACTCCTGGAATTGGTGTTTTGGTAAGACCAGTAGGTATTCCAAATGACGAAGAGGCATATAAGGATAATTTTTATGAATTTATAAAATATTAAAGCATTAAAAGGTGTGAGATGAAGGGGTGGTGATGGGTGATATTTATAGGAGATGAGAGGGGTGTTGTTTGATTATTTCATTAATTAATTTCTTATTTTTCGATGAAGACATAAAAAGTGTTAATTATTGTGAATAAATATATTATACAGTGTGTGTGATTTTAAATATTTGGTTCTTAAATCATAAATTACTCAAAAATTCATGCATTTTACTTATAATGTAAAATATCATAAATTACCGTATTTCACTATTCATAAAAAACAAATATTTTAATAATCCAAAAAATTAAACCTGAACATTTATCAATGTGTGGATGTTAAAAATGGAATATATTTTATGAAAATAGTTGTCTAAATATGAGAAATTTATTTTTTATATAAAATCATAATTTTTTCTACAAGTATCGATTTGAATATTATATCCGATTTCGGGACAGTTTGAAAAATTAATAACGGTATCATAAAATTATCATATAATTATAATGAAAATATGTTAATTTATGAAAATAATTTTTTTAGATAATTATATTAATTATAAAATTGTAAAAAAAACATTTACGTTTCATAAACATACAAACAATAAATTTACATTAAAAAAAAATCACTTATTCTATGATATAAATATATCATATTTTCATTTATGAGATTCCTAAATTTTATTTATAATTAATATATCTTGTTATTATTCTAATACACATTCTAGTATTCCTAAAAATTATAATACTATTCCAACTGGCATATTTAATAGTATATCACTGTTTGTTTATATTCGGTGTGCTGCCCAAGCTGCCAAAAAAATTTAATTTATTTAAGAAGATACAAAGTGTAAAATATTGGGATGTTATACAACCTATACCTTCACTAATTATTTATTTTTCTTATATAAATATGAACTATAGAGTTTGAGTATGAATACAAAAAAGTGCCACATCAATAACTTTTAAAATATAATACCAACCAAAGGGTAGTGTGGGGAAATGGTCATTATCTATGCCTCCCCAAGATCCTTCACCCTATGATACAAAAAATTGATCCAAAATAAATTTTATTTCATTGAAAATTAAAAGGAGAAATGGTAATTATAATCATATTAGTTTAAGGAATACCTCTATAAATATAAGGATAATTTATTAGATGGGTAGATATAATTTGAAGAAGGTAATATAATATTCCTGTTTTTCCCCAAGTCCACTACAAAAAATTGATATTATAAAGTAATTAAAAGAGGAATGAATTCATAAATTATAACAAAACACATGGGTGGCTCTCCACCATCTCAAGGAAAAAAGTCATCCTAATGGGGAATAATCAATCTACACTAAGGTGAAGAGTAAGAACTGTTATCTAGTTGACTCATATGCCTTTGAGTATCCCCAAATATAATGATGGTAGTATAGTGGGATGGTTTTAAAAAGTATTACACCAATGGTATTAATTTAATGTGCATTATAATTGTGGGTACTCCTCCTAAAATCCACATTAGAGGTTGGTGAGTGTATGATGCTCTACACTTTACCTCACTTTTTGGTCATCCTTTTTCACCGGGGAGAAAAACATGTAACATACCCACCTAAATCCTGGTTATTATCCATAATGCCCAGGAATCATGTATTTTTCAAACATTGAGATTTTATGAAATATTTTTTTTCAAAAAAATTAATTTATTTGATAGCTTATTTTATACATAGTACTGATTTTTAACAAACATCAATATACTAGTAAATTAAATTTATCACCTATTCATTAGTTTGGTGAGTAATAATAGCAATAAATAAATTAAAAATTAATTTATGGTTGTATATGTATAAATTAATTATTTGGGTATTAATTAATTAGAAAAAAATTAAAACCATTTTAAATTAAAAGATATATTTTTTCTAAATTTTTTTTTATGCACACAACATATTTATATATAAATGAATTAAATTAATCACATTTTTTGACATATATTAATGAATTTTATATAATATTTATTAATATATAATGGTTTAACATTCATTTAATATTTTTTGAGTCATAGAATAAGAATAAATCAATTTTTATTCATAAAAATATATTTTTCTAAGAAGTAGTTTCCATAATGTGTTTCTTTTTTTAAAATTAATTTTTGGAACATATAGAGTTTTAATTTGATAAAATGGATTCCCTATTTTTAATCATAAGGTTTATATTTTCTAAATAGGTCCCTTTTTGGTAAGTGTGAATATAAACCATGGTAAAATATATCATCTCGATAAAGGGTAAATTGATTTAATATAGGTTAAAAATAAGTGATAAGGCCATAATTTTTCATCATAATGATTAATTAATGATGTTAATTCAACCCTAAAAACCATAGGATCTATTTTTTTAATGTTTAATGGACACTTTTCCGTGAAAATGACCAATATATTATTTATAGAAAGGAATTTTATAAAATAACACTCTCTTAGTTTGAAATATATCTTATTCATCTGTATATAGAATAAATTATCTTTTCAATTAATATAAGTTTATAGTTTTGTGATTATTGAATTTATATTCATTATATAATTTTCTTTATATTTTTAGTAATTATTTTATGAGCTTAAATTCTAATGCAACACTAATGTATTATTTCTCGAATTAATATAAAAATAAAAAATGATATTAAAAATATTAAAAGAAATATTATTTTATTGAATTAATGTGTGCCATGAATTTTTAAGAATAAGTTTAAATTTTATTTTTTATGTTAAATAATTATATTCAAACCCCCCTTTGTCTTGAGGTATTTAAAATCAAATTAATTTAATAGTGTTACAAATGAAGGTATTGATATTTTATAATACAAATTATTTTATAAAATGATATAAAATTATTAAAAATATAAGATACAACCAAATTAATGGGAAATGATTTTAACCATAAAAAATGGTCCATTTTTTAGATTCAAAAAAACATTATTATCCCTTAAAACATAGATATCTTTAATATTATGGTAAATGTCAAAATGGATAATATAGGGTTAAAAAAATACAGGGGTATAATTGTGATCCAAACATATCCAAACATTATGGGATGAGAGTATTTAGTCTCACAATAATATTATCTTTAAATTATATCAATGTTGAGAAATTTAGGCATCAAAATTAATCCATATTAAATTAATATTTTCCGAATTTACTGGAGTTCCCATACCCACAATAATAAAATTAAACACCACATTTCTCATCTTCACACCACATTGAAAATTCTAGATCAACAAAACCCTCTAAATTTCTATTTTTAAATTCCATATCAACATTTTAGAGGGTTTGTTTCATACGAAAATGATAACTCTAGAGCCCTTAATATGTGATCTAAACCAATCATTTTGAATATGAAGTAATCATTTTAACCTACAAACTAATTTTTAATCTTCCTTTTACCACATCTAATTATATTATAATATTTATAAAATAATATCATATATATCTTAAAAAAATTAAATGTTATTAGGATTATCATATAACCATTTTCACTTTCTTTCCATCAAATGGGATGTGAACGTATTGCTTATGTGGACGTATGACTTACCATCTTCACATCACGATACAAATCCTTTCACATAAGCTTCTTTTATGGAAGGGTATAATGATGAGTATAATATTTATATATTATACTCATGAAATAATTATACTTATGTAAGGAAAATATGATATCTACCTTGTAACTCCCCAACCCCAGAAGCCCAAAGATGGTGCCTTACTTTATTACAGTTGTATGATAACAGGGAATGAAATCCCAATGGACTAATTAGTTTAAAAGTTGTGGAAAACTAGATTACATAAAATTTACCCTTTTTCATTAGGAATATAAAATAAATCATAATACATAAAAAATACAAATAAATTGTATCCTTGAAACTCATTACAAGAATTCATCTTCATATCTTTGGGAAATAAAACAAAATAAGAGTGAGATAAAATTATCTATAAGGTTTAGAATATAATGGAAGTAATCATAAATCATTAAGATTAATTTGTTTTTAATGTTAAATAATTAAAAAAAATATCTATTTAAGAAATTAGTTAAGTCATAATCAATATGGAATGGAAAATAACAGAAACACATTCCATTTAACAAATAAACTGAGATTGAAATGAATCAATAAATAATAACAGTGAAATAATTTCATGAAAAAATTGTAATTGAATCTAAATGGAAGAAATTATTGAATATTTGATTTCGTGTTTCCTAGGTATGTGACACATTTACATTTAACATATATTCTCAAAAATGTTTAAACAAATCTGATTTGCACAATGATTTGTCTCAAGAGAACCAATCGATGCATAAAGGAGATATATATTATTGGTCCTCACCCATGTAATACTATTTCAAATAATTTCTCATATATATAATAATAAATTTTAATTAATAAACAAAGTTATTTATCATCAAATATCCATGTTGAATAAATAATATAGATTTATCAATAATTCCCCAGTCAATCAAATAACTTTACAACTAAAAACCATATGTAAAAATGAAATAATGTTCATAATATAATGATATAAATCATAAAATAATATGTATCATCAATATAAATTTAATTAAATTTGAAAAATTATTACATAAATTTATTTTTTTAATATAAAGTTAGGAATCATAAAAGAAAGATAGATTTCAAAATAACTTTTATCCACATGGTAATTTTCAAATTATAATAAATTGGATGGGATAATTAAAAGTAGAACCTTAAATACCATTAATATAATATAATTAATGGTATAATACATCAAAAGGAGTTGTAGATGTAGCAAAAAAATAAGTTAGTGTTGAATATGACTTTTATCGCATTGATGTAAAAATTGAGATGAAAACCCCTACCTAACACTCATTTTTGGTTGATTTCTCTTTAAAATCATGAATAGTAGTTTTAATAATTATATTAACATAATATAGAACCATATTAAAATCTATTATATCATATATATTCCTTTTATTAAATATTATAACATGTTCATTAATACTCTTTTATTTTTTTCATTTTAGGTGTTAATTTCCTTGTTTTTGGATTATATTATGACTCGTTATTTTTATTATTATTAATTATTTAACCATATATAGAATTAAAATAATTATTTAAATATCATATATCTTTAGTATATATTTATTTATAACAATCCATAAAATTTCGAGATAGGAAATGAAATACCCAGTTTTGGGAGACAGTAGGCTGTTCATACGCATGAATGCTACTTCAATTACACTGTCATATTTAAAAGTAATGTGATATATATATATATATATTTATTATAATAAAAGTATAATATGTATATCATATATGTAATTTTTTTATTAAAACCATCCTTAATACATTCCATTTATAGAGTGAATGACTCACATCTCATTGAGGTAACAGTAGTCCACATATCCACGAACAACATTATCATATTCCCACAAAATGGAAAACATGAATATATGTGTTATATAAAAAATAAAATAATTATAAAGAAATTATAAATATCACATATATAATATTAACTATAAATACATTATTATTTACAAACTTGAAAGGTGTTAATTGAATGACGAACCATATCGGTTCGTAAGGCAGCAGTCCGCTGTACACACGAATGATGATTGTGTATCCCATTGGATGGATGTCTGTAAAAGTGTAGGTAAAAATC
This sequence comes from Viscum album, assembly GCA_963277665.1. Classification (NCBI taxonomy): domain Eukaryota; kingdom Viridiplantae; phylum Streptophyta; class Magnoliopsida; order Santalales; family Viscaceae; genus Viscum; species Viscum album. Next base: position 1,454,973,057 of record OY728135.1, on the reverse strand, counting down.
ATAGAATAAACATATATAATTATATTTACGATACTTTTGTTATTATATAATAAATATATATAAATAATTTAATGGTTGGAGAATGAAATGAAACAAAAGTGATCATTAAAGAACATTATCACTTACTCGGGTAACATCTTTTGGTTTGTACCAAAATACTTCCTTGGTTTGTTTTGATACCAAATTTTGGACTATATTATTAGGTGAGGGATGTGGGGATATTATTTTTTAGGGGTTTTATGAGAAAAAGTGTCTTGAGAATTGTGAGTATGGGGAAGAGTGAACACTTTTTTATAGTTTAGGAGGAGTGACATTTTTGTTAATACTAAATAGTAAACACTATTGGGAGGTATCCCTTTCCTTAGGTTATTATAAAATGATAAAATAATGTATTAATGTGTTAAAATGGTATATCCAAATATCCACCACAAAAAAATAAGTTCATTTTTATAATTTTGTTCCTTAACTTCTTTGTTTCCCCACTTTTTCCATTTTGGTTTTTATTAAGGTCACTAGTTTTATAACATTAGTAACTTCACCATTAAGATTAAATTAAAGTGATATTTATTATTAAATATAGTCCCATTGAATTATAAATATTATATATAATTTAAAAAATAAAAATATCATGTGTGTTTGAAATTAGTTTTCAAAGAATATTATTTAATGTGAAAAACACTACTTTAACCTAAAACATGCTAACAATGTTTATACTATTTAGGTTTAAATGTGTTTGTTATGAAAGATTAATTGGTCCAGTAATAGATCATATTTTATAATTATCAACATATAAAATTATATTGTAATAATGTTAAATTATTAATAATTTTAAATGCTTTAATAAAACATCATTTATTATAAAATAATATCAATGTCAATTTTGACATTATTTAATTAATTTAAATTTAAAAAATAAATGAAAATAATGGACATAAAATATTTTAATTTCAATGATATGTAACATGAAATATTAATCTAAAAAAACAAGGAAACATACAAATTTATTATATGTTATTCACATTTAATATTTTTAGTATCGTATATTTTATTCAATTATTAACAAAATAATCACTATGTTAGTGTTTCTTAAGGATTTTTACTAAATAATTCATTTGTAAAAACTAATGAAAAATAATTATGATTAAAATTACTCATTTATATTTAAAAAGGATATGTATAATATAAAATATGATATTTTTTCCATATCTAAAGGCTTTATAAATGTAAAAGGTAAGGACGGTTCATTTTTTGTCTTTTTTCTATACTCAACTTGTTATATGCATCACTTTCATGGAATATTAAACCAATAACTCATATAATTTTAACTAATAGTAGATATAGTCTAAATATTTTCATCCAATGTATTTTGGACAACTTTATAAGTCATTTTCCCCATAAAATTAATGTTTAACCACTAAGTAAACTATTTTTTACCTTACACACTATAATTAATGTTAATTAGTTTCATAATTATTTTATTAAAAAACTAATTTTATATTTTTTGAATATAAATATTATAATGATTACAAATATATATATATTCGTTCTCCATATTCAATTAACATATGTATATGAATTAAATTTAAAGCTAATCCCATAGACATGGTGAGAAAGTAAACATTTAAAGAAAAAATATCCAAAAGTTCAACAAATTTTTAAATATAAATTTAACATAAAATTAATAAAATTAAATACATTGGATTAATATATTTATAATATAACTATTTTTTATTTAAAAAATATTCAAAATATAATTTATCATAAATAATTATTTAAACAAAAAGGTATTTTTAACTATAAAGCTGTATTTTTCACTATTAATCAAAAAATAAAAATTCTCAAAAAAATATAAAAAATAACTATAAGCTAATTTTGAAATTATAAATACAAAAAATATGTTTAGTTTGAAAAATAAAATTTACAAAATGTTTAAAATTTAATTCTAAAATAGTTTTCCCATTAAAGGTTGACAAAACTACATATAGATAAATAAATATTTTACCTGTAAAACTAGTTTTTTTACTATCACATGTCAATAAATTATATTGGATGAAAGTAAAAAGGTATTATTGAATATATATATAATATTAAATATATCTTAATGTCTCAATATCTTATATTATATTATACACTTAGTGGTGCATGTTCTACAGGCTAATCTCAATGTTGCATGTAGTGAAAGCTTAACTTTTTGTAGCGTATAGAGGAAGCTATTAACAAAAATTAAATTTATTATAAAATTAATATATTTTAAAATAATGTAGTGTTAAATTCTCACCACCTTAATTAAATTCAATGTTCATAATTTAAAAATGATCTTCGTAATTGAGGTATTGATGTTTGAAAATACTATTACTGAAAAACTGACATTCTAAATTTGGTTAATAACACTTATTAATAATAAGAATGAAAGAGAAATGTGATAGTCACCACAAAACAAGGATTTAAAAAAATAGAACATTAGTGAAAAGCTTGACATGGAAGGGAAATAAAACTATCATGTTCTGTTGGAGAGTGATAGAGAACATTCTCATGAGAATGTTGTTGGCCACAAATCCAGAAACCAGTGGTGTGAATAAAGGTCAATGATATCATAAAAATGATGATAATATGAGAATAATTTTGTTTCAAGACTATTTTAATTGATTTAAGGAATTATTTAACTCTATATGAATGTAATGAAATGTAATTACTTGATACATTTACGATGTGCATAATATTATCTTTTTTTTATAACTTGAACTATTTTTACTTTATCTCTTATAAAAAGTAGTGTCATAGGGTGAAGTAATACATCGATCTATAAAACCTTGTTCAATGTTAAATATAATCCATTTTATGGATGGTTAACCTTATGAAACTTCTATGTTTTATGATCCAAAACCTTAGAATTAGTTCCAAGGTACTTAATAGCATCCAATTTAAATTATCTATACCAATCATTTGTTTATACAAAAATATTTTTATCATCATTAGGAATATATTAAGGGATATATTTCCCTCAAAAATTTGTTTTCCAAAAAAATTAAATTTCTAATGAATCTATTTTCTTGATACCATTTAATATATGATTTCAAATCCTTAATGTAAAGTACTATTGTAAAATCATTATATATTTTATAATTTTTATTACAAGTTCCATACTCAAAGTCATAATTATTGAATCCCAACACAGGCATATTAATTATTCATATTCATCAATGGCAGTGGAAAAATATTGATCAAGATTAATTACCCTCTTTTATAGTATATTCCTTTAACACAAGAGACATTTATTTATGTATTATCCCATCTCCTTCTAAATGAATCATTTTACATTATAAACCTCTTTATTATCTCTGTAATCAAAATCATAGTTTACTTTATCTCCAAAATTGTAGAAAACTCCCATTCCATTCAAGAAAGTACCTAGCTATTTCTTTCCACAATTATAACATGTAAGAAAATACTTAATTATCTTATTTCCCTTATCCATTTTCCAAACATTCATTTTGTTTTAATTATTTTCACTAAATCCAAAATGCTTTCAGAATTATGTCTCAGTCTCATTAAAACATGATGGTATGCCCTCATATGATTAGAATGTTTGGGAGACTAATTCCATTCGAATGATTGGATTAAAACAATAAAACAAATGAAAAATATTAAACTTTCGGTCATGTGGATTGGTGAGGTTCCCATTCCTTCTACTGTGATACATTTCTGAATGATGACATACAGTATATTTGGTCAAATAATTATGGAATATAATGTATAATCCTGAAACTAGAAAAATACTTAAAATTAATTGAAAACATTATGTGTATCTAATCTTATAATAAGAAACATTGTTTATGTACGATTTTATCCTATTATAAACCTCAAATTATATTATAGGATTATATTATTTAATCTATGATTTCCTAAATCCAATTTCCATGGATTCTACTATAATTTATTTGATAAACACTATAACTCCACTACCACCGAATCCTAGAGCCGGTGCCTTAATTTATTAATTCAACATGATAATAAGAAATAAAATCATAAAAGGATGATTTATCTAGAAGATTTATAAAAATAGATTGCATACATGATACCAATTTTATATTTGGGAAACTAAATAAATCAAAATACATTAGAAAGAAGAAAAACTGTATCCTTGAAACTCATTACAATAATTCGTCTTCATATCATGGGGATATGAAACATGATTATGGTCAGATAACAATAATTGTAAGGGTAATAATACAAAGGAAGTAATTATGAATAAAAAATAATAATTATTATGTAAAGGTAAATAACTAAACACACTTTCCATTTACAAACTAGATAAGGCATAATCCATATGACAATGTAAATAACTGAAACCAATAACATTTAATCAATAAAATGTGAAATAATTACATCAATAGACAATGTCAAAGAAAAAATATCAAGGATAATGTATATCTGAATATAAATGAATAAAATTATTTATTATTAGAATCCATGTTTACTTGGTTCTTGATACCTTTATTGTCAAGATCTATTATCAAGATAGTTTAAACTACTATGATTTGGCCAACAGATTCGTCTCACGAGAACCCATCAATGAATTAAGTGTATATATATAATCAGGCTCCACCCATGTGATACTAGTCCAAATCATTCCTCATATTTCAAATAATCAATTAAATTAATAAATAATGTGTCTTATCATCAAATATTTTTATTTTATAGATAATACAGATTTATCAACAATTCCCTAGTTAATCAAATAACTTTCAATGTAAAAACCATATATAATAATGGAATAAAATTTATTAAATAACCATATGAATATTAAAATAATATTTATATTTAATATAAATTTAATTTACAATGATAAATTATTATACTAAAGTTATTGTTTCAACAGAAAGATAACAATCACAAATGAAAGTGAGATTTCAAAAATAACATTTATCAACTTGAAAATTTTCAAATTAAAACCCCTTGGATAATATTCATCAAATTAAATGCATAAATAAAATTAGTATAATAGGATTAATTACATAATATATGAACATGTTTAGTATAAACACCATACAAAAGAAGTAATTAGTGAACATTTCCTTTATCTCAAAGATGTAAAAAGTGAGATGAAAAGCCCTTAACACAAACTCTATTTTTGTTGAAATATTTTTAAACTCTAGTATAATGGTATTAATAATGTTATTTAATTATAATATAACTATATTAATATATATGATATCATATATAGTCCTTTTATTACATATTATAACCTATTATTTATTAATCTTTTATTATTTTCTTAATATTTGGTGTTAATTGCCATGATTTTATCGTATGTCTTGACTTCTTTTTTATTAATATTATTTAATTATATATATATTTTACATAATTATTAAATATCATATAAATTCATTATATATTTATTTATAATAATCCAAAAAATTTGGAGATAGGAATAGAAAAGTACCGTTCAGTGAGACTGTATGTCGTACATACGCATGAGCGATAACTCCATTTCATTATCATATTTAAAATAAAAGTGATATATAAAAGTATATTCTTATTATAATATAATATTTATTTTTTATATGTTACATATTATTAATAAAACCATCTTTAATACTTTCCTTGTAAAGAATGAACAAATCACATCGCTTTAAGGTGGCAATAGTCCACATGTACAAAAATGATGTTATCTTATTCCCAAATAATAGAATTTATTAGGAATGTATTATATAAAAAATTTCAGAAGCATAAATAAATTATAAATATAATATATAAAATATATAAACTATAAATTAGTCATTATTTACAACAATTAAAGGTGGTAATGGAAGAATAAATGACATCTATTCGTGAGGTGGTAGTCTATCAAACACATGAACGATGATTACATATCCCATTTGATGGATGTTTGTGAATGTGTAGGTAAAATTACTAGAATAAAAAAATATAAGTATAATTATTATACTTATTTTATTATATAATCAAGATTTATAAATAATTTAAGTGGTGGAGAAAGAAATGAAACAAAAGTGGTCTTTGAAAAATGTTAGCTCTTATTCACGCAACTCCTTTTGGTTCCTATTCAATTACATTCTTGGTTTGATTTTTTACCAAAGTGAGTATTATAGGATTAGGTTAGGGATGTTGGGAGATTATTTGGGTTGGTTTTGGATAAAGAAATGTGTCTTGAGAGGTGTGAGGAATGAAAAGAGATAATGCATTTTGACATTGGAGGAGGAGTGACATTGTTTTAAATACAAAATGTTAAGCACTATTGGGAGGTCTCCCTTAACTCATGTTATTCAAAATTAAAAAAAATAATGGATTAAAGTGAAATAAATGTTGAGAAAAATCTCCACCACACAAAAAGAAGTTCTTTTTTTATAATCTTGATCCATAACATTTATGTTTCCCCAATTTAGGCATTTTGGGATATATTAATGTATTTAGTTTTCTAATTGAATTAATTTGACCATTAAGACAAAATTAAATTTAAATTTACTAAAAAATATATACTCAATGAATTTTAAATATTATATTTAATTTAAAAAAATAAAAAGAACATGTTTGTTTGAAATTAATTTTAAAACAAGCGCATGTAACGTGCAAAAAACACTCCTTTAACCAGAACTGTGCTTACAATGTTTTTACTATATATGAGTCAATATGTTCATTATAAAAGATAAATTGGTCCATGAATATAAAATATTTAATTTTTATTAACATCTAAAAGGAAATTAAAATATGATATAATTTTTTAGATTTTTTAATCTTTTAATACAACGAAATTTATTAAAAAATAACATTAGTATCAATTTTGACACTATTTACTTAATTTGAGTTTAATTATACCATTTAAATTATTTCATTGAAATAAATTTTGTTTAAATTTATGTAACATGAAATATTAATCTAAAAACATATGTTAAAAAAATAATTAATTTAGTTTTATTCACTTGCACAATTTTTTATCATTTATTGTATTTAATTATTAACTAAATAATCATTGCATTGACATTTATTAAGGATTTTATATTACTAATACATATCTAAAAATTTATGATAAAAAATTAGGATAAAAAATTTATTTTTCAAAATGATATGTATAATAGGAAATATGATGTTTTTTGAATATCTAAAGGCTGTATAAATGTTAAAGGTATGGAAGGTTATTTTTTTCTTTTTTCCTTACATAACTGATTATATTGGTCAATTTCCTGGAATAGTATCCAAATAACTCATAAAATTCAATCCAAGAGGTTATATGGTCCAAATATTGTATTGCAATGGATTTTGGATATGTTTCTCGGTCATTTATCCCCATTAAGATTAATGTTTAAAAACTATTTAATCTAATATTTACCTCAATTATTGTAATCAATTTTAATTACATTCAATAATAATTCCTTCAAAAATATATTTTGATCTTATTAGAATATAAATATCATAAAAATTGAAAATATTTATATATGTTTTTATAAATTCAATTCAGAGAAAGGAAAAATAAAATTTTAATCTAATCCCGCAAACGTGGTGAGAAAGTGAGGTTTTAAAGTGAAAATGTGCAAAACCTCACTATGTTTTTATATATAAAATTAATATATGAATGATTAAAATGATATATACTGGATTAATATATTTAAATGTGAACTAACATGAATTAAAAAAAATTAATATTAATAATTATTTAAATGAAAATGAATGTTAAAATTAAAATGCTGCATTTTCTACTATTCATCAAGAAATAAAACCTCTCAGAAAAATACCAAAAATTCACCCTAAGATAATTTTTAATTTATTAATTAAATAATGACGTTTATTTGGACACATAAAATTTATAAAATGTTAAAAAATCAGTTATAAAACTTGTGCGCCATTAAAATGTGGAAAAAACAGCCTATAAAAAGAACAGTTTTTTATGCATAAAACTGGATTTGTTCTTATCATATGTCTATCAAATATTTTGAATTAATGTAAAAATATTTAATTGAAATTAATTTTTATAGTATATTTAACTTAATTTCTTTGAATCTTATATTCTCTTCAATTCTTAATATTGCTTGTTCTATAAGAAAATATCAGTGTTGCAAGTGGTGCAAGACTAACTAGGAGTTTCGTATAAATAAATATACAAATAAAAACAAATTTATTATAATAGGAAATTATTATAAAATCTATGGGTGTTATGTAATGACCCAAAACTATCTAGTCTATTCCCTTACAGAAATCTGGTGTTTGATGTGTTTTGGGAAGTCAGAGGGACTCATCCTGAACACTTCCAAATTTACAGTTCTTCAAACAGTGTTTCAAGAATGTTTGGTCAATAGTGTTTCCTTAACTGTAGGTCTATAGTGTTTCTATAATGGTGATACATATAATGGTAGGTCTATATTGTTTCTATAATGGTAGGCCAATAGTGTTTCTATAATGGGGAGACATCTAATGGAACGTCTATAACGTTTTCAGAACGGTAGGTCTATAGTTTTTTCAGAATAGTGAGACATCTAACAATTTTTCTTTATTGTTTCTAGAACGGTAGTTATACAGTGTTTCCAAATTGGTGAGATATCAAATGGTAGGTCTACAATGATTCCATAATGGTAGATCTATAGTATTTCAAGAACAGCAGGTCTATAGTGTTTCAAGAACGATGAGACATCTAAAAGTAGGTATACAATGTTTGTAACGCCCCGACCCTAGTTTCCTAGAGTCGGTGCATTATTACATAACATTGGCATGATCACAAGAAAGATCAAATCTCGAAAGACCGATTGGTTTAGTAGCCTTGGAAACACTAGATATATTCATAAGTTTTACATTACATCATAAAATCAAAAACTACTACAGCAACATAAAGTTTCCACAGTCCACACTACAATCCCCTCATAATATCCCTGCAGGTCATTCATAACTTACATCTTTACTTCCTGGGAAAAATAAAACATAGAAAAGGGGTGAGCTCAAATGCCCAGTAAGGATAACAATATAGCGGAAACTTTCATCAATAAGAATAAACATTTAAGGCAATGTATAACTAAAACAAAAGCCTTTTAAACATGAACTTTCAACATGGTATGACATAAATAAAATGAAATAATGCCATTTACTTATTCACATGAATATTCCACTAATCGAATAATCACATGCAAAAATAAATAACCACTTTCATAATGTTGGAATGCATAATGCCAGACTATCATAACCACATAGCCAAGGCCTCGTGCCAAGACTACAAATAAGATTTTGTCAAGGCCTTGTGCCAAGACACTAGTTTGTCTCATGAGACCTACCGATGCATCGAGGAGCTATAGCGGGCTCCACCCGTCACTTATTAAGTCCAATGCATTCCCATATGAAAAGGTTTAAACATAACATAAACATTCGTATTAAAACTAGCATACGAAATGTCAATACTTTCACAATAAACTATGAATGGTATAAAAATAGCACATCCACAGTCAAACATATCACAAAACCTTCAATACAATATAGAAGTTTTGTATCATAATAAATCAACTTCAAATAATCTTAAAATCCATCAAAGGATGTTGACATAGATGAAATCAAAATTCTTTTTAAAGAAATATCTCCTTTTATTTTGAAATCATTTAAGATCCATATAAAATAAAACATTTTCTTTGAAAATATTCTTATAAGCTTGTAAGGAAAGCTTTGAAGATTTTATAATGGCGTAAAATAACCGCACCCGCCGTATAAGTTAAAAAAAACATTCTTACCTCAATTCTGTCGAAAAGGTTAAAAAGGACCTTGTTTTGAAAACGACGGAAAGATTCCTTTATAAACCTCTTATAAAAAGTCAAAAAAAGGTATAAATGACTTTAACCCATATTCTTGTAAATAGTAAAAATGTTTTGAAATACATTTTTAAGAAACATGGATGTGGATGATAAAGAGATCCCAGTAGATTATTACATATAAACAACCTCGGATAATGAAGAGATTGTGAAATAACCCTTACCTTGTACTTTTCCTTGGTTGGGGTAGGTTAACCTCCTGTATAATGGTGAAATAGTTGTTATTAAATTATACAAGAATCATATATATTAATATGATATCATATATGATCTTTTAACATTGATTTTTTTAATAATATCTTAGAATTATCGTCGTTTCAGGAGTTAACTTACTCATTTTCTTTTATATGTTTTGTTACATAAGCCATGGTTGTTGTATCTTATTCATATCCAGAATGATATCCAGTCCTTAAACATCATTTTTAAATCATCAAATGATAATTATACTTGAATGGATACGATGGAGAATGAATCTCATCGCGTTCGTGGAGACGGTAGTCCGTACGTACGCACGAGCAACAATATCATTCTTTTGATATTAAAATAATATATAAATGGATGGTATATCATATATACAGAATCATTAACATGTTATATTTATTATTTACATGAGTTACACATCATTATTATACCCATCCAAATAATATTATATTGAATAACAATTACACCACGACGTGGAGACGGTAAGCCGTACGTACGCACGTATGGTGACATGTTATTCAAAGGGTGGATAGAATACTGAATATGATTGTACCATATTTATAATAACATCACAGTATATGTGAGATACTGGAGTTATTATTTCAGAATGGTAAGAACAAAGGAAGAAGAAGTGGAAGAAGAAATGAACTTAGAAAAGGGTGGTGAAATCATTACCTCTTCTTCGGGTTCTTCCTTTTGATTTGATCAAAAGGGCTCCTTAGGTTGGCTTTCTGATCAAACTAATGCCTCTAGGTTGTATTGAGGGATGTTGGGAGAGTATTTGGGCAGAGTTTGGCCGAACCAAAAGGCTTTGAAGGTGTGAAGAAATGAGAAGGAGGAGTGCCCTTTTATAAGAGGGGTGAGGGTCACCTTTGGAAAAGTTAGAAATATTAATTTATAATAAATTCATATTCGGTTTACAAAGGCTCCAAAGTTGACTATTCAAAGGATGAGGTGTGGATAGGTCGAAAACAACTCATCCAATAGAATTTAGACAGGTTTGGGTACTTATATTAACCTTATCTTTAAGTATTAACTCTAAGTTAATTAGTTTCACTTTTACAATGTCTCTTTGTATTTTTATATAATATGATTAATAAACTTACTATATACATCCAAGCGACCCCCAAGTGGTCCATTAAAGATTAACCTATCATGATATAAGTCTCTTGGCAGAACCTTAGATTTTTAGGAATTTAATATCAATTAATAATATAATATTTGTTTTAAGAACTCTTTTATGTCAATTTTGACACTATTCAATAGTTGATTTTTTTGAAACTCATAACAGATTGATTACTTCGACCAAAGTCAATTAAATCAATCCTAATATATCATATTATCCTAGAAAATTAGTTTAATTCATTAAAAGTTTCATATTATATTTATTTGGGTATTTATAATATCAATTATTTTAATTTTTCACTATTATAGTAATTACTGCATCATCATTGTGTCATAAATAAAATAAATTATATAATGTCTAAAAATTATAAATAAAATATCATTATGTAGGAAATCTTTTTATATTTCTAATGAATATTTATAATCGAAATTCCAACATGTATAACCCTATGTAAAAATTGTTCTTCTAAAAGATGTAAGCTTAAGCCATTTTTATTTTTATTTTAGCTTTATTAATATAATGTGTCATTATCACTTACAAGTGGATCCATGGGGTCCCAAAATAGACCCAAAGATTCCCATGGTCGACCATGTATCAACCAATAGGGTTAAGACACGTTTTAGGGTAATTTAGTATTATTATACTATTTTTTTTAACCCTTATTTACCGGATTTACCCTTAACCATGGTAAATAAAATATTTACCGCAGTAATTATTCAAAATGTCTAAAAATAAAAGTTACCCATTTACACAATTTGGATATCCTGATTCCAAATATGGAATCCATTTTTCTAAATTCAAAACACAGAAGTGGCAGAAATTAATTTAAAATTAATTCCCGCTGTCAAAACAAAAAGCGTGTTTTTAAGAGATAATAACTATCAAAAGATTGACACTTGTTTATGTTCGGTTTAATTGTAAAATTATGTCCAATGACCAACATTATATTAAATGGTAAAAATATATTCTAAATATACTTTAAAACCACTCAAATTCATAATTTATCACTATTAATTATTTTGATTAAAAAAGTTGTTTTTAATTAAAATTTAGTAATTTTCACTATTCATCAAAATATGAAAGTTATCCGAAAAGTACCAAAATTTCACCTTAGGCTAAATTAGATATTCCGAATCCAAAAATGAAGTCCATTTTAAAATATAAAATATATATAATTTCAAAATTTAGGTATTACTATTCATAACGGCTAGTTTGATTGGTTGTGGCGTGTGTTAAAACTCAAGGTTGCGTACAACACACGCTACTATTTTATTCAAAGGAAAGCGTACCGTGGAAGCTTGGGATGTTTCATTTTAAATTTTTGATGTCCCCATTTAGTCAAAAAGTTTAAAATATAGTATTTAAAAAGGGTTCACTATTAAAGTTGATAAAAGTGCAATACTGAAAATGAATTTGTTCTTGCATTATATCTAAGAAACTCATAATAGGGATTCTAAAATTATAAGGATTATATAAAGTTCAAAATGTTGTTAATACTATTCATGACCTCTTTTAATGGCTTTTTTTTTTGTACGTCGTGGTGTGATTGAACTCGGTGTTGCGTGTAGTGCAAGTTATTGAATTATTTTTAAGAAATAACACACTATGAAATCCTGGGGTGTTACATTCTCCCCTCCTTCAATAAATTGCGTCCTCACAATTTGAAATTGTTCTTCGAAAATAAAAGGTTGAAAATAGAAAATATCTTTGTGGGAAAACCCACATCGGAAATTAGGTTACTAAAATTTAGTCTTAATATGAGGAAAAGAGAAATGAAAGAGTCACCACCAAATTATGATCTCGATTAGGAGAACATTGGTGGCAATTAGAGACATATAATTGGAGGAAAAACGTAAATATTTATAGGTAGTGATTGAGATCATCAATCACAAACAAGTGTATAATTGAGGTCCTTAAATTCATCAATCTATGATGATTTGAAATACCATCGGTTCAACAAAACATAGGGTATTAGGATAACACATTTTTGACGTTTCAAAATATCATAGTTGAAATCCCACATCGAAAAATGAATTAACGAGGCCTCTATTTATAATAAAGAGTCGAATGTATGAAGATTACCGAAAATAACACATACTAGGGTTCCATGTAGGAAAATATGGATATGGAAGAAAAATCTAACCATCAATTATCTGATGGAGAGTGGTAGAGAACATGGCTATGAAAAGGCCAACAATCCCAAAGCCATAAATTAGTGATGATTTAAGGTACCATCTAGGAAAACATTTTTGTTCTAAGTTGATTTTCTTAATGTTGAGGAATTTATTTATGATATTGGTTAAGATCATAAGAAGATATACTTACATTATAATTAGAGTTTTATTAATAAATTTCTACCATAAACTCATCTTTCACTCTAAAAGATAATAGAATGTAAAAAAAAATTCTATTTACACTATTCGTATAGGGTTCCAAAATAAACGAATTTATAATTCATCTACAAGATCTTTTAATAAAAACTACATTATTTAATCCAGGACATCTCGTGGGCCAGTGGTAGGTGATACACCCTTGTCGCCCTTCGGTTGCGGGTTCAAGTCTCGCAGCCTTGCCGGATGCGACGGGTTGCCGCCCGACCTCCGGGTTGTCCTTTTAAGGAAATCCAAAATAATCCAAACTAGAACTATCCAAAATACTTCTATCCAAACTCACAGTCCAACATTTATAAGGAAGGTAAACATAATATAGATCCTTTTTACCCCGTAATAGCATATGAATACCTTCATCTTGTATTCTTTTAATAAACTGAAACATCTTGAATTACCATATTCCTTATTGATTACATTCATGCTCCCCTATTCCATATAGAATGCTGGATATACTTCATCAATCCAAAAATGTTTTAAACCCCAAAAAAATGATGGAATATACAAATCATTAATCAGTTTCAAGGTAGTCAAGAATATCCAACATAATTTATCCAAATCAATCATGTATTATTCTAAAATCACTAACTCGGTATCAGAACCATATTATGGTTTATCTTTCTCTCAACCATATATTTTCCAAAAATTTATCCTGCTATTGAGTCACTTTTCTTTGTTCCACACAATCTCAAGTCCTTAATGAAATAGTACTGCAGTACAATCCTTATATACTCCATAATTATTATAACAAGTACATTGTTGATACGACACTCAATTGACATAATCAACATAAGAACTCTAATCATTCCTCTTCATCTGTGGTAGTATCATAACTTGATTATTATCCAATAGCATCATTTGCGGCATAGTCTGATGACTGGGGCATAGGTTCGCGTAGTGTCCAAACTCCTTGCAAATGAAGCATTGTACATTTGAAACCATTTTCTCACCCTTGCAGTCACGTACTTTGTGCCCTTTTCCTCCACACTTATAACAAACTCCCATTCCTTTCAGGCAAGTTCCAGGGTGTTTCTTCCCACAGTTACCACATATGGGAAAATTCTTCTTTTCCCTCTTCCCTTTATCCATTTTTCTCTCTTCCATCCTTTTCTTCTCTTGCTTCCCTTCAAAGCCATAGGACTCAGTAAACTCTTTACTTATCTTATCAACACATGATATTATTTCTTCATATGATGATAATACATGGGAGACTATTTCTCTTATCAATTCTAGCTTAAGACCATGAAAGATATGATCCTTCCTTCTCTTTGGATCATGTGCATTTCTGGAGTTCTCATTCCTTCTACTGGGCGCCATTTCTAAACAATGGCATAAACTAGATCAGTTTATGAATCAAAATACATAATCCCATACTTATAAAACACTTAACATAAATTGAACTATTTATGGATATAATCCATAATCATAAAAATGTTTTCTTTGAGGAAGTATATACTCATAAACCCTTCATAATGATTTGTAAAGAAAGTGAGAGTTATCCTAAGCATATCCCCCGGGAGTGTCGTAACCAAGAGTGCAGCAAGGCCCGTTGTCGTGCACCAGTTCCCGTTCGAGTCTAGCTCAAAGCGGTGTTTTCGGGTTTTACCCCTAGGTACATCTGTGCCAGAGCCGCCTCTACCTGCTCGTATCCAGACAGGGATGTATTGCTCGCAAAACTCACAAAGTCTCTACAATACCAAAATTCTAGGAAGTTCTTCTATACTAATCCTCAAAGTTCATCTTAGGTCTACGTGCTCTAATCAGAGTTTATCTAAATCTAGCTTCCAAGGTTTGTACTAAACTTCCTCTGATACCAACTGTAACGCCCCGACCCTAGTTTCCTAGAGTCGGTGCATTATTACATAACATTGGCATGATCACAAGAAAGATCAAATCTCGAAAGACCGATTGGTTTAGTAGCCTTGGAAACACTAGATATATTCATAAGTTTTACATTACATCATAAAATCAAAAACTACTACAACAACATAAAGTTTCCACAGTCCACACTACAATCCCCTCATAATATCCCTGCAGGTCATTCATAACTTACATCTTCACTTCCTGGGAAAAATAAAACATAGAAAAGGGGTGAGCTCAAATGCCCAGTAAGGATAACAATATAGCGGAAACTTTCATCAATAAGAATAAACATTTAAGGCAATGTACAACTAAAACAAAAGCCTTTTAAACATGAACTTTCAACATGGTATGGCATAAATAAAATGAAATAATGCCATTTACTTATTCACATGAATATTCCACTAATCGAATAATCACATGCAAAAATAAATAACCACTTTCATAATGTTGGAATGCATAATGCCAGACTATCATAACCACATAGCCAAGGCCTCGTGCCAAGACTACAAATAAGATTTTGTCAAGGCCTTGTGCCAAGACACTAGTTTGTCTCATGAGACCTACCGATGCATCGAGGAGCTATAGCGGGCTCCACCCGTCACTTATTAAGTCCAATGCATTCCCATATGAAAAGGTTTAAACATAACATAAACATTCGTATTAAAACTAGCATACGAAATGTAAATACTTTCACAATAAACTATGAATGGTATAAAAATAGCACATCCACAGTCAAACATATCACAAAACCTTCAATACAATATAGAAGTTTTGTATCATAATAAATCAACTTCAAATAATCTTAAAATCCATCAAAGGATGTTGACATAGATGAAATCAAAATTCTTTTTAAAGAAATATCTCCTTTTATTTTGAAATCATTTAAGATCCATATAAAATAAAACATTTTCTTTGAAAATATTCTTATAAGCTTGTAAGGAAAGCTTTTAAGATTTTATAACGGCGTAAAATAACCGCACCCGCCGTATAAGTTAAAAAAAAACATTCTTACCTCAATTCTGTCGAAAAGGTTAAAAAGGACCTTGTTTTGAAAACGACGGAAAGATTCCTTTATAAACCTCTTATAAAAAGTCAAAAAAGGTATAAATGACTTTAACCCATATTCTTGTAAATAGTAAAAATGTTTTGAAATACATTTTTAAGAAACATGGATGTGGATGATAAAGAGATCCCAGTAGATTATTACATATAAACAACCTCGGATAATGAAGAGATTGTGAAATAACCCTTACCTTGTACTTTTCCTTGGTTGGGGTAGGTTAACCTCCTGTATAATGGTGAAATAGTTGTTATTAAATTATACAAGAATCATATATATTAATATGATATCATATATGATCTTTTAACATTGATTTTTTTAATAATATCTTAGAATTATCGTCGTTTCGGGAGTTAACTTACTCATTTTCTTTTATATGTTTTGTTACATAAGCCATGGTTGTTGTATCTTATTCATATCCAGAATGATATCCAGTCCTTAAACATCATTTTTAAATCATCAAATAATAATTATACTTGAATGGATACGATGGAGAATGAATCTCATCGCGTTCGTGGAGACGGTAGTCCGTACGTACGCACGAGCGACAATATCATTCTTTTGATATTAAAATAATATATAAATGGATGGTATATCATATATACAGAATCATTAACATGTTATATTTATTATTTACATGAGTTACACATCATTATTATACCCATCCAAATAATATTATATTGAATAACAATTACACCACGACGTGGAGACGGTAAGCCGTACGTACGCACGTATGGTGACATGTTATTCAAAGGGTGGATAGAATACTGAATATGATTGTACCATATTTATAATAACATCACAGTATATGTGAGATACTGGAGTTATTATTTCAGAATGTTAAGAACAAAGGAAGAAGAAGTGGAAGAAGAAATGAACTTAGAAAAGGGTGGTGAAATCATTACCTCTTCTTCGGGTTATTCCTTTTGATTTGATCAAAAGGGCTCCTTAGGTTGGCTTTCTGATCAAACTAAGGCCTCTAGGTTGTATTGAGGGATGTTGGGAGAGTATTTGGGCAGAGTTTGGCCGAACCAAAAGGCTTTGAAGGTGTGAAGAAATGAGAAGGAGGAGTGCCCTTTTATAAGAGGGGTGAGGGGCACCTTTGGAAAAGTTAGAAATATTAATTTATAATAAATTCATATTCGGTTTACAAAGGCTCCAAAGTTGACTATTCAAAGGATGAGGTGTGGATAGGTCGAAAAAAACTCATCCAATAGAATTTAGACAGGTTTGGGTACTTATATTAACCTTATCTTTAAGTATTAACTCTAAGTTAATTAGTTTCACTTTTACAATGTCTCTTTGTATTTTTATATAATATGATTAATAAACTTACTATATACATCCAAGCTACCCCCAAGTGGTCCATTAAAGATTAACCTATCATGATATAAGTCTCTTGGCAGAACCTTAGATTTTTAGGAATTTAATATCAATTAATAATATAATATTTGTTTTAAGAACTCTTTTATGTCAATTTTGACACTATTCAATAGTTGATTTTTTTGAAACTCATAACAGATTGATTACTTCGACCAAAGTCAATTAAATCAATCCTAATATATCATATTATCCTATAAAATTAGTTTAATTCATTAAAAGTTTCATATTATATTTATTTGGGTATTTATAATATCAATTATTTTAATTTTTCACTATTATAGTAATTACTGCATCATCATTGTGTCATAAATAAAATAAATTATATAATGTCTAAAAATTATAAATAAAATATCATTATGTAGGAAATCTTTTTATATTTCTAATTAATATTTATAATCGAAATTCCAACATGTATAACCCTATGTAAAAATTGTTCTTCTAAAAGATGTAAGCTTAAGCCATTTTTATTTTTATTTTAGCTTTATTAATATAATGTGTCATTATCACTTACAAGTGGATCCATGGGGTCCCAAAATAGACCCAAAGATTCCCATGGTCGACCATGTATCAACCAATAGGGTTAAGACACGTTTTAGGGTAATTTAGTATTATTATACTATTTTTTTTAACCCTTATTTACCGGATTTACCCTTAACCATGGTAAATAAAATATTTACCGCAGTAATTATTCAAAATGTCTAAAAATAAAAGTTACCCATTTACACAATTTGGATATCCTGATTCCAAATATGGAATCCATTTTTCTAAATTCAAAACACAGAAGTGGCAGAAATTAATTTAAAATTAATTCCCGCTGTCAAAACAAAAAACGTGTTTTTAAGAGATAATAACTATCAAAAGATTGACACTTGTTTATGTTCGGTTTAATTGTAAAATTATGTCCAATGACCAACATTATATTAAATGGTAAAAATATATTCTAAATATACTTTAAAACCACTCAAATTCATAATTTATCACTATTAATTATTTTGATTAAAAAAGTTGTTTTTAATTAAAATTTAGTAATTTTCACTATTCATCAAAATATGAAAGTTATCCGAAAAGTACCAAAATTTCACCTTAGGCTAAATTAGATATTCCGAATCCAAAAATGAAGTCCATTTTAAAATATAAAATATATATAATTTCAAAATTTAGGTATTACTATTCATAACGGCTAGTTTGATTGGTTGTGGCGTGTGTTAAAACTCAAGGTTGCGTACAACACACGCTACTATTTTATTCAAAGGAAAGCGTACCGTGGAAGCTTGGGATGTTTCATTTTAAATTTTTGATGTCCCCATTTAGTCAAAAAGTTTAAAATATAGTATTTAAAAAGGGTTCACTATTAAAGTTGATAAAAGTGCAATACTGAAAATGAATTTGTTCTTGCATTATATCTAAGAAACTCATAATAGGGATTCTAAAATTATAAGGATTATATAAAGTTCAAAATGTTGTTAATACTATTCATGACCTCTTTTAATGGCTTTTTTTTTGTACGTCGTGGTGTGATTGAACTCGGTGTTGCGTGTAGTGCAAGTTATTGAATTATTTTTAAGAAATAACACACTATGAAATCCTGGGGTGTTACAATGTTTCTAGAAATGTAGGTCTATAGTGTTTCTAGAATGGTGAGATAGCTAATGGTGTCAGGAACAATGTTTCCAAATTTTTTTCATTTCTTTTATCAAATTTCTTTATTTTTCCAGAATTCCCAGTTTTATATGTTTGACATCTTCTTTGACGAAAAATGCATTAAAAGCATTATTTCAAGGGTTTTAAAGTTTATTGAAATACCATAACTCCTATATCAATTTTCCTATGGTTCGATATGCCTTTACATAGTCAAACCGCGGGGTTTAATGCAATCCTCTTTTTATAGAAAATCTAGCATATCTTAAATCGAGGCTATGTTAAATGTTCTAAAGGGAGGAGATATATTCCTTTGTTTTTCTTCTTCATTGTTCCCTATTGTGAGATTATGGAAACTTTCTTTTCTTTCTGTGGGATTCATTAATAGTGTTACAGCCTTGGATCATGTCTTCCTAGGAGTTTCTTCGTACAATATGTGCAACCCCTGTTTTCATGCAACCAAGTAGTATCGATCATTCTTCAATATAAGGTATGATCTACCATTATTCTTATGGGTTCCTCTCCCTCTGTTTCCCCATTCCATGTTATGGAATTCTATCTCCATATTCCTAATGGACATTTATTAGGTATTGGCTTGTGTGGTGGTGTCTCTACATCCTTGGGTGGATACAGTCCTCCAGGAGAGGTGATCATCATCTATTTTTTTGGACTGTTATCATGTAAAGAGGATCATAAACCTTTAGAGATATGGGATTCATGGTCTCTCTATTATTTTACATGAAACTGTAGAGTTATCATGTTTTAGTCTGCTAGATCACAATATAATTGAGATAACAAATATTTTAACAGGATAAATAAATTGGAATTAATCATATTTTATTGCCTCTTTTTTTCAAGATAGTGTGATGTCTACGATTTCCTTGATTATCATGTCGTTCTTGATGGAAATTGGTAATGAAAGTAAATTATGATTAATTCTAATTATTTTTGGAAGATAAAATAGGCATGTAAATTAATTTGTTTTTTATTGCAACAATCACATTAAATTCGATTAATTGACGAGCTAGAGGCATGTTGATGCTTGTTGATATTGAATTAAAGGCATGTCAATTAACTATTAGTTAATTTGTGATATCTTACTATTTGGGTTTCTGATATTTAGAACCTACAAATAATATATCATTTAATTACATATGGATTATATAATCAGCTGGTTGATAAAAAGATAATGCATTATAGGGTTAAGAGTTACCCTATAGCTTGTAAAGTAGAGTGCATTGTGCTATGAAGCCATGAGTGCTTATTATATTTTAAGGCCAGATTCCTTGTTTAATGGACAAAATCCATATTGATATGATGTTTTTTTCCTATTTCATGTGTTGTGATGTGATCCTGGATGATTTTTGTGTAATGTGGGGGCATGGACCCCATTGGTTGTGGAAGAACTTGATGCTTAGAGTGGCGAGATGAATCTATTTATGCATGTGGGTGTCAGGGAGGACACCAGAGGTGATGAAATCGATTGGATATGAATTTTGAAATATTTCTAAATATTATTGATTTTTTATCTTCTTTACTTTCCCCACTACTCAAGGCAGTTAGTTTTTCTACCTGCTTTCCAAAGCGAGGTGAAGACATGCAAGGAATGCCACCTTATTTCAGTATTTAGATTCTGGAGGGAGGATAGGTCTACATTCCTAGTATATGTGGAAAATAATTGAAGGATAGTTCATCTACTCACCGTGTTGATATCTCTTCTGTTTGTAAGAATAGAATATTTTTCTATAATATATGGGAGTAGGGGAATGTAATAATTCTATTAATAAATTATATAATAAAAGAACTTCACCCATGGGTTTGGACTTTGGTGGGATGCTAATGAATTGTAATGTGGAATTGATAATAGTTAATTAATGTTTAAATAACTAATTAAAATAATGTTCTACTCATAGAAAATGGAATGAAGTAATATAATAAATCTCCTTAAATTGTTGTGTACTTATAAGATACCTAGTCTTATATGTGGAATCCGAAAGTCTGAGAAACATTAGCTATAGTTGAGTCTAAGATTAGGTTATGCCCATAGTGTGGTCATGAGCAGGAGTATATTCTGTATGTTTTGTGTTTCAATATACTACACCACCCTATTAGTTATGGAAACTAACACCCCATGGATTCTAAACAGCTGGGGGGTCTCAATATGCTAGTGGGAGGATAGATAACTGACTACCCCCTTTGTCCCCACTCTCTTATCTTCATAATAACTAGTGTGGGTCGGCACATCAGTCAGTTTTACCCATATATATATATATATATATTGAGTGATGTAATGGCTTGTGGTTATTCACACACACATATTCTAGATATAGTTTCCTATGGAATTCTATGGGTGTAACGTGTATTGGCTATGATGAATTGAAGATCCTTACTCAGTGTATGGGCCATAATAGATTGAGGGTTAATGCCTAATATATGATACATTTTATGCGAGCTGTGGTGGCTCCCAAAAACTACCCGGTTACATTGGTTACATGGATGTGGTGGTTGTGCTGCAGGAGGTGCATGTTGTGGTGCTTCTCCCCGGTGTCTGCGGGAAAGCCTTTTAAGAGAGAGATTCTTAAGACGTGCAACATTGGGGAAAAGTGGAAAATCAGTGGGGAAGTGGTAGTGGGGTATACTTGATATTCTTTATTATATTAAAAACTCTTGTATGTGAGACTTGGTGAGAGTATTCATGGTGAGGATGGGAACTTTTTATACCTATATTGGTTATGAGTTAGTTTCACTTGTTGTTCATGGTGCTTTAGCTTGAATTAGTTACTTTTTCATGAGAGTATCTAGGGAGGATACTACTGAGTATACTGTTATACTCACCCTACATATATATAAACTTCATTTTAGGTCAGCTTGAGCAGGTTGGAGATTAGATGGTCGCTACTAACATGGGGTTGTAGGAGCTGTTCAGGCTTTGTGGTCACTGTAGTTTTTTGCTTTCCTTTTGTATTTTCAGTTTTCGCATCTAGTTTTTGTTGTTTTTCATGGCATTACATATGTGTACTTGGGATTTTATTTATATTTCAAACTGAGTTAAAGTTGGTTGGTGTCTAGATTATCTCTCCCTTTCACATGTGTTCTCTTAGAGGGTAATTCCTCCCATTTCTGTGGTTTCTATACACTTTTTGGTAATCCCCAACCCAGGGCCCACTCGAGGTGGGACACGAGGGTCACTATCTCCCTTCTCACATTTCCAGGCGATTAGGGGTACACCTTGTGGGGATGGGGGACATGACAAACTGGTATCAGAGGCTTAGGTTGCGGGATATGATAAAGTTTGGTGTTAGGAATAGGTGAGGTTGTATGGGTTGGGAGACAAATAGTGTAATTCATGTTTAAAAAGTGATGTAAACACTGGAGACCTACTAATACATAGACGTTTAGGGCCCCCCCTGTGATCTGATGCACATACCATTATGTTTATAGTGGCTACTAAAAAAGGAGATAATGGTTGCAGGGTAGAGACCATGGAAAGGATCATGTATCATTATTTTTGGTGCTTATGTTTGAATGGGTAGACCTTGGGACATGTTAACCTAAAATGAATAAAAGAAATGAATTAATTAATTAATGTTTAGTATTCCAAATTCATGGTTTATGGGCCCTAACTATTTTTTATTTTGTAGGTATAGATCCAGGTTGACGTCCTCACCAGGTTTTCATAAGAAATGTCCAGCAGGCTATGCAAGAAGACCACCATAGGGTAGAGGTTGATGACGATGAAACTTGGATTGGGAAACTCATAGAGTTTTAGTTCCAGAGTTTGCAGAAGTATAAGAGTTCTATTTTAGATGCTATCACGGATGACTCATTGGAGGAGGTTGAGATAGACTTCAGTTCGATCCGTGCTCGGGAGGACCACTGTGTGTCTTTGATTATGATGTTGATGCATGGGGCAGTGAGGCAGTGGTGGTTTTTTATTCCTTAGGTATCACGAGGAGTTAGCGATCTCACGGGAGGAGTTCCGAGACAAGTTCAGAGTCTTGTTTCTTTCTTCAACCATGAAGGTGTCCAGTCACCAGGAGCTTCTTACCTTTCGATAGGGGAGCACCTGGGTGTAAGAGTTTGGAATCAATTGGAGGAAACTTTTACAATATTCTTTGAACCTGTTTCCATATGAGGAGGCGAGGGTGAGGCATTTTGAAGAGGCTTGGAATCCAGAGATCCAGCGCCTGGTCACCCCATTTAAGATGATGACATATCTTGAGGTGTCAGAGAGGGAAGAGGTCGTCAAGAGGATGTATGCCAGAATTGGATCTTCATGAGAGGGGAGTTGGTAGGATTCATCCCGAAGTAGATATGTGGTCAGGGGATCCCAGTTTTCAGGGCAGAAGAGTTTCCATTTTTCAGGGTAGGTCCCAGCCCTCAGCATCTTCTTTCTCTGAGGGAAGTGGTTCTAAGGACTATTCTAGGGGATCAAGAGCTTTTTGTTGTTGTTGTTGTGTATGATGTCATCATCAGCGAGAGTTCCTTACCTTTCATAGCTATCATTGTGTATGAGGTGTTCCACTATAGGTTCCTCTATAGAGGCAGTTCCATCCGAGGTAGCAGTAGTAGGTTTCACCATCTTTGGTTTAGCAGAGAGCAGATGGAGAAGGCATAAGACATCCTAGTGATGCTCCGAATCCTCAGAGAGTAGAGAACATCTGTTGTGGTGGTCTTCATTCGGGTCAGAGAGGCTGTGGAGGAGGTCATGGTCAGCTTCATGCTTTAATGTTGCCAGTGCCAGGATAGTTAGACATCATTATAGGTACTTTTTTATTGTTTTATAATTGGGTGTATGCCGTGTTTGATTCAAGAGTGGCATAATCCTTCATATAACCTACCCTTTCCCATGATTTGGGACTTGAGGTAGAGAGGCTTCAAGTTCCCTTGGCGTTGACTACGCTAGTTGGAGGTTGAGATGACTTGATTGAAGTATGTAGAGACTGTGAGCCAGTGTTGGCGAAAAAACGCTATTGAGGAGATTTCCTATATTTATTGATACAACCATACGATGTCATCCTTGACATGGATTGGTTGTATTCAGTGTAGGATATTACGGATAGCTTCAAGATGCATGTGGTGTTCTTCGATACTGATGGAGAGCCAGCTATTTTTGTTGGTGAGAAAGAACTCTAGTTGGGTTAGAGGAATGTTACTTCCTTTTCATCTTTGATGGCTAAGCTGATTCTAAGTTCTTCAGAGGTTCAACAGTTAGAATTTCCTAGGCTTGTAGAAGATAACCTTGACGTATTTCTATGAAGTTTTAGAATTAACCCTTTACAAGAGATCAAGTTTGGGATCTAGCTACAGCCAAGAACACCTCCTATATCTATGTCTCCATATAGTATACCCCCTTATGAGTTACTAGAGCTTCATTTATAGATCGATAATCTATTACAGTGCAGTTTTGTTCAGCTGAGTGTGTCACTGTGGGGTGCACCTGTTTAGTTCGTGAATAAGTAAAAAGAAAATTAGCGGTTTTGTATGATTATAATCACTTAAACAAAGTGATAGTAAAGAATCACTATCATATTTTGCAGATTGTTGATTTATTTGATCAACCCATGGGTAAAATCTGGTTCTCGATGACCGACATGCGGTCAATATATCATCAGATGCATGTGAAGGACGATGATATACCAAAGGCATATTTCTTTATTGTTATGGGCATTGTGATTTTGTTATAATGCTATATGGGGTGACAAATGCTCCATTTGTGTTCACGGGATTGATTAAAACAATGTTCTGTGAGTTCTTGGATATGTTCTTGGTGGTTTTCCTCATTGACATCCTTGTGTACTCTTCATCTGAGGAGGATCATGTAGCGCTTTTACAAGTCATTTTGGGTGTTCTTCATCTAAAAAATATGTTTCGGAAGTTTTCAAAGTGAGATTTTTGGGCTCAAGAAGTCTGTTTCTTAGATCATGTTATATCCCTGCAGGGAGTATCTATGGACTCGTCGATGATAGAAGTATTCGTGTCTTGGTAATCCCCAAAGATAGTGGTAGAGGTGCGAAGTTTCTTTGGTCTCACAAGACACTACAAGAGGTTTTTAGTTGATTTATTTTGAGTTGCGACTCCTCTAACAACATTGACCTAGAAGGGTCATGTGTTTCTGTGGACTGCTCAGTGTTAGGAAGAATTTGAGCATCAGAAGTAGAAGTTTTTAAGTGATCCAATTTTTTCCTACAAGAAGTCGGAGTTCAGTTTGATGTTTTATGTGATGGTTGTCATGTAGGGTTATGTTGTGTTTTGATTGAACAAAGATATGTCATTTCTTATGGGTATCAAGAATTTCTCCCCTTCGAATGAAACTATGTCACCCATGATACCGAGTTAGTGGATTAAGTTTTTTCTCTAAAGTTGTTGATACATTACCTCATTGACAAGCACATTGTGGGTTTTACCAAGCATAAAAGCCCGAGGTGCGTTTTCTCCCAATATTTATTAAACTTGCGTCAATGTCGGTGGATGGAGTTCTTATATGAATAAAACTTTGAAATCTCATGTACACCTAGAAAGGGAATGTTGTAGCTGATGAGCTGATTTGGAAGTCACATAGTGATGCAGCACATGAATCTGGTGATTTCTGGAGAGTGATGGAAGAACATTCAGAATTACATCTCGATATGGGAGAAGTTGGGGGAAGATGTTGTTTTTTTCATATTTAGGTGCAATCATCTCTAGTGCAGCAAGTGGAAGAGTCCCAGTTGGGGGATATAGTGGTGGAGGTCTGGAGAGACCAAGTTGTCTATGGGAAGGCCCCTGATGGTTAGTCTAAGGATGAACAACACCAAGTGGTGTATTGGGGAAGGATTTTTGTTAATTTGGTGATGAATGAGATAGTTCTCAGAGAGTTACATAGTTCTCCCTTAGTGGTGTATCCTAGCATGAAAAATATGTACCCACCCTTGCGGAGTCAGTTATGGTGTCCTGGGATAAAGCGTGAAGTTTCAGAGTTTGTGATTTGATGTTTGGTATCCCAGGAGGTAAAGACTGAGCACTGTGTCCCCGATGGTTTGCTGTAACTGTTAGATGATCCTAAATGGAAGTGAGAGGACATCTCGATTGACTTTGTTACTAGTTTACCTTGAGCTCTGAGAGTCCATGAGGCTATATGAGTTGTAGTTGATAGTTTAAAAAAATCAGCCCAATTTATAGGAATCAATGAGTCAATCTCATTGGAATTTTTGTCAAGGAAATATATGGAGGAGGTTGTGAGACTCCATGAAGACCTGAGGATGATCATTTCTGATCGAGATACTCATTTTACATATAGAGTGCGGAGAGGTCTCCATCATAATTTTGATTCTCAGCTATGCCTTTGCACTAATTTTCATCCGCATATAGATGGTTAGACAGAGCAGACCGTCCAGAATCTTGATGATATGTTGTGCTATTGTGTCCTGGATTTTGGAGGTTCATGGATGAGGCACATACCATTGGTGGAGTTCGCTTACAACAATAGTTTTCAATCCACCATCAGTATGGCACCATTTGAATCCTTTTATGACCAACCTTTCCATTCTCTATTATGCTAGAATGGGGTTAAAGATTCAACAATTCTTAGACTAGAACTAGTGCAGAATATGGAGGAGATGGTTCAGGTTATTCATGAGATGATGAAGAAAGTACATGATCATTAGAAATCATATTCCGATCAAAGGAGGAGACCATTAGAGTTTGATGTTTACGATCACGTGTTTCTGAAGGTGACTCCCTGTCATGGTCAGCAAAGGTTTAGTCATGGTAATAATTATTCTCCCATGTTTGTTGGGCCTTTTTATGTATTGGCTCATGTTCGAGACCTAGCATATTGAACAGAACTTCCCCCACAGATGAGCTGTGTATATGATGTTTTCATGTGTCACAGCTGTGTTGTTATCTTCATGACAACTCTCACTTCATTGATTGGGGAGATATCAACGTTTATATTGTGTGACCTTCTAGGAACGTCCTGTGGAGATCTAGGACGACAAGGAGTAGGTTTTGCGTGGGAATTCTATTCCATTGGGTTGTTTCTTATGGTGACATTGTGGCGTAGAGGAGATTAAATGGGAATGTGAGTCACATATACATGCTCAGTACCCCATGTTATTTTATTTTTAACTCTTTTCATGTAACAATATTCATTTGTGATTGCAGACCATTCGATTTTATGTTATGGCTTTCTATTGTTGTTTTTGTGGATTCCCCTCTTTTGAGAGATATCTCAAAGAGTGGTTTCTCAGAACCCTTTTTTCTATTTCCTATATGTGATTATTTTGGAATATCGAGGACAAGAATATTTTGAGAGTTATCTGAGGTAATGTCCCAAACATGTCTGGTCCATTCCCTTGTTTAAATCTAGAGTTTTAGGTGATCTGGGAGGTCAAGGTGACTCATCCACATCACTTTTCCAAATTTATAGTTTTGTGAATAGTGTTTCTAGAACTATAAGTCTACAGTGTTTCCAGAATGGCGAGACATCTAACCACAGTTCTATAGTGTTTCTAGAATGGTAGGTCTACATTGTTTACATAATGGTGGGACACATAACAGTATGTCTACAATGTTTCTATAATAGTAGGTGTATAGTGATTCTAGAATAGTGAAACATTTAATGGTAGGTATACAGTTTTTCCATAATGGTAGATCTACAAAGCTTGTAGAATGTTAGGTCTACAGTGTTTCTAGAATGGTAAGACATCGAATAGTAGGTCTAAAATGTTTCCCAAATGGTAGGTCTATGATGCTTCTAGAATGATGAGACATCTAACGGAATGTTTACAATGTTTCAAGAATGGTAGATCTATTTTGTTTCTAGAATGGTAGTTCTATAATGCTTCCAGAATAGTGATACATATAACACTAGAACTATAGTGTTTCAGAATTCTAGGTCTATAGTGTTTCTAGAATAGTGAAACATCTTACGGCTGGTTTACAGTGCTTCCAGAATGGTAGATCTAAAAGTTTTTCTAGAATGGTAGGTCTACAATGCTTCCAGTATGGTGAGACAACTAACAGTGTCCTTTTCTGTGATTCCAAAACTATTTCATTACCTTTTTCAAATATCCAGATTTTTTCATATTTCCCAGTTTTTCCAATTTAACATTTTCTTTGATGAAAAACACATTAAAAGACCAATTTTAAAGAATTTGAGGATGATTCAAATACAATAACTCCTATTTTAAATTTCCTATGTTTTAGGATTCCTTTACTTTTTGAAACAACAATGTTTAATTCAATCCTCTTTTATTAAAAAATCCCACATATCTTAAACTATTGCTCCATTAAATTTTCTAAAGTGATAAGATATCGTCCTCCCTTGTTCTTCCTCTATGTTCCCTGGTTTCATACACTTAAACCCTTCATTTATTTCTATAGGAGTCAGAAATAGTGTGTAACCTTGGATCATGTCTTCCAAGATTTTTTTCGTACTACATGCACAACCCTTATTTTGGTGATACCAAGCAGCATCGATCAATCTTCGATATAAGGTACGATCTACCATTGATTTTCTCGTTTTTCTCCATCTGTTTCTCCTTTACCTATTACGACATGCTATCCTCATGTTCCTAATGGAATTTTCTTGGTTGTTTATAACAACCCTAGCTTGACGTACATGGACATTACATTAATTTTTCAGAATACTTAATACATGAAAAAAACATATTCCCAAATACCTTATTAGTTTAGAGTCTTTGAAAACATGAAACAAAATCGTCTAATCGTGGTGGAAGATCTTAAACATCTCCCCTAAAAATATTCCCCTTTTGTTTTCGTACCTAAAACCTTTCTTTATAACCTAGGGAAAAGAAAACATAAAAAGGGTGAGCTCAAATGCTCAGTATGGGTAAACATGGAGAAAATAAAACAAACCATATACATTTGAACTTAAAAACATGAACAAAATGTTTAAACATCAAAAATCTTGACTTGTGAAATAAATCTTGGCAGTACGTAAGCCATAGATCATAAAGAAACATTAATCCTGATTAAATATCTTGGGAATAAAACATGTAATTGTGGAAAACCATTAATCACATGTTATTATTTCCATAGTAGCCAAGGAATTGTTTCGAAGACCATTATAGTGGACAAATTCCATTGCTGAAACGGGTTTACTTGTCATTCCAGCCCTGTATTACTAAACTCGATTTACTTTCAGTTCCATCCATATCTATCTCATGAGATATAAATCTTTACCCAATGCATTGAAGGGAGATATAGGCCCCACCCATTTCATAATGAAATAATACTTTCGTGTGCCACAAAATAAACATAAATCATTCATCATAACCCAAAAAATAGTATGAGTTTCATAATCATCAGCCCATCATTACATAATCCATATAAAACAAATGGATATCATTTAATAATAAGAAAAATCAAAACATGTAAATAAGAGAGACATTATTCTTGAATCATAAACACACTAAATAATGTCATCACAGATGGAAAATAATTTTGATAAAACACTTCAAATGAATTCTTGAGGAAAATATCCTTTCTTCTTCAAAATCATTCTTTTCTCAAAATGCCATGAAATTTTAAATTAAATGGATTTTTTTGAAAATTATCATGAAATCTTGTAGAGGAATCTACATGGAAATAATTTGTTATGAAACTGTAAAAATCCTTTTAGGCCGTATAAGTTAAAAAAAATTCTCCTTGAACATTAAACGAAAAAGTTAAAAAGTACCACATATGGTAAACAAAAGAAAGATTATTAAATAACAAAAAGTAAAAGTCAAAGATGGGTAAAAAAGACTTTAAACATACATGAATTAATATTAAACACTTTATGAAAACATTTTTATGGACATGGATGAAAAATATAACCCCATTAAATACTTACGTATAAGCAATCTCGGATAAAAATGAGATTGCAAAATTATCCCTTACCTTATGTCCAATTTCTTCCATACATGTTCAAAACTCCTGTATATTGGGTTTAAACATATTATTAACTAGTAACAGAACCATAATAATCTCTATGATATCATTTATGATTCACATAAGAATTTATATTACCCGTTGTTTTGTCAATTTCATGTTAAAGCAGCATTTTGGCTAATAATCATATCATTTATTGTACGTGTTTGGACTTTTTTTTATTGATATTATTATTACTTATATCAAGATTTCCTTACTTAAAGAATATTAAACATGACCTATATATCATATATATTTAGTATATATATGTATAATAGATAGATAAATGAAATTAAATACACCTTTCTGGGAGACGGTAGGCTGTACGTACGCATGAACGTAGTTTTCATTTCCTTATTGAATTGAATGGAAGTAAATAGATGACATAAATATATATATACATAAATAAAGTATCATTTTATGTCATATATTTCATTATTATTCATTATATATACATTATAATCATTCTTGAAAGGTTAATATGGAGAATGAATCTCATCGTG
This sequence comes from Viscum album, assembly GCA_963277665.1. Taxonomy (NCBI): domain Eukaryota; kingdom Viridiplantae; phylum Streptophyta; class Magnoliopsida; order Santalales; family Viscaceae; genus Viscum; species Viscum album. The sequence continues at coordinate 1,454,942,182 of OY728135.1, read as the reverse complement.
TCGTGGAGACGGTAATCCGTACGTACGCACGAGCGACGATATCATTCCCATAATTATTGAATGGAATTGAAGTGGATGATATATTATATCAGAATTAGTATCATGTTATAATAATCATATATTTATTATTTCCAACATTTTACCCATCCATGTAAAGTGGTGTTGGAAAAAACAGATTACACCACGACGTAGAGACGATAATCCATACGTACGCACGCATAGTTATTTCATTTTCCGTAGGATGCATAAAAGAAAAAATAGGTTTGTTTCATATTTATAATAACATACCATTATATTATTGATAATTATGTTATTAGATTATAATGAAAAAAATAAATAAGAGGAAGTAGAAGAAGAAATGAATTTGAAAGAATCGGTAAAGGGTATTACCTCTTCTTCGACGCGCCTTTTCTAAACCTCCTCTTAGGGTACTAAAGTTAGTCATTGAAGAAGACCAGGACCTCTAGTAGGTTTCTAGGGAAGTGGAGAAGAGAAATGGATAAGTTTTGGTAGATATTTAAGGATAAAAAATGTTGTGAAGAGGAGAGGGAGGAGGTGCCCTTTTATAAGGGAGGAGAGGGGCACTTTTGGAAACCTCTAAAATATTAATTTATAATAAACTCAAACACCACATAAAAACCCCAAAAAATAACTCAAATCCGAATATGAGATGAGATAAGGTTTTAATATTATTAAAAAATAAAATTTAGACATGTTGGGAATTTGTTTTAAACCTTATCAACTTGATTTATCCTTATTTAATCTATTTAATTATATTTGTGGTAATAATATTCTAAATTTTAAATTGTTATAAATAACTACTTATTTGTTGTTAATTATCCATAATTGGATACTTTATGACATTTTAGACCATATGAATTTTAATTTATAATTTTTAAATATTTTTTTTGATTTTTAGACAATTTAATAATATGTTATTTTTATAAAATAACAATAGTGTCAATTTTGACACCATTCATTTATTCGAATTTAAATAAAATCCACATAGAGTATATATTCAAACTAAAATATTTAATAGATTCCTAACTTGTCATAGTCATCTAAATAATTCATGGAGCACATTAATTTGTTCATATATCATTAATTTTAATATTTTTAAAACCATTTATTTTATATTTCCTTTAATAAAATAATTACTACAACATTTTTGTATAAGTATTTAATATACTTATTTGTGGAATAAAAATTAAAAATAAAACACTATGATTCAGATAAATCTAATATATTCCATAATAATTCTTTTACTCGAATTTATCATCTTAAAATAAAAACATTTAAATTTCTATATTTATTAAATCATGAAGGTGACAAGTTTGACATCATTTAAAATAAAATAATATAAGTGTCATACTCACTTTTATAAGGATCCAAATGGTCAAATATTCGACCATTGGATTCTTATGGTTTAAATATACACGACCAATAAGTTTTGGTCAGGTTTTTTGTGCCTTTTATGGTCACTATTAGTTTAATAAAAATTGTATTATTGATTTTCCACTAAATAAACAATTTCTGCATCACTACTGTGTCACCATTAATAATAATTATTTAATCCCTAAAAATTATAAATAAATTCACATGATGTATATAATTTTATTATATTTCAGGTGACTATTTTTGTTCAATTTTTTAAGAAGTTTATCACTAATTTAAAATTATTACACTTATAAGATATAAGAGAGTGACATGTTGTCACTTTCTTTGGTTTTAATAATAATTACATCATTTTTATGGTCAAAAGTCCATGAAATGAATCTAGTACGACCCTTAGATGATATGAGTCAACTTTTATTCATCCAATATAATTTTAGTAGGTTTTAGGATAATTTTATAATATTAGTTTTTACCATTAATTACCTGGTTTACCTTTAACTACGGTAAATAAAATTCACCGTAGTTACTATTCATAATGCCTAGATATAAAAAGTTACATATTAACATAATTTGAACCTATTTATTCCAAATATGGAATCCATTTTTCCAAATTCAAGACGCTGAAGATGCAGTAATCAATTTTAAATTAACCCCGTTGTCGAAAAAATCGGTTTTATTTAAAACTTTGCAAAAGATTGAAATGTTTTTACCTATGAATTCAATGTAAAATTAATGATAATGACATACATTATATTAAATAGTAAAAAAATATTCTATTTATACTTTTAAACCATTCAATATTATAATTTAATCATATAAATTATCTTGATGAAAAAGTTGTTTTTAAATAAAATGTAGCGTGTTTTTACTATTCATCAAAATATGAACGTTATCAGAAAAATATCAAAACTTCATCCAATGTTAATTTTTATATCCTGATTCACAAGAAGAAGTTTATTTTTTAAAATTGAACTTATAAACTAGTTAAAAATTAGATTTCAAATGGGCGAGCCTTTAAAAGGCGGCAAAAATGCATTTTTAAAAAAATACTTATTTTACTCGAAAAATTTATTTTGTTCTCATACCATGTTCTAGAATATGTGTAAGATGAATTATTATGTAATAAAAATCAAAATTTAGTTAATAATATTCATAACAGCTAGTTTATAAAAATATATCGTTGTTTAGTGAAACTCAGTATTGCGTACAACACACACTATTGAGGAAGGTCACTCTTACGTGAAATAGAAGCCAAGAATAGTGTTGCGTATACTACATGATAATACGATGTTTCATATAGTGCAAGATAATATTATTGTAGCATACAACAGAAGAAATCAATGAAATTAAAAGGAATATTTCTCATAAAATTTCGGGGTGTTACATTCTACCCCCTTAAAATTAATTTCTCCCTCAAAATTCATCAGGGTTATAAATCTTTTACTACATGAATGTTTCGTTCATATAAACCCACATCATAAAAAGGAATACAAAAAAATTATTTTAAAATTTAATGTAAGAAACATAATGGTTACCAAAATTAACTCATCACTGGGTTTCCACATAGGATAACATAGGTGAAAACATGGATATGGAAGAGAAATATAACCATTAAGTTCTGATAGAGAGTGGTAGAGAACATGACTATGAAAAATCCAACAATCACAAATTAATAAATTTGTGATGATGTAAGGTATCGTTTGATTCATTGGATATGAGAGTACAAGGACAACATTTTTGGTTTTCAAGATTATTTCCCTAAAGTTGAAAAAATTTTACATAAAGAGAAATACTTACTTGATTTCAGTGTAATATCATCATTAGTCATTCCATGAACAATTTCCACTTCATTTTTTATTTATAGAAATGAAGTTTAATTTTTCATTCTTGAAGTATTAGCAGATCATGCGATAGAATGATAGGGCATTCCATCTGTCTCGAACATAATTTTAGCAAAAGTTATTAAATATACATAAGTCTATCTATGATGAGATTAATCGTATATGTTTCCATAAATTGACTTATAATTAATCTATCATACTTTTTAATAAAATAAAATTAATCTATACTGACTAGGGACTTCCTTTCGGACAGTGGTAAGCGATAAAGGCCTGTCGCACTTCGATTGTGGGTTCGATTCCCGCAACTTTGTCCGACGTGACGGGTTGCCATCCGTCCTAAAGGTTATCCTTTTTCTGAAAGTTCATTATTATAACATTCCTGAAATAATATAGAAAAAATTTCCAGCCTTAAAAAATTCTAAATTATGTCCAAAATAAACCATTCCAGTCTTTAGGCTTTTCCAAAATACTTCTGTCTAAGCTCAGAGTATAAAGAAAACAATTACTAGAAAGGTTATCTACCAAGCATGTGAATACCATCATTTACCCCCCTAATATCATAAGATATATCTGGTTGGTAACATTCCAAACATTTGAATACCTTAATCATGTATTCTCTTGAAAAATTAATACCCCTTGAACCTTCATGAAAACATGAATGATGTAAAAAGTTAACTCTTTCCACATACCAAAATCCAAAAATTCCTATATATTCAAACCATGATGTCACTTTGTCCTTATATCAGTCATGATCTCATTAATACTATCAAAAATATTATTTTCTCCTTATCCCTTAATTTTTCACATATAACCTACTATCCAAAAATATTTCAATCACTTTTTCTGGTTACCGGTACCATATTCTTATGGAAAACCAAAATGGACCAATACATAGATATTCCAATATATCATAAAAGTACCTCAACAACATTATTCTGAAATACCAATACACAAACACTTCTATCCATCCTCTTCAGTGATTGTCATGGAATAAGTCCTTCCTTGATTTAGAAGTAACCTCTTAGGTCAGGGCATTGAGTTGGGTAATGCCCATGTTCTCTACATATAAGACATTGAACTCCGTAACAGTCTGTCACTCTATGACCCTTCTCCCCACACAGATAAAATCTTCCCCTCCACTTGATGTATTAATCAAGGTTATTCTTCCCTTATTTAGAAATTTCTATCATTCTTTCTCTATGCTCCTCACCATACGAACATGCATAAAAGTCCATCTTCCTCTTATTTGATGAATTAGGAATACCACTAATATTCACCTTGTTAATAATATATCATGATGACTGGTTCAGAATAATCAAAATATCTTTCTTTCTAGGAGTTATGAAATTTCATTGCTTATATTCACCAATTTGTCCATTGGATTCAATGTTGACCCAATTCCTTCTGGTTCCCTCCATTGACTAAAACCAAAAACTATGGTGTAAGAAACAACTAAAATAATGAGGAACCACATAATCATAAAAGTCTAACATATCACTCATTCTTTTATCCATTACACCTTAGGTTCAACCTAGGTTATTCATAATCTTCAACATAATTCTGGGACTGTAACCTATAGTTATACTAAACTATGGGGACATCCTTAGACATAGCTCAAAAATATCTCTTGAGATATCACTAAAGTTTTCGCATCCTAGTTTCCAAATGTTAACTAAACCTTCGCTCTGATACCAACAATAATGAACCAAGCTTGACGTCCATGGACATTACATTACTTTTGGAGAATACTTAGTACATGACAAAAACAGGCACCCAAAGACCGTATTAGATTAGTGTCTTTGGAAACTCAGAACATAATCTTCTAATTGTGGTGAAATATCTTCAACATGTCCAATTAAGATCTTCCCCTTTTGTTTTCTTACCAAAAACCATTCTTTATACACTGGGGAAATCAAAACATAAAAAGGGTGAGCTCAAATTCTCAGTAAGGTTAAGCATGGAGAAAATAAAACAAACCATATACATTTTAACTTAAAAACATGAACATAATGTTTAAACATCAAAAATCTTGAGTTGTGAAATAAATCTTAGCAGTATGTAAGGAATAGATCATAAAGAAACATTAATCATGATAAAATAGCATGGGAATAAAATATGTAATTTTGGAAAACCCTTAAGAACTTGTTATGATTTCCATAGTAGCCAAGGCATTGTTTCTAAGACCATTATAGTGGAAAAATTCCATTACTTAACCGGGATTAGTTGCCGTTCCGACCCTGTATTACGGAAGCAGATTCACTTTTCATTCTAGCCATGTCTATCTCATGAGATATAAATATGTACTCAATTAATTGGAGGTATATATAGGTCCCACCCATTTCATAATGAAATCATTCATTCGTGTTCCACAAAATAAACATAAATCATTCATCATAACCCAAAGAATAGTATGAGTTTCAAAACCATCATCCCATCATAACATAATTCATATAAAACAAATGGATATCATTTCATCATAATAAAAATCAAAACATGTAAATAAAAGATACATTATACTTGAATCATAAACATACTAAATAATGTCATCTTAGTTGGAAAATAGTTTTGATAAAACACTTGAAATGAATTCTTAAGGAAAATATCCTTTCTTATTCAAAATCATTTTCTTTTCTCAAAATTCCATGAAGTTTTAAAAGAAAATGAATTTGTTGAAAATAATCATGATATATTTTAGAGTAATATTCATGGAATTAAGTTGTTATGAAACTAATAAAAATCCTTTCATATCGTATAAGTTAAAAAAACATTCTCCTCATACTTTTAACAGAAAATTCAAAAAGTACCACGTATTGTAAACAAAAGAAAGATTCATTACATAACAAAAAGTAAAAGTAAAATAGGTGTAAAAATGACTTTAAATATACATGAATGATTATTAAACACTTTATGAAAACATTATTATGGACATGGATGAAAAATATAACCCCAGTAAATACTTACGTATAAGAAATCTCGGATAAAAATGAGATTGTAAAATTATCCCTTACCTGATGTCCCATTTCTTCCGTACGTGTATGAAACTATTATACAGTGGGTTTAAACATATTATTAACTTTTAAAAGAACCATAATAATATTTATGATATCATATATGATTCACTTATGACTTTATATTACCCGTTCTTTTATCAATTCCATGTCAAAGCAACGTTTTGGGAAATAATTGTATCATTTATCATACGTGTTTGGACTTGATTTTCTTGATATTATTATTACTTATATCAAGATTTATTACTTACATAAGGTAAAAAATGATTTATATATCATATATATTCAGTATATATTTTTATAATAGATATATAAAGGAAATGAAATACTCCGTTCATGGAGACGGTAGGCCGTACATACGCATGAACATTGTTTTCAATTCCTTATTGAATTGAATGGATGTAAGTAGATGACATACATATATATATACACACACATAAATACAGTATCATTATTAGGTATTTTATTTCATTATTATTTATTATATATACTTTATAATCATTCTTGAATGGTTAACATGGATAATGAATCTCATCGTGTTGTGGAGACGGTAATCCGTACGTAAGCACGCGCAACGATATCATTCCCATAATTATTGAATCAAATTGGAGTGTATTATATAATATCTCAAAATTAGTATCATGTTATAATAATCATATATAGTTAGTATTTCCACCATTTTACCCATCCATGTAATGTGGTGTTGGAAAAACAGATTACACCACGGCGTCGAGACGGTAAGTCGTACGTACGCACACATAGTGATTTCATTTTCAGTAGGATGGATGAAAGGTGAAATATCGTTGTTTCATATTTATAATAAAATAGCAGTATATTAGTTATATTGATGTTATTACATTATAAGGAAACAAATAAAGAAGAGTAAGTAGACGGAGAAATGAATTTGAAATAATCAGTAAAGGATATTACCTATTCTTCGACGCGCCTCTTCTAAACCTCCTATTAGGGCACTAATGTTGGTCTTTGAAGAAGACCAAGACCTCTAGTAGGTTTCTAGGTAAGTTTATAAGTAAAATAGATAGGTTTTTTCCAATATTAAAGTCTATAAAATGTTGTGAAGAGGAGAGGGATGAGGTGCCCTTTTATAAGGGATGAGAGGGGCACTTTTGGAAACCTCTAAAATATTAATTTATAATATACTCAAAACCCACTAAAAACCCCAAAAAATAACTCCAATCCGAAGATTAGATGAGATATGGTTGTAATATCATCATCCAAAAAAGTTTAGACATGTTGGGAATTTATTTTAAACCTTACCAACTTGATTTATCCTTATTTAATCTATTTAATATTATTTTTGGTAACAATATTATAGATTTTAAATTGTTATAAATAATTACTTAGGTGTTGTTAATTGTCCATAACTAGATACTTTATGAAATTTTAGACCATTTAAATTTCAATTTTTAATTTTTAAATATTTTTGTGATTTTTAAAAAATTTAATAATATGTTATGTTTAAAAAATAACAATAGTGTTAATTTTGACTATTCATTTATTTCAATTTAAATAAAATCCAAACAGAAGATATATTCGAACAAAAATATTTAATAGATTCCTAACTTGTCATATGCATCTAAAAAATTAATGGATCACATTAATTTGTTCATATAAAATTTCTTTTAATATTTGTAAAACCATTTATTTGATATTTCCCTTAATAAAATAATTACTACAACATTTTTGTATAAATATTTAATATACTTATTTTTGCATAAAAATTAAAAAAATACTATGATGTATATAAATCTAATATATTCCATAATAACACTTTTACATGAATATTTAATCTGAAAATCACAACATTTATATTGTTGTATTTATTAAATCATGAAGGTGACAACTTTGACATCTTTTAAAATAAAATAATATAAGTGTCATAATCACTTTTATAAGGTTCAAAATGGTCAAATATTTGGCCATTGGATGATTGTGGTTTAAATTTACACGAACAATAGGTTTGGGTCATTTTTTTGTGCCTTTTATGGTCACTATTAGTTTAATAAAAATTGTATTATTGATTTTTCACTAAATAAAAAATTTATGCATCACTATTGTGTCACCATTAATGATAATTATTTAATCTCTAAAAATCATAAATAAACTCACATGATGTATATAATTTTATTATATTTTTGGTGACCCTTTAGGTTTGAGGTTTTAAGAAGTTTGTTCACTAAATTAAAATTATTACACTTATAAGATATAGGAGAGTGACATGTTGTCACTTTCTTTGGTTTTAATAATAATTACATCATTTTCATGGTCAAAATTCCATGAAATGAATATATTCCTACCCTTAGGTGATATGGATCGACTTTTATTCATCTAATAGAATTTTTTCAGGTGTTAGGATAATTTTATAACATTATTTTTACGAGTAATTACCTGATTTACCTTTAACTGCGGTAAATAAAATTTACCATAGTTACTATTCATAATGCCAAAAAATAAAAAGTAACCAATTAATATAACTTTTCCTACTGATTCAAAATATGGAATCCATTTTTCTAAATTCAAGACATAGAATATGCAACAATTAATTTAAAATTTACCATAGTTACTATTCATTATGCTTGATGATATTGAATTAGAGGAAGGTTAATTAACTGCTAGTTAATTTATGATAGCTTAATATTTTGGTTTCCCAAATTCGGGGAACCTATAATTAATAAATAGGTTAACTCCAGATGGATTAATGAATTGTATGGTTGATAAAAATATAATGCATAGTAGGGTTTTTTGTTACCCTTTTTCTGGTAAGGCTAAGTGCCTTGTGATTTAGAGCCATGAATTATCATTTTTCTTGAAGGATGGATGCCTTATTTATGGTACATATGCCCAGTTGATATGATTTTTGGTTCCTAATTCTTTTGCTGTGATGTGATCTTGGGTGGCTGTTGTGATATGTGGGGGAAAGGAGGCCCACTGGTTGTGGTAGTAGTTGACGCCTATAGTGGAAATATGCATCAGTTTATGCATCTGGGTATTCGGGAGGACACCAGAGGCGATGAAAAAAGTTTTATATGAATTTTTGATGATTTCTGAATCTAATTCATTGTTTATCTTCATTAAATTCCCCACTACTCAAGGTAGCTGGTTTTTCTACCCTTCTTCCAAAATGAGGTGAAGGTGCATGTGGTATGAAATGTGTTTTTTGTGTTTATCTTCTCAAGGGAGGATGGGTCTATGTTCCTAAAATAGGTGGAAAAGTCTTGATAGGAACTTCTTCAACTCACAGTTTTGAATCCCCTTGTGTTTGGTGACATAGAATGATTTTCTAGTACGCTTGAGAATATAGGAAAGTAAAAATACTATCAATAAATTATTGAATAAATGATGTAAAACCTTGGGGTTTGAATATTGGTGGGATTCTAATGATATTAAATGTGGAATTGATAATGATTATTTAATGTTTAAGGAACTAATTAATTTATATAATACCGATAAAAAAGGAATGAAGTAATGTAATAAATCTCATTAAATTGTTGTGCACTTATATGATACCTAGTCTTTTCAGTGGAAGATGAGAGTCCGAGAAACGTTACCTACAGTTGAGTATAAGAATAGGTTATTCCAATATTGTGGTTATATGATTTAGTATATCTTGTACATTTTGGGTTTCTATATGGTACAACACCACATCAGTTGGGAAAACTAAAACCCCTTAGTATTCTGAGCCCTGTGGGGTGTTTTCTCAAACATTCTGGTGGGAGGATGAATGACTGACTACCCCCTTTTCCCCCACTCTCTTCTCTTGGTAGTTACTAGTGTAGGTAGGCTAAGTGGTCCTATTTCCCAATATATTCATGAAGAGGGCTATAATGGATTTTGGTTATTCACACACATATATTCTGGTTATAGTTTCCTATGGACTATTATGGGTGTAACATGTTTTGGGTGCGATGGCTTGAGGATCCTTACTCAGTGTATGGGCTATAATGGCTTGAGGTTTAATGACCGACACATGAGACACATTACACAACCTATGGAACCTCCATAAAACTACCTAGTTACTTTGGTTATGAGTACATGGTGGTTGTGCTGCCCGAGGTGCATGTTGTGGTGCTTCGCCCAGATGTCTATGGTCAAGCCTTTTTAGAGAGAGATTCTTAGGACATGGGACATTGGGGAAAATCCAAAAACCAGGGAGAAGTTGTAACAATGAACCATTTATATTATTTATTATATTATATACTCTTGTATGCGATTCTTGGTGAGAGTATCCATAGTGAGACTGGGAACTTAGTATACCTATTTAAGTGATGAGTTATTTCTACTGGTTGTTCAATGTGCTTTAGCATTCATTCGTTACTTTTTCAAAATAGGATATGAGAGGGATTTTACTAATTGTACTATACTAACCCAATATATATAAACTATTTTTCATGAATCTTGGAGCATGTTAGAGATCAGATTGGTCAATACTAGCTTTGGGTTGCAGAAGATTTTTGGGCTTCATGGGCACTGCTTTTTTTACATTCCTTAGGTACTTATAGTTTTCCTTTCTAGATGAAGTAGTTTTACATGAAATTACATATGTGTACTTTTTATTTCGTTTATATTGAAATTTGAGTTGGATTTGGTTGGTTTCTATCTTATCTCTCTCTTTCGCATGTGTTCTCTTAGAGGGTAATGCCTCCCATTTGTGTGGTTACTATACCCTTGGTGCTAGTCACCAAATTAGGGCCTACAAAAGGTAGGAAATATGGGTCACTATCTTAATTCTCACATTTCCGGCCTAGGAGGGGTACACCATGTGTGGAGGGGGGGTCTTCACATGTTAAATACCTTATTACCTTTCATACCATTGGAAAAAGATAACATCATTCATGCATACATGTCTATTACCACTTCCTCAAAGCGATGTGATTCATTTTTTCACTTCCATTCTACTTAGATGTTAATAAAGATAGATTTAATGAATATATTTTATATAATAATTATTGTTTGGAATTTAATTATTATTTATCTTTATTACGTTTCATCTATGGAAAAGTTAAAACAACATTCATTTTTACGTACGACTTACCATCTCCATGAACTGTGTAATTCATTTTTCAATGTATAACATTTATAAATAGTTATATAATTTATATTAAACATATTTTAAGTATGTAAATTTCTATTATATATAATTATAATAAATTTAAATTTATCATAAAAGTTGTTAGAGTTCCTAAAATCAACTAGAACTCAAGGTATGTGACTTTTATCTCGCATTTATTTTTGGGTGACACGTGCCTTACTCACTACTTTTTTATCTTATATAGTTTATATTCTACCTATTTATGTATTTTATAATAATTATTATTAAAATTATGAATATTGAAATATCCATATAGTGTTATTTATTTAATGTTTCTTATGATTCAAATGTTACCAAAGGGGTAAAGGGATTTATATTATAATATCATTGTTTACCAAAACAATTTATAATTAAGATTCCAATGATGACTTATTATGATATAAATATCATGAAACTCATAAATTTTATTCTACTATGGTTACTTCTATAAAATAAATGCATTCCTTTCATTTCCCTATCCTTAAGTACTCAAGAGACTAAACATATTTCTTTAAAGAATAATCAAATTCATTTATCTCATTGATCGAAAAAACATTATATTATATATAATTTTTCAAAAAATTATTTATAGAAGGTTTATTATTATATTATAATTGTTTAATTTCATTTATTCTTAGGTTTTACTTTTTAAAAAATGATTTTAAGGTAATATTCATTTCATTTTCTCAATGTGGTACATTTTTACTTATAAAAAAATTGTAAATGTAATTTACTGACATCTTGAACACTCAATTTTTTGAAGATTCCTTTACAAGTTTACAATGTTATTTTTGAAGAAAATGTTTTCCATATTATTTTGGTAATTATTATATTGTAAAATTTATTTTAAAATGGAATTTTTATTTCGTCAAGATTTTTTTAATGTTATTTTAATTGTATTTGAATTAATCAATGGAAAAAACACTTGATTTTACTAATGATTTATTGGGGATTTGATCTGAGGAAACTATACTTATTATTTCTCAAGATGTTTTAGGTTTATAATGAAACTATTTATATGAAAATTTTTTTTATTGGTTTTAAAATGATAAAATATTAATAAAACTTTTTTTATTTTCTAGGGGATATTATACGATAATGTTTTTATGAATCAAATTTTTTTCATGGGTTCTGATGTAATGAATGTTTTATAACCTTATAGAATACATCTGTATAATTTTAATTAGGTCATTGTGGTTATGTTATAACTAAGGATAGTTGATATTTTATAACCATGGACAATGGTTATGTTATAACCTTAGATGATGGTTACAATATAACAAAGGACATTGGTTATGTTATAACCAACGACAGTTTCCACATTATAACTAAGGACACATGAGACCTAAATCTCCATCAAAATCACTCGGTAATGATTTTTATCTAATGAGATAAAAATGAATTTGATGGGGATGTAAACTATTTTTGTAATCAATTGTTTCCAATTTTATAGTGTTAGGAGTGAACCTTGAATTCTATGATAGAATTGGGAGTTAACGCAATCCATAATTATAGTTTTGGAAATAGGACATGACTACTAAAAAAAATATTCTATGATTATAACATAATTATATGTATTATTATAATGTCACTCCATCATGGATTATGTATATTGATTCATTTATGATTCATATTATATGAACTTTTAGTATTTATTCCATTAATCATTATTATGATCTTTGATATGCAGGGTATGGATTTCAAATGCTAAATTCAAGTTCTCATACCCATATTCTCCTGTTATGATTATGGTACCATTTAAATCTCTATTGTTTATCCTTATTAATAATTTAATATCACAATTTCTCATGTTTCCATTCCATGAGTTATAAATAAATGTGTTGTGCGTGATGTATCTTATAAGGGGTATAGTTATGAAGAACTAATTGGGAGGTTATACAGATCATTTATGAACAAGTTATTAGGTATCCAAGTTTCAAAATATACTAGACCTATAAAATTCTATCATGTATTGTAGTTTTGTTTAATTAATATTCATCTAATATGATGTAATATCTATTTATTAAAATTATGGATCACTATAGTTAGTATCAGAGTATGGTTTAGTTAACATATTAAAACAAGGATGGGAAAACTTCAGTGAGTACCCTGGGGATATGTATATGTATTGGATAAAATCCAACTATTTTTTAATGATAAAAAAATGGCCTATATTAGAAATATAAGGTCATATATTGAAAATAAAATTTCTTTATTTAGACACCATATAAGTAATTTTTCTTGATTATATGATTTTCCACTATGATTATTATTTATCACACAATGATTCTTAGTTTTAGTCAATGGATGGAACCTGAAGGTATACTAGTAATATTGAATTTAATGGACAATGAAATGGTTGTAATCCAATGAAATGATATGTTATTGGATATGAAATAAATAATCTAATTGTTTTGCGCACATAACTTTCTCATGATACAACTCATACTACAATTCCAAATGAGAAAAATAGAGAAAACCATTCTATTGAGTCCTTAATGAGGTAATTAAAAACTCTTTTAGTAGGGATGCTAATCCACTAGTCATTGAGAAATAGTTTTGTACCATTGAGAATATATTTTACGTTTTCCGATTTTTGGAAGATGAGAAATTAATCTGAAAATTTATCATTTAGAAAGAAAATAAAATCAATGGTAGACTCTTATCATGAATTCATGATAATAGGAAGGAAATGAATCTATGTAGTATGATGTGTATTAAAGAATATTTTCCAATAAGTAGTAAAATCATATTATACACATAACGATTGAGAAGTAATTACTTTAAATTAAGTAGTAGGATGATGAATCTATTACTTCTAATGAACTTAATTTTACAAGACTACAATGTTATGCTTATGTTTTAATCATTAGAAACAAAATAAAAATTGAACAATTAATTTGTTTCCTAAAAACAATTATCTGAAAAAATTATCTATAATGTAATTTAGTTTATATGTTTAAATAATTAAATGCTCTCTCATGGTAGAAATGGTGATTGGAAATTCCCACCATTCAAATGGTTTTGATATTAAATGGATGATCATGTATCGTTATAAATCAATTAAATCAAATGGTGGATGAGAATTCGAATCACCAACATGCAAGAAATGTAGAAAGAAATATCATGGAAATATATTGAGTAAAATTAGGAAGTGTTTTATTTGTGAGAAGTCTTGTCATAGAGTTAGTGAATGTGAAAATGTGGGTAAAATTACAATTGATACAATATATGTGGGAAATTTGACATATAATTCACCAACCATTCTCCAATAAATCAAATGAAGTAGTATTGTAGTTAATCCAACTAGTGGATGAATGAAAAAGTTTTTTATGATCAATGTAATTTATCTACTTATACCAAATTAAATGGGAAATTTTATGCGATAAAAACCGGAAATGGGGGTTATAAGAATAATGTGGTGAAATTTATAAATATCAACCAATCTGGAATAGATAATTAATTAATTTATTCTGGATCTACCAACACTTTTATGTCTATTTTTTCTATGTATATTAATGAATGTCCATGAATATTAAATTTTGAGTTAGCAGTAGAACCCCTAATGGTATGATGATAAATTGTTAAGTTTATCCTTCATCTCCAACTAAAGTTTGCAGGAATATACTTCCTTAAAATATTACTATTCTTTATAGTTGAATTTGATGTTATTTTGGTTACAAATTATATTTATTTACATAAATACCATGCCAATTGATGAGTAAGGTAAGTTATGCTTGATATTATAAAATAACCTATGATCTTCAATCAGGGAAATGAAAAATAAGACCATCAAATGGAAATGACATCCAATGTATGATTCATTATTCCTATCCAAAAGGGTTTTTTAACTTAGAGTTTTGGAGAGAAAATCAATATCAACGATATGCATATTTTGTGGGAGTATATTTGTTTACTTTCATAAAGAGTTTACATAACTTCTACTAAATCATGAAGTATAGTTTTCAATAGAAATCATACTTAGTGCTATACCTATGTAGAAAAATCCTTATAGAATATCCCATATTGAGATATAGGAATTAAAGAGAAACTAGAAAATAATCTTAAAAATGGATTCATTTGTCCAAGTGCATCACCATGAGGTGAATTAATTAATTTTGTAAATAAAAAAGTGAGATCAATGAAAATTTTCATTGATTATCAATAACATAAAAAGAAAAAAATTGAGAACAGGTATCCTCAACCCCATATTAATTGCATGTTTGATCCACTACATAGATAACAATACATTTTTAATATTTATCTTTTTTATGGATATCATCAATTGAGGGTCCTGAAGAAGGATATAACCAAGATAACATTCTTTATAGGGTACATGCACTATAAATTTATAGTTATGAATTTTGGTCTTAATAATTCCCTTACTATCATCATTTTTTTAATGAATAGTTTTTTATAGATTACATTGATTAGTCTGTGGTAATATCTATAGATGATATTATTATATATTCAGAGCGAAAGTAAAAGAATGAATATCATTTGCGAAGTATACTGAAGAACTAGATAAAAGATAAGATTTATGAAAAATTTAACAAGTGTAAATTTTGGATTTTGAACTTTTCATTTTCTAGGTTATATAATCTCATTTGATGGTATATCAATAGATCCTTAAATTATAGAAGTTATGAAACATTTTCCCAGATCAACCACTGTGAATGAGATCCATAGTTTTAATGTTTTGGAAATATAATATTAGTTATTTGTGTGGAATTTCTCACAACGTTCTAATATACTCACCATGTTTACTCACATGGGATATAATTTCATTTGGATAGATTAATGTAAAAGAAATTTCAAGGAACTGAAGAGTGTGATAGTCAGTGTACCTATTCTTATTTTATCTAGTCATGGATAAGGGTTTATAATCTATAGTGAGGCATTAATGAATATAATGAGATACATTCTCATGTATAATGATAGAGTGATATCTTATACCGCATTAAAATTGATGGTTCATGAGAAATATTACCTAACTCATGGTTTATAGTATGTTATAGTTATTTTTTGATTAATGATATTGAGGAATACTGTTTATGGTTAAAGGTTTGATATATATATATATATATATATTGTAAAGCATAAAGTATATTTTATTGCATAGATAGTTGACTATGTTCCATAGAATATAATAAAAAATGATTAAAGATTATAATAGATCAATACATTACCATCATAGGAATGAAATTAAGGTTGAAGGTATATTGATCTAAAATGATTGTGCCTGATTATTTTTGATAGGGACCATAAAAGAACCTATATTTTTGGATATTCAAAGGATATATCATGAAATCATAAAGGAATGGTAGAAATATTACCCTTCTCAAATTATTATTCAACCATCTATACAAGATAATAAAGAGGTGCAGAAGGAAGGCATGGAACAATAGAAGAATGTGGAAGATGTTACTGATTTTAAAATTGTTTGTAATGGGATGATAACTTTTGATAACCCTGTATGTGTTATATCTGCACTATATATAAAGATGAAACTGTTGGATGATTCTCATAGTTCATCATTCTCTATTCATCTAGTATGTAAAAAGATGTATAGATATCTGAAAGATTATTTATAGTGGGATTAAATGAAGAGGGATAAATCTGAGTATGTGTCTCAGTTCTTGGTAAGTCAGCTTTCTTGGATATATATTATAGAAGTGGTAAGGTTTCATGGAGTACCACATTAAATTGTATCTAATTGGGATATAAGGTTATCTCAATGTTAGGATGAAGTCTCAAGTAGTCTCCGTATACAGAGTTAATATTTATTACTACTAATCAACCTCAAAATGATGGTTATTTAAGGAAAACAATTCAAAACCATGACGATATGATGAGATCTTATTCTATGGATTTCAAAGGTTCCTCGGATGAAAACCTTCCTCTAGTTTAGTTTTCTTACAACAATACATTTATCTTGATAATTCAGATGGATCTTTATGAAGTCCTATATAGAAAATTGTGTATAAATATAACATGATGCAATGATATTAGAGAAATAAAGCTATTATGACCTGAGTTAGCTGATGAAATAGATGATAAAGTTAGATCAATTCAATAGGATAGTAAGGAAGTTGAGATTCGATAGAAAAATTATTCTAAAAATCATCAGTGTAACCTAGAATTTGATGTTGGTGAGGATGGTTTTCTATGAATTTATTTATTGATTAAGGTTTTTGGATTTGAGAATAATGTAAAACTGAACCCATGGAATATTGAACATTTTATTTTTTTGATCGAGTAGGGATGGTAGATTATAACTTTTCAGTTCCACTAAACCACTCTCAAGTTCAAGATGTGTTGCATGTACCTATTTTGAAAAAATATATACCTGATATATCAAACGTGTAAGAACACTAACTTTCTAGGGATGTTATGTTCCAGTTACTAGGTATTATTTTACCCATATTTTGGTTATACTCTAGCTGGGTTTTTATATAAAGTTGATGGGTGAAATTGAAAAGGTTTATAAGCCCATTGGGCTATTCATAGTTGGTTCATGGTTTTGGAAAAATATTCATCTTGAACTAGGAAAATGTGTGCCTACTTCAGAGAGATAAGAGGTGGTTCATAGTTGCCGCATGGTTTGGAAAAACATTGTGTCCACCCTCCCCAAACTGTGCACCCCAAAATAGTGGGGGTTTTCATGATTGGTGTATGGGTTTTCAAACCATTCTCCACTTTGGAGAAACCACGATCCCCCAAAATAGAGGTGCATGATTAAGGAATTAAATTTAGAAAACTGTGCTCTTAATCCAAGGAGATCGTGAATATGGAATTTTATTCCCTTGAAAATTTATATAAAATCCCCACCCCCTATTTTTAACCTCAATCACCCATATTCAATCTAATATTATTTATCTTCTTTTTAAGGTCCCATAGAAGATTCCAATAATACTTTAACTCAATTCTTGATGAATAAAAGACCTGATTGAAGGATCATCTCCTCCATAGTATGTCATTTCATCCTTGTTTTTATTTTATATCTCAACTGCCTCTCCTTCCTAATGAAGAGGGATGTTTTTCACTATTGGTGATGATTTGGATCTAGGTTATGATGGATATTGATCCTTTGTATCTTTATGTTAGGTATTGGGTCTATATCTTCCAATCCATTGTGATTTCAATTGTTCTTCATTAATTTGGTAATTTTGATATGGAGGGTGTCCATCAATGACCATGATTTAAGTGGTCTATTTTTCAATTCCCATAGTCTTGATTCTAAATACATGTATGTAATTGTGATATTAAATGTTTTATACTGGTAAATCTTTCTATAAATTGAGTTAACTAATAGATTTTATTTCACATGTGATAATGACATTGGTTGAATGCGTTATAAGGGAATTGATGATAAATGGTTTATAAATTTGGCGATGAACCATGGGGTTTGTTGATATGATCAAAATGATGAAGTATAAACAATTCATGTTGATAATTGAACTTATAAAATGGGTCAAATAATTAGTTATGAAAATTAGTTGACAAATGATTTGATAATGTGGAATCGTGATATATGTTGTTTTTGAATAAGTTGTGGGATAGAGAATGCTACTCTAAATACCCACAGGGTGTCAGACTTCTAGTGTAGGTCCCCAATATTAATATTAATTGCATGAGATCATTGAGTTGTGGGATAGGTACTGATGATCCAAATACCGATGGGGTTCCATACTACTTTTCTAGGCCCACATTATTTGAATGAGAAATTAGAATTAAATAGATAATTGAATACCATGATAGAATGAAATGTGATATCCCATGGTGGATGATTTAGACTCCAACATAGGATAAATCATGTATTGTTGGTTTGAGTTTCATCATGAACCTATGGATTTATGTGGTCAATTAAAGAATATTTTGATGTTGAAACTACTTAAATTATATTTTGTAATTTATTCCTTATACAATCACGTACAATTTTATAGACTAGATGTTGTTTTAGATGGCTTTGGTGGGACATACAAATTTCTACTAAAACTCTACTTGGGATTCCTAATAGGTACCCAAATTGAAATAATGTTTATAGGATAGGATAAGGGAAAGATCCTTATGTCAGATAGATGATTTTGTTTGGAGAATTGATATGGGAACTAGACAAGATGTTTGGACCCAGTTGAGAGTTTTAAGTGTTTCTTTATTATGGTCATTTATTTGACACGTAACACATATATGGTATGGTATATCTAATCATTAGTTTTGGATATTGTTTTCTAGTTTTTGAATTATCATGTTTTGTTTGTTCTTATTTATCATCATCATTGCTTATTTAAAATTTGAAAAAGGAAAAATGTCATGATTGGTACTAAGGAGGTATAAGATAATGAAGCCTAAGGGCTTCTCCTTGGAAGAAATACATCACATTAGTGGGGAAGGAAATTTAAACAATGAATGTAAGTGATGGTCCTATCATGATAACACTTGGAGGCTAGAGAATCTGCCACTTTGTTCCCCTCTCTATATGTATGAATAAAATTCATTTGGTCATTTATAAAACTTTTTCACTTCCGTATGATATAGGAAACATTCCATGGCGCGGGTTAGTAGTCTCACAAAGAGTTGTGAATTATTTTAGAATTAGTATCCACCACAGAGAGTACAATATTGTTCTTTCTACAGATAAGGAGTCCAATCGACATCAACCTTGAATCATCCTGAAGAAAGTCACTACACTCAATGAAGGTATAAAAATAAAAAATAACATTAGCCCGGGTATCAAGAGAGATTCTACCACAACTCATAACACATAAAATATAAGATCCATAAATATTATGTTTGGGACCCAAGCTGTGAGGTGATTTGTAAATCCACTTTCTCCTACCATGAATTAGAAGCAGAGGATATAGGGACTCTTGATTCCAGTAGTGGCCTAAGGGAGGTTGTGTCAGCCCAATGTTCAAAGTGTCGACAGAGGTCAAGAAACAAGCTCTGGGTGTGGAAAACCAGAGTCATGTTTGAAGAGATGAACCCCTCATACCAATCTTTGTTCTTAGTGGTACAAATAATTCAGCATCGTACAACAAGAATAAAAGTTTTCACCCTACATTCGTGATTTTTATTCGACAATCCTTGAAACAAATAGTCTAGGAAGGTGGAATGAGAGATCCTCTAATAATTAAAACCCGTGAAATTTCTAATGGCTTTCCATATTGATAGTTCCTAATCCCCTTCAAAAAATAATTGAGATGAGTATTCTTACTGGTGATTACTGAAAAAACTACACATGGATGTCAAATTGATTCCATTACACTTGATCCACTCATTAGTGAGAATAAAATTATTGCACATACAACATATGAGAGAATTTATTTTGGAAGAAATTTCCCCAAACTAGAGAAGATCTCCCCATATGTCAAGTTCAGTTAAGGGCGACATAAAGCATCAATAGTCCTTCCCTTAGAAATCACCAGACACTAATCTAATAAAAATACACCAGTTTGGTTATTGGGTCTACTCAATGGGGTTAAAGAGTACACATAGATACTCCTCCAAGAATTTCTGGGTAAATCACATATGCTCCCTTGATTACCTGAAGGTCATGTCTAGAACCATACATCCAAAGTGGCCCAAGGGAGAACCAACCCAATTTTCATGCCAGAAGTTGATGTCACCTCTTCGCACTATCGAACAAGCATGGGGTAAAAGGTTACTAATATGTAGGTTAATTATGATCCAAATAGGGGATGAATTCATGTTTTTATGAATCCATTCATTTCCCATATTTATGATCTATGAGTCTGTCCCAAAGTTTCTTACATTCTAATACTTCCCATTTTGGTTTTCCGTAGAGCCCATGCATTTACAACGAGATACTTCTGATGTCGATACCCCATCATAGCTAGTTTATTTATTTCTTGACTAGGATGCCCAATGTTTTTTTCCATCCGAGTGATCATAAAAAATTAAGGAGACAAGAATACTATGAATTCCACTAATCATGGTTTTTGAAACCTCTAGGGAAGACAAAGTGTGAATGGGGATCTAGGTAAGAACCAAGTTAACCAACTAATTCAACCACTGAATGATAAAATAGAATTTTCTAGTTGTTAATACACTTGGTAATTGTTTCCACCCCCTTTTTGAAATGAAAAATTTAGATCCTATTCAGAATGATAGGAGCTCTTATATATTCCATGGGAAATGCACATATATGGATTCCTAAGTTTCTTTCCAAGATACATATCTATCTATCTGATAACCAATTATAAATATACATGCTTCTCTTCTCATAGTTCACAATCTTCCCACTCCAACTGTTATATTTTAATAGGACATTGTTGGTTTCATATGAGGAACACTTAATACCATTGATTAAAATGATCGCGTCTTATGAAAACATAAGATGAGATATGCTCCATTGTCGATGAATGCAATGATAGGGTATAATTCCTCCATTCGATGTTTTTTTATCAATAATAAGACTAAGATTGTCCTACATGAGATTAAACCAACTATGAGATAGTGAATCACCCTGTCTGAGCCCACATACCAATTTTAAAAAGCAACATATTTTCGGAAAGAAAGATATAGTGATCCATGAGGAGATAAAACACCAGTAAATTAGATCATATGACCAGTTGGAGAAGCCCATATGATTGAGGACCTTGAGAATAAAATTCCATTAAATCCAATCATAGGATTTTCCCATCTCTAGATTGAGAATAATATTAGAACCAATGACCCTATAGTTATTCTCATGAGTTATTTCTTGATCCAAGCCAGTGTAACCCTAGATCGATCTACGCATGATGAAGCTGTGCTTCTCTTATGAGATCCATAGTGGTAAGTACATTTCTAATATTTGATTGAGGATGGTAGCCTGGATATTATTTGGAAACTTTCATGTGATCATAGGCTAGAAATGATTGAATTAAGGTGGATCATTCAACTTAATAATAAGAACTGGATACGTAGAACTCACTACATAAGGGATTTGGACACCATGAAAGAAATCCCACACTGCCTCAACAACATCATTTTTGACTAGGTCCCAAGATGAGACATAGAAAATGCCATGGAAACCATCTGGTCTTGGTGATCTTTTTATATTGAGATCTAGACTAAAATCAAGAATTTATTTATCATATGGAATAGCCTCCAAGTAATATTTATCTCTGATAGAAATAATGGACTCAATGAAATGAAAGATCTCCCCACACCCCATTGGGTATCCACCCTGCATATGAGGATGCTGATTAAAAAGAGGGTATTTTAGGTAAACTTCATCCAACCCAATAACCAATTATAATTCATTCTAGTAGCATCCATCATCTAATAGAATATGATTCCAGGTATGAAACCTCTTATCTTTGATAGAAGTAAGAGAATAAGTGGTGTGCCTTTCACCATATCTCCACCATTTTACCCTGGATTGTTCTCAGTCCTGTATTTCTTATTCCAAGATCAAATTATTCAAAGTTTCTTTATTATTAGAGAAACCATTGAATGATCCATCATCCCAATAATTTTTTAGATATTATTCCATTCTTTAAATCATAGTGTTGATTGAATTAAGAGCATATAAGTGAGAGGGATGGGAGTTTCTCTAGTATTGTGGATCATTTTTGATCCCTCTATATGTTTTTTGAAGTCCATACCACAAGCTTTACTGTATATTTTTCAACAAATAGTCTCTCTCCCACATCACATATTAGACATTTACTAGTATTCAATGACCTCTATCATATGGGGAGGCATGCATGAGGTCATGTAACCCATTAGACTGGGGCCCCAACATGTGTCGCATTGATTGGGATGTTACAATGTGGTATTAGATGTTTTTTATTATTTTCATTAATACTTCTATTTGGGAATGGATTATTGGAGAATAAGATAAGTTGGTCCTTGTTCATGAGCTCCTTCATCTAATTAGCTAACCCTTGTATGGGGGGAAACCCAAATACCCAAGGGGGTTGGTGTTAATGATGTTTTCTATTATGGTTAAATGTTATTTCACCTTTGGAAATGAACTTGTTGTGTGATGTTAATATTTTTAATGATATTCTTCTTCCTGGTTGATATAGAACAATATTTGGGTTTAAATGAATCATTTTAAGAACTCAATATTTATTATGACATACATCAATTTAGGAATATACCAAAAATAAGATTTCGGGAGAGTTTTTATAATGAAATGAATTTCTTTCTTTGAGTAATTTAAGATATAATTTTTATAAAAAATGACTATTTTAAATGATTCCAAATGTTGTAAATTTAAATGGATGAATGGATGTGTAATGAGAAAACTAGAAATATGGAAATGTTTAACCTATGATAGTCATGACCCACACGAGGGTTAGTTTAGGGTAGTGATAGTTTTGAAATTTTGACCATGTGGTACAGAATGAGAAATTGATGGTTATAGATTTATGTGAATCCCTATCAAAGAAATGTGTTAATGATGTGTTATGTTTCCTAAGATGTGTGTTTAGAATTCTAGAGATATTCCTCCATGATGAATCTTGTTCATATGATAAAAGGAGGACTTGGCTGGAAATAATCCTCTAGCTGTGGAACCTAAGGCTTAGATAGTAATAGGTGAAGAACCCAATGAGTAGTTTTGTGAGAACATTTCTCTCATTATAAAATTTATGGAAAGATACACAAGGAATGTGGTATAATGTACGTCCTACGTGAAATGAGATTTATAATTTTAGAACCCTACAAATCTCATTTGAGTGAGTGGACCTGAGGTATTTGTGTTCTGGATTATGTATGTCTAGAAAATCCGTTACTATTTAGAGATTCATACCCAGAAGTGTGTCAAGATGGAGGATTTTGTTTTACATGTTTTGGTGAAGTGTTGGTGGGACATTCAGAATCGGGATGAGATACTAGAATATATGAAGTGTAAGGACTTCATAGCTAATTTTCTAGAACACTTTTACCTAGAGATACTCCTATAAGAGATGTCTAATGAGATTATGTGGCTGAACCGGGGGAGTTTGTTCTTGATGGTCTACGATGGTCACATCACTGATTTGTAGTGATTTTCCAAGAATTGGTAGGAGGCGAGGATACTATGAATAAATATTTTCAATATTAGATTATATGTGAGATTAATTACTAGGTTAACATCCTTAGGATGAAGAGGTTTTTTAAGTGGTGAATCTGGATATCATTTATAAGGGGAAACTTAATGAGGATTCTATTGGAATACATTTGGTTTATACTAGATAACCTTGAGGTGTGTCTTTTGAGAGTAGGAAATTACTCTATGAGAATTTCAACCAGGGGAACAATAACAATAGTGGTCATGGGGAAGGATTAGTAACTCAGAGTAGTAACCAAATATACGTCCACCAGTGTGATAAGTAGGGTCACATTTATAGATAGTGTCCTCGACCACCAATGGAGTGAAAATATGCAATATGATGGGCCACTTTATGACATATTTTATAAACCCTCGATTGATGGGAAATAACAGAGGATCCAAGTAGATTAAAAGTACTAGTAGATGTTATTATATCCAATATTATCTTAGAATTTGGAGTTCTTCTAGAAATAGTAGTCAAGATGAAAGATTTGGAACTTATGGGCAATATAACCTATATCATTAGAGAAGTATAGCTTAGGGGACTCAGTATTTTGGAAAAGGAAGAGGGAAAATACAATTTCATACAGTTCAGACAGTAATTGCGGATAGAGAGGCTGGCCCTTTGATAGTCAGAGATATTATTATTATAGTTTGTATGATTTATAGTGATTTATATGATACATTATTCTCTCATTCATTTATATCTAACCAACATTGGAATTGTATGAGTCTGATGGCGGAGTTTTTGAGTGTTTTTGTGTTGATTCACACACTATTGGGAGTATAGTCGAGGGAAATTTTTTTATGCTAGGGGTGTTCTATTGAGTTTGGGGAGTATCGTTTCCTTTGGGATCTCTAAATACTTCACTTGTGATTCTTTGACATAATTTTTGATATGAATTAGTTGGTATCATACCAATTCTACATTGATGGTTATAGAAGGAGAGTGACCATCATATCACTTGAGGGTAATAGTAGTGTTCATCATGTAGTGTTGGATATTCAAGAAAACCATGCAGGGTTGTTTATCAGAAATTAGGGGACCCAACCACTCAAGTTTCAAGACTTTTCCTAGAGGAAGGGGGAGTGGTGAATGATGTGTTTCCATCTATAGTGAACTAGTTTTAGGACTTGCTTTCGGAAGACTTATTATAGATTCCACCTAAGAGGGATGTGGATTTTATGATATAAATCATTATAGGATCTAAGATAGTTTCTATTCCACATTCTAGAATGGAACAAAATGAGAATAATGAACTTAAGAATCATCTATAGGATTTTATGGGAAATATATTTATCCATCATATTATGTATTATTAGGATTCATTGAATTTTGTTTCTAATAATTTTTATTGGACACTATGTTTTTTTGTATTACTGAATGCTGAACTGGATGTAGTGAAGAACAAGTATCCTTTTCCACGTTTCAAATATCTCATTCATTATATGAGAGGAAGTTGTATTTTTTCCAAGATTTACCTGAGACTAGGGTATCATCAGGTGAGAGTAAGAACTTATAATATACCATGAACTTCTTTTAGAATCAGGTATATCCTTTATGAGTTCATCGTGATTCTGTTTGGGCTAAAAACACACCAGTTGTGTTTATGGCCCTGATGAACAAAATCATCCAACCATTCCTGGATTAGTTTTGGTTGTTTTGTGGATGATATCTTAGTGTACTCCAAGACACATGAGGACCATTACCCACATATTGACATCACCCTAACTACAATGAGATAGAATTAACTATATACCAATATATATAGTAGGTAATTCTAAATAAACTGGGTACATTTATTGTGTCACATTATCTCAGAGTAAGGAGTGTTAGTTGACACAAAAATGATTTGGTAGTGGTTTCATGGGAGCGTCCCAAGAACATTGATGATATCTTAAGTTTTTTGGGTTTGGAATATTATTATTGGAGGTTCATACAAGAAATATCCTACATTAAAGACCCAATTTTGGTCCTGACCAAGAAAAGGATCAATTTCAGATGTTATAGAGCAAGTGATAAAAACTTCCATGAGTTGAAGATAAATTTTAATACCACTTAATTTTTGATCATAAAAAAACTAGGTGTGGAATATTGCATAATTTATGATGCATTTGGGATCAAACTTGGAATAGTGTTGATTCATGGGGATCAATTTATGGTGTATGGGTCAAAGATATTAAGACCACATGAATGGA
Source organism: Viscum album (assembly GCA_963277665.1). Taxonomy (NCBI): domain Eukaryota; kingdom Viridiplantae; phylum Streptophyta; class Magnoliopsida; order Santalales; family Viscaceae; genus Viscum; species Viscum album. Next base: position 1,454,915,599 of record OY728135.1, on the reverse strand, counting down.
ATTACCCTATATATGATCTCAATTAAGATTCAGTGTCTTATGATTTGATTTATTCGTGGAATTATTTGTTCAGAGAGAATTTAACTCTGTATACCAACCATAATATCTTAAAGTATATCTTTTAATAGTAGGATTTGAATATATGATAGCATATATAGGTTGGGTATATGAAATCATTTAATTGTTAGATAGAATATATGAAAGATAAGAGAAATGGAGTTTTTGATGATTTAAGTAGGAAGATTCATACTCTAGTAGTTCAGGAGCCTAGTTTTGAGTGAAAGATGATGACCATACTGATTGAGATGCATATTGATATTTGGGAGGGACATATATAGATGACCCTCATATGAGTATCAGTTGAGTTCACACATATGAGAGGGATCATGGAGAGGATTTATTAAGATACAGATTGTTTTTCAATGATAAAAAACCTGGAAGGTGGAAGTCCCCTTGCAATTACACTATAGATTATTATGAGATCATCTATGTTTGGAACTACATTATAGTGTCTATGAATATGTATGAGGAGATGATGAATGAGTTTCATGCCTTTATGTTGTATATGAATCCTTTTTTGTTGAAAATATATTGTGATCTTGTGAGACAATATTGGTGTTCGAGTATGAAAAGGGTGATTTTAGGTTTCAAGACATGATTCTACACCTGTCAGTTGGTAAATCCTGAGAATCCATGACCTTAGGGTTTACTATAGACATTTCCCATTCTAGAATGTAAGTGGGATGACATTACAAGGACCTTCATGTAAATTTTTTCATGGTTTCCTCAGATGATTGACTCCATATGAGTTATTGTTGACTTATTGATGAAATTATCCCATTTCATGATCTTTTGGGAGATAGTATAAGTGGATATGGTGGTATAAATGTACATTGGTGAGAAAGTATATATGTACGAGGTTCCACAGAGAATAGTTTTAGACCATGATCCACATTTCACTTCATGCTTCTAGTAGGGATTATAAAAGGTTTTTGGAATGTAGGTATTCCTAAGTATTGAATTTCACCCATCGAACGATGGGAAATACGAACGTACTATATAGGTATTGGATGATATTCAATGGGCATGAATCATAGAATTTGGTGGGTCTTGGTGTATGTACCTTCCACTCATTGAGTTCACGTATATAAATAGTTATCATGTGAGTATTCAGATGACACCATATGATAAAATGTATGGTATGAAATGAAAAAAAATCTATTTTGGATAGAGGTAGGTGGGTGAGAGTTTTTGGGATAGAGTGTCTTGTAGAAGACATAAAATTTGGTTTGGAGGGTTCATAAATGTTTGTCTAGTGCTAAAATTAGGCTATTGTTGGATACAAAATGACTTTGATGACCCCTTGAGTTTACATTGGTTGATCGTGTGTTCCATTGGGTGTCTCCTAGATTTGGTCGCTATAGGATTTAAAGATAGGGAATGTTGGATCCTATATTTTTTTTACCTTTTGATATTGTTTAGAACATTAGGCTAGTGTCATACTGATTGGATTTTATATAGATGTGTAGTGATATGCATGATGTTTTTCATGTGTTACCTCTTTAGTGGTATCTCCTTGATGCTTCTCATGTGATCTATGTAGATGATGTTGATCTTGAGGTTGATTCACCCTTTGAGGATAATATTATTTGGGTTATTGATCATAGTGAGAATGTGTTGTGGGGAAAGGCCATTCTGATAGTGTAAGTATTTAGGTAACATGTCTGTGTGCAGGAGGAAACATGGGAGAGGGAAGATGATATGAAGGCTGAGTAGCCAAAACTTTTTACCTAAAAAAATAACGATTCTTTAGAGAACAACTTAAGGAATAGCTATTATAAGGGTGGAATATTGTAGTATCTCAACCTTTCTAGATATATATCGTTCTCATTCTCATGCACTCTTTTACCCTTTTTCTATTATACATTGGTTGAGTTTATGTTTTGGGTTTTTTCGGGTGAAATTGGATAATTTTGGATTCTAATGGGCCTTTTCGCGGCTGGCACACAGTTAGGAAAAACCATACATATTTTACTAGGAAACCACACACCCTATTTTGGAGAGACAGGAGGTGGTACATGGTTGTCACATGGTTTAGAGAAATCGTGTAGCCACCCTCCCCAAATCGTGAACCTTGAAACAGTAAGGGTTTGTATAGTTGTAATATGGTTTCTAAAACCATGCATCGATTAATATATACCATGATCCCCCTATAAATAGGTTCTTAGTTAAGGTTTGCGGTTTGGAAAATCATGTCCCTCCGCACAGGAAACTGTGTTCATGGGTTTTTATTCCCTAGAAAATTTATTAAAATTAAAAATCCCCATAGTTATTAACCCTAATCACCGATATTCATCCTAATATGATTAAATCATTATTGGAGGTCTAGGATAGGCTTCCAAGGATCCTAAAACACCTTTTATAAATAATCAAAGATCTTATTGAATGATCGTCTCCTCTACCATATGTGATTTCTTCCAGATTTGGTTCTCTCTCTATTCCATATATCCTTCCTGATGAATAGAGATGTTTTAACCTCATTGGATATTGATTATATCTAGTTTTGATGGATATTAATCCTTTGTTTTTTTTATTATAGGTATTGGTCCTTTATATTCTGCATCAATGTGATTTCAATTTCTCCGCATTAATTTGTGGATTTTTGTTAAGAGAGAATCCACTAATGACCGTGAGGTGGGTGGTCTATTTTCCAATTCCATCAGCCTTGATTCTAAATGAAAGTATGTTTTAATGAAATTGAAATCACCATAATTTTATATTGTGCTATAAATTGAATTATCTAATTGATTGTATTTACCATGTGATAATGAAACTGAGGATTAAGGGGTAATGAAATTGGAGGATACACATGTGGTGTTCCAATATTATTTAAGTGATTATGTGTGAATTATTGTTGACAATAGATGTACTTATGAAATGGGTTGAATAGTGAATTATTGAAATTAGTCGATATATGGGTTGAGAGAGTGGAATCATGAGAAATGATATTTGTGATTGAGTTGTGGGATAAAGAATACTGATAAAAATAAAAAATGGGTTTCCAAACTATCACTCCAGGCGCCAATATATATATTTATTGTAGGATATCACTGAGTCATGGGATATGGATTGCTATTTCAAATATCCACGGGGAGCCAGACTCCTGATCTGGCCCCCCATTGTTTTTATGTGAAATATGAATTAAATGAATAATGGATACCCATGATGGATTAAAAGTGATATCCCTTGTTGGATGGTTCAAACTACATTATGGACCAAAGTATATATTGTTGGTTTAGGTGTCATCGTTCACCCATAGATTTATGCATTTGTTTAAAGAATAATTTAATATGAAAACTACTTACTTTATATTTTTACATTATTCTATATAAAACTACATAAATTTTTATATGATGGATATTTTTTTTATACACCGTTGGTGGTGTCCAACTCAGTTGTACTCACACCCTACTCAGTCTTCCTAATTAATACACAAATAAACATCTTCTTTTCAAGACCAGATAATGGAAAGAGTAATATATTAGATGACCTAGTTATGATAAAGTAAGTTTAAGGTTACTAGAAATGATGGAAAGAACTTCTTGGGTGTTTTCAGTATTAATTTATTTTGGTTTTCATTTAACACTTAAAATATATAAAACATGGAATGTCTATTTCTTTGGTTTTGGATATTGTTTTCCATTTATGGATTATGTGATGCTGATAATTATTTATTGTGGTATTATTTTGGTTATTATTTATTATTGTTTGTATACTATTTATTTATTTATGATGTTGTGTGAATTAGAAAAATAGGGTATAGTCTCCCTGTATTTCTTATTAGACCATTGCTAGTAGTTGAAAACCTCTAACATATGGGGAGGCATGCCTTTGGTCATGTTAGAAAAAAAATTGGGGCACCAACATGTGCCACCATGGTCAGGACATTATAAAATGTTATAACTTATATGTCTTATATCTAGAAGATTATATTTCTTATGATGAGAAACCTCTGGATATCTTATACTATAGAGATAAATTTCAATGAAACAATACTACTCACATTTTGAATGTTCTCTTAAAAAAACAAATTCAATGAAGTTACATGGGAACCCAAAGAAGTAATGAAACAAATATATCCTCATTTTTTTTATTAAAGTGGTGAGTTTCAAGAGAGAATATAATTTTAAGGGGGGTATAATTTCACAACCTAATATTTTATGAAATAGCTTTTCCAAATACATTGAATGTCTTCGATACCTTGAGTTACACAGAACACTAAGTTTGAATAAACCATGATATAATATTAAATTATAGTTATTTCCTAGCCATTGGGTAGGTGTATATTTATAGGACTATATAAATTATAGAAAATATTTATTGTTAAATATTTATAAATTAAATATTTTTATCAATTAATTATACATAAAAATAAAATTCATTTCAATGTAAAAGAGATATTTTTTCGGAAAAACTATTTTTTTGACAATAAGGATTTTATATCATAATAAATTTAATTAATCAATATTAGTTAATGTTGTGAATTAAATTTATATATTATATATTTAATCAATTTTTTTAACATTCATTTAATATTTCTCTAGGCTTGTGATAATAATAAACCATGTTTTATTCTAAAAAAATATTTTTTTCTCAAGAAATCGGTTTTCATCACTTGATTAACTGTTAATTAAAAATTAATTTATCGAAATTTTTTAAATGGAATTTTACAAAACGGATTAAATATTTGGAATCATTATGTTAAAATATTATAGATAGGTGTCTTTAATTTTTGGTTGGTATGAATAATAAATACTGTAAAATTTATCACCTGAGTAAAAGGTAAATGAGGTTAATATAGGTTAAAACTAATTGATAAAGCCATAATTTTCATCCTGATTATCATTAGATGAATTTAATTATAACCTCATCAACTTATTCTAGAAATTAATTTTTAATAGATACTTTTCCATTAAAATAACCTATATAATATTTAAAGAAAAGATTGTTACAAAATTCCACTCTCTTAGCTTAAATTTTCTCTTATGTGACACATAGGGAAAAATATGTTATGAATGAGTATAAGTTTATATTTTTAGATTAATTAAATTTTATTCATGATATACATTTTATTATAATTTATTATTTTTATATTTAACTTAAATCATTACACGGTATTGATACGATATTTCTGCAACTAATAAAAAAATATGTATAATGATTTGAAAATATTAAAAGTAATATAATTTTAGTAGATTAATATGTTCCATGAAATTTATAGATTAATATTAAATATTAGTGTCATGTTAAATAATTATATTATAATTTTCCATTTTAATTGAGGTATTTAAAGTCAAATTAAATTATTAGTGTTAAAAATAAAATTAATGGTATTTTATAATACATATTATATTTTTACATGATACTAAATTAAAAAAATATAATATTTATAAAAATTAATGAGATACAGTTTTAAAAATTAACTATCATTTATTTATGAGTTTTTATTTTATTTTTTAGTAACATTATTAACCCTTAAAAGGTATAAAACAATAAAATTATGATAATTGTCAAAAGGGTTAATGGTGGGTTAAACAAAAAAATGTAAGCGTAAAAATGTGATCCAAACATGAGTAAATTTTATTATATGATAGGATGTATAATTATATTCATCCTATAATTTAATATTATCAATTTTATCCATTTTGATATCAAAAATAATTTATATTAATTTAATATTATTAAAAAATACAAGAGTTCTCATCCACACAATTATAAAAGGGAACCCATACTTTCTATTCTTAACACAACATTGATCATTATAAATCAAAAAAATATATCAATTTATCTTAACCACTTACATAGACACATTTTATAGGATATTTACTTCTCAAAAGAATGACCCTATAGCCCTTAAGAGGAGATCTAAAGGAGTCGTTTCAACGAAGCGGTAATTATCTTAATTGATCAATTTTTTTAAATCAAAATTGTTCATTTAGAAAAAATAAATATATTATATTATTCATAAATTAATAAATTTAGTATATTAAATATAGTTAATGTAATTATTATTATTAAATTACTTTTATTCTCCCTATAAAATCCAATGGGAAGTGAATGTATCACTCGTGTGTGCGTACAACTTACCATCTCCATGTATTTATGTAATTCATTTCTCAACACTATATTTTATGGGGTTGAATTATTATAGGATTAATGTATATATATAATAATAATGAAATAATTATTATTCTAAAATTATAATAGCATATATAACTTGTTACCTTCCAAAATGTTGTAAAACAATAATGTCGTTCATGCATGCATGTGAACTACAACATCTACGAAGCGATGTTATTCATTTTCATTTCCATTTTACTTGGACGATAATGAAGAGTTGTTTAATGAAAATATATTATATAATAAATATTTAAAATGTTTACTAATTATTTAATTTTCTCCATCTGTTGAAAAGTGTGAACAACATTCATTTGAATGTTCAGAATACCGTCTCTATGAATGTTGTTATTTCAATTTTCGATATCAAAAATTTATGAATGATTCTAAATAGGTATATAATGGATATATATGATATTATAATTATGTATGTGATTATTATATATATTTATAATAAATTAAAATATAATGTAAATTTGGTTCTAGTGCCATCAAATCAACTAGAACTCATGGTAAGGGACGCCTTTATTTCTTTTCGACACATCCCGTATTCACCATTTGTTTCATTTATGTTGTGTATATAATTCCCATTAATTTCAAAAATGATTATTACTATAAATAATATTGGTATTTAAATAACCATATAATTTAAATTATTTCACGGGGCTTATAATTCATATGTTAACAAATCAATAAAGGGTTTTATGTAAAAATCTCATTGTTTATTTGGATTATTTATTATTAAAATTACAATGATGAATTCATATGATATACCTCTCAAGGAAATCATGAACTTTATTCTCATATTTTTATTTCTTAAAATATAAACCATCCTTCCATTTTCTTAACATTAAATACCCTAAGAGACCTAAAATATCTTTTAAGGTAAAGTTAACACCTTATATCTCTTCATTCAAAAAACATTTTTCTATCTAATTAATGTTTTTTAATAATATTTTAAATAATTTTTAACTAATTTCTTTTGTTTTTTAAAATTAATATTTAACGATGTTTGAATTTTTACAAAATGGATTGAAATCAATATTCATGTTTGTAACATCCCATGTAAATGAAGAATAAATAATTTTCATATTTATTAATATTTACGAATTAAATATTAATTTTACTTTAAAGGGGTTGCTATGTTCGATTGCATACTCGATACGCAACGATGAGTTTCTTTGAAAACTTACGTTGCACACTAGTAATATAATAATAGTATTTTAAGTGGTAGTTAAAATGTAGCCATTGTAATGGCGGAAATGGATAGAAATAACAAAAATATGATTATATATGTTTTTAAATGTTTTTACATTTATCCAATAAAAGATAAAGGCTTAAAATACGGAAAGAATTCTATTTTAGGCATTTATACCCTAATTTTCACTAAAGGTTCACTTATCACCTTTTGATTGCGAATCGTCATTAAATATAGTTTTGATCACTCTTATACATTCTATTGGACCAAATATAACTCTTTTCTAGAATCAGGACATCAAAATTTACTTTGTGTAAATTTTTGGTATTTTTCCAATAAAGTTCATTTTTTAATGAATAGTGTAAAATGTTGTATTTTAATTCAAAACCCCTTTTTAATCTAATTTATTAAGATGATTAGATAATCATTAGAATCGGTTTTTAAGTGAAATTAGAATATATTTTTACCATTTAATCCAATAGTGGTCATTGGAATTAATTTCACTTTGAAATCGGACTTAAACTAGTGTCAATCTTTTGATACTTATTGTTTCATAAAAACACGCTATTTGTCATGACAACGGGAATTAATTATTAAATTAATTAATGTGACTTATATTATTTGAATTTTGTAAAATAGAATTCATTTTTGAATTCGGAATATCAAATATAGCTTAGGGTGAATTTTTGGTATTTTTCTGAAAAACTTTAATTTTTGATGAATAGTGAAACCACTAAGTGGTACTTATAAAAACTGATTTTTCGTTTAAATGAAATTTTACCACTTCTGTGTTTTGAATTTAAAAAATCCAACATACATGGTTGTCATTAAGAAGTAAAATGTGGTTCAATGGGATTAAAATAATTTTTTGGTGAATAGTAACTTATTATGTTTTTAATCGCGATTAGAGGTAATCAGTGTAGTTTAAGGTAAAAATAATGTTTTAATAATATGAGATGAGCTTGACACATGTCCTACCCTAATTTTATGTGTCATGGACGACCATGAAAATCCATGACTCAACTTGGGGACCCCATGGAGCCACTTTGGTTGGGAAATGACATAAATAACTTTTTATTTAATGTTAAAGTAAAAATGACACAAAAATGAGATGTTTTACTAAATCAATTTTTACATGAGGTTATACAAGTCAGATTTTTGACTATAAATATTCATTAGAAATATAAAAAGAGTTTTTACATAATTATATTTTTTTTAAAATTTTTAGACATTAAATAAATTAAATTATTTATGACATCATGATGATGCAGCGATTACCTCATTAATAAAGGATTTAAATAAAATGGAAAGATAATGTAAAATATATGACCTACACATGTCCAAAACCTATTGGATGGGTGGATTTAGAAACCTTATCACCTTATCCTCTAAACACATCTAATAGAGTCCATTAAAATCCAAAACTCATTCTATTATAAAGTAACAGTTTCTTACTTTCCAAGAGTGCCCCTCCTCTCCTCTTATAAAAGGCCCCCACCTCTACCTCCTTACCCACACTCCCAAAGCCTTTGGCCCAGCCAAACCCTTCCCATTTTGTCTCTCCACTTCCCTATATTACTACTTGAAGCCTCACTTTGGGTAGAAGTCTTCCCAGGGAAGCCTTTGAGCTCAAACCAATGGGAGTTACCCGATTTTAAGGTAATGTCTTCACTTGAGTCCTTTTGTTTTATTTTGCTCTTCCAACCCCCTAAAATATTTTTATTCATTTATTTTGTAACAAATCCAGTATAATAAATATACTATTATGTTTTTATAAGAAGTATTAGATCTACACTTACACACACCTACATCTAATGGTTAAAGAACATATTGTTTTCGTGGATGGCGAATTTCGGCCTCCCGAAACGATGATTGTTCAACATTCTTTTAACACCTTCAAAGGTGGCCATTAAGATGACACTATATTTATATATGATATATACTATGTTTATTTTTTCCTTAAGATTCTGTATTTTTCATTTTGGTCATACCATTATGGTTTCCATTATGGGTAAACACGATATCTTTATTTGAGGAAGTGCGGACTACCGCCCCCTCAAAGTGATGTGATTCGTTAATGCCATATGTGGGACATGTAAAGGATGGATTTAAAGTTATTATATATTATGTTATACTGTAATTATAATATACCTCTATATCAATATTATTCCATTCCATAAAAATATTAAATACAAATGAAAGTAGCGTTCATGCGTACGTACGACTTACCGTCTCCTTGAACGGTGAATTTCATTTCTTATCCCCAAATGTAATGTACTATTATAAGTACATGTATATAATGGATATATATGATGAATGATACATCTAAATGATTAATATAATTCTGGACTTAAAATATACATACCTCTCATTTAGTTTTAATTCCATTAATATGACATAGAAATGAAAGTAGCGTTCATGCGTACATACGGCTTACCGTCTCCATGAATGGTGCATTTAATTTCTAATATCTAAATGATTATGTGATATTATAAATACATATATATGCTATATATATATATGATATATATGATATCCAAATCATTAATGTCATTCTGGATATAAAGAACCTTTGACCACACGAACAACATGTAATTCTAAGAAGTCCACTTTCGACTTAAGAACCAAATATCGACAACACAAACATTATTAACTTAAATGGTTACATAATGTTTATAACATGACAATAAGTGATATAAAAGGAATAATGAACTTGAAAAAGGTTCTTCATAAAATAGAAATTAACTCAAGTTTATTATTCAGGACGTTAAAGAACGATCGAGTCAAGTCGGACCCGAGGTAAGGGACTTCGTCTCAATCTCCTTTCATTGAGGCATATTTCGTTTTATACACAACTTTATTTTATATGGTGTATAAACCACTTTGACTTTTACTTTTATACAAAAGGAATCTTTTTCTATGAAGTGTTTTACTAAACGACAAAAAGGAATGTTTTTATTAATGTACTCGGTGACAACGACCTTTTCCGCCGCCGTGAGTATTATTTGGTCTTTGGCTTCCTCAACAAGCCGTAATGTTTTTAAAATAAAATAAATACCATATAATCTTTTATGTATTTTGGTATTGAAAATGGTTTTGATAAAGGATTCTATTATGTCAATATATTTAAATGATATATTGTGATTGAAATGTGGAAATGTTATCATTCCTTTATATTGGTTTTATGTTTTATGATTTTATATTGGTACTTGGACATTTGACGGGTGGTTACGTGATAAACCATATGATGGGTGGTGCCGTGAATACCAGGACGGGTGGTTACGTTATAACCTCCAATGCATTGGGTATGGAAGTCGGCCATATGGCTATTCCATTAAGTATGTATGGTAGTTTGCCGTATGGCTATTCCATTAAGAGATATGTGTGGAAGTCGACCGTATGGTTATTCCATTTAAGTATGTTTATGTCCCAAGTTACCTTTATTTGTTATATGTTCTTTATATGGGTTTTATGGTAATCTTTTGGTTACAAAAGGGTAAGTAAAGATCTTTTATTCAGTGAAGAGTTTTTACTACTTCATAAAGGTGATAAGTATTACTTTGATAAAGTATGCATGGTTTACTTTTTGTTTGATAAACTAATAGTTTTTATTCTTTGTATATCCCTTACTGAGCTTTTTATGCTCACCCCAAGTTTTTTTGAAATGTTTTTCACAGGAACTAATGTGGAATAGGGTCAAGGATGGGATGAAGGGAAAGTCGTGCTATCTAAAATATGGAACTAGACATGTTTCTTTTTAAGAGTTTTTTATTCTATGGAAACTTAGTAGAAGTGTCTACTTTGTAATCTTTTGATATGTAATAGTTATGTTCTAATTCTCTAAATCTCTAAAACTGAAAAGAACCTCAATGTGAATTATTCATTTAATTCAATATTAAGTAATGTTTAAGGCCGGGGCCTTATAGTTGGTATCAAAGTTCGGTTTAGACAACTTTAGGAGTTAGAAAATTATTAAATTATAAGTTAATTTATGGTATGAATGAAATGATATAGCATTGAAAGATTACCATGTTGCTTCGCCTAAGATATTTCAGTGTTAATAATGGTTTTTTCATAGAGGAAGCATAGAAGGTTTTTTGTGAAGGCATACTGAGGGAAATGACCTTCCAAATCAGCAATCAGAGATGGTCGGAATCATAATTGAGCAGTTTACTACACTGATGGCTCAGTTGAATCAGGTGATAAATGGTGGTTGTGTTTATTGATGATATTTTGGTGTTTTCTAAAAGTAAAGAGGAGCATGAAAGACATTTAAGGGTTATTTTGCAAACCTTAAAAGAAAAGAAATTGTATGGGAAATTCAGCAAGTGTGAGATTTGGTTGCAACAAATTTATTTCCTTGGTCATATTGTTTCTAAAGATGGGATAACTATTGATACGGCAAAAACAAAGGTTGTTGAAGAATGTACAAGACACACAAATGTAACCAAGATCCGTAGTTTCCTTGGTTTGGCAGGTTACAACTGAAGGTTTGTTGAAAATATTTCACGGTTATGTAGTCCAATGACTAAGCTAACTCGGAAGGGTGTTAAGTTCATCTGGACAAAAGAATGTGATGATTGTTTTCAAGAGTTGAAAAGAAGATTGGTGAATGATCCAGTTTGGCACTTCCTTCCAGGAATGGTGAGTTTGTTATATACAGTGATGCTTCATTGAAGGGACTTGGTTGTGTCCTTATGCAAAATGATTAGGTAATTGCTTATGCTTCACGTCAGTTGAGAACTCATGAGGTAAATTACCCTACACATGATTTGGAATTAGCTGCTGTTGTTTTTTCTCTAAAAATTTGGAGGCATCATTTGTATGGAGTAAAGTGTGAAATATATACCGATCACAAAAGTTTAAAGTATATATTCACTCAGAAATAATTGAACATGAGACATAGGAGATGGCTGGAATTAATCAAGGATTATGATTGTACAATTCACTACCATCCGGGAAAAGCAAATAAAGTGGATGATGCTTCGAGTCGAAAAGTAATGCTTCATTAACCATGCTACGTTTGGAACGAGATCCTTTGGTTTTTGATTTGATGAACATTGGAATAGATATTTTTGGTGTAGGATGTTCTTCTGTTTTATTTCAGGTATCAGTGAAAGCTTCTCTATCAGACAGAATCAAGAAAACACAGAAGCAAGACAGTGAGTTGCAGAAAAAGGTTGAGCTGGTTTAGAAAGGTAAGTTTCATGAATTCAACATTGATAATGATTGAGTTTTGAGATTTGGGAAGAGATTGTGTGTGCCTTGTGATTCATAGTTGAAGAGAGAGTTGTTATGTGAAGCTCATAGTTCTCCATTTTCATTTCATCCTGGCAGTACTAAGATGTACAGAGATCTGCGGGAGTATTATTGGTGGGATGGAATGAAAAGGGATATTTCTGATTTTACTATGATGTGTTTGACTTTTCAGCAGGTTAAGGTAGAGTGGCAGTTACCGAAAGGGATGCTTCAGCCTTTACCAGTGCCAGAGTGGAAATGGGAAAATGTATCCATGGATTTTGTCGTGGGATTACCGAATTAATCTAGAGGTAATAACACAATCTGAGTTATTATTGATCACTTGACTAAATATGCTCATTTCCTTGCTATAAGAGATACTTTTTCCCTAGATCAACTTTCCCGTTTGTATCTTAAGGAGATAGTCAGGTTACATGGAGTTCCTCTCTCTATTGTGTCCAATCGTGATCCTAGGTTTACTTCTAACTTTTGGAAAGGCCTTCAGAAGTCGTTGGGTACTGAATTAAATTTTAGTACAGATTTTCATACTCAATTAGATGGGCAGTCAGAACGAACAATTCAGACCTTGGAGGATATGCTACGAGCTTGTTCGATGGATTATCAGGGAAGTTGGGACCAACATCTTTCTTTGGTTGAGTTTTCTTATAATAAAAGTTTTCATTCTAGTATACAGATGGAACCATTTGAGGCATTATATGGGAAGCAGTGTCGAACTCCAGCATTTTGGGATGAGGTGGGTGAAAGGAAGCTGATGGGACCAGAATTGGTAGAAGAGATGGCAGAAAAAGTTCAGTTGATTCAGAAAAACATGAGAACAGCTCAGAGCAGGCAGAAGAGTTATGCGGATAACCGGAGGAAGGATCTATCTTTCGAGGTAGGTGACCATGTTTTCCTCAAGGTTTCTACATGGAAAAGTGTGATGCGATTTGGTAAGAAAGGAAATCTGAGTCCAAGGTTCATTGGACCATATGAAATTCTGGAGAGAGTTGGATCAGTTGCATACAGAGTGGCTTTACCTCCGAGTTTATCTCAGGTACACAATGTTTTTCATATTTCGATGTTGAGGAAGTATATGCCAGATTCATCTCATGTTTTGAGCCCAGAGGTAGTTCAGTTGGAAGAGAATCTCTCTTATGAAGAACAACCGGTCCAGATTCTTGACCGAAGAGAGCAAGTGTTGCGAAATAAGGTAATCCAGCAGGTAAAGGTTTTGTGGAAAAACCATATGGTTGAAGAGGCAACGTGGGAATCTGAAAATGCTATGAGGGATAAATACCCCCACTTATTTTGATAAATGAATAAAATTGCGAGGACGCAATTCCCAAAAGGGGGGAAGGATGTAACACCCCAGGTAAATGAAGAATAATGAATTTTCATATTTATTAATATTTACAAATTAACTATTAATTTTACTCTAAAGGGGTTGCTATGTTCGATTGCGTACTCGATACGCAACGATGAGTTTCTTTGAAAACTTACGTTGAACAATAGTAATATAATAATATTATTTTAAATGGTAGTTAACATGTAGCCTTTGTATTGGCGGGAATGGATAGAAATAAATTAAATATGATTATATATGTTTTTTAAATGTTTTTACATTTATCCAATAAAAGATAAAGGCTTAAAATATGGAAAGAATTCAATTTTAGGCACTTATACCCTAATTTTCACTAAAGGTTCACTTATCACCTTTGGATGGGGGACCGTCATTAAATATAGTTTTGATCACTCTTATACATTCTATTGGACCAAATATAACTCTTTTTGATAATCAGGACATCAAAATATACTTTGTGTAAATTTTTGGTATTTTTCTGATAAAGTTTATTTTTTAATGAATAGTGTAAAATGTTGTATTTTAATTCAAAACCTCTTTTTAATCTAATTTATTAAGATGATTAGATAATCTTTTGAATTGGGTTTTAAGTTCAATTAGAATATATTTTTACGATTTAATCCAATAGTGGTCGTTGGAATTAATTTCACTTTGAAATCGGACTTAAACTAGTGTCAATCTTTTGATACTTATTGTTTCATAAAAACACGCTATTTGTCATGACATCGGGAATTAATTATTAAAATAATTAATGTGACTTATATGTTTTGAATTTTGTAAAATAGACTTTATTTTTGAATTCGGAATATCAAATATATCTTAGGGTGAATTTTTGGTATTTTTCTGAAAAACTTCAATTTTTGATGAATAGTGAAACCACTAAGTGGTACTTATAAAAACTGATTTTTCGTTTAAATGAAATTTTCCCACTTCTATGCTTTGAATTTCAAAAATCCGACATAAATTGTTGTCATTAAGAAGTAAAATGTGGTTCAATGGGATTAAAATAATTTTTTGGTGAATAGTAACTTATTATGTTTTTAATTGCGATTAGAGGTAATTAGTGTAGTTTAAGGTAAAAATAATGTTTTAATAATATGAGATGAGATTGAAACATGTCCTAACCTAATTGGATGTGTCATGGCCGACCAATACAATCCATGAGTCAACTTGGGGACCCCATGGAGCCACTTTGGTTGGGAAATGACATAAATAACTTTTTATTTAATGTTAAAATAAAAATGACACAAACATGAGATGTCTTACTAAAACAATTTTTACATGGGGTTATACAAGTCAGATTTTTGACTATAAATATTCATTAGAAAGATAAAAATATTTCCTACATCATGATAGTTTTTTTATAATTTTTAGACATTAAATAAATTAAATTATTTATGACATTATGATGATACAGCGATTATCTCATTAATAAAGGATTTAAATAAAATGGAAAGATAGTGTAACATCTATAACCTACACATATCCAAAACCTATTGGATGGGTGGATTTAGAACCCTTATAACCTTATCCTCGAAACACATCAAAGTGGGACCATTAAAATCCGAAACTCATTCTAAAATAAAGTAACATTTTCTTACTTTCCAAGAGTGCCCCTCCTGTCCTCTTATAAAAGGCCCCCACCTCTACCTCCTTACCCACACTCACAAAGCCTTTTTCTCAGCCAAACCCTGCCATTTTGTCTCTACACTTCCCTCTCTTACTCTTTGAAGCCTCACTTTGGGCAGAAGTCTTCCCAAGGAATCCTTTGAGCTCAAACCAAAGGGAGTTACCCGATTTTAAGGTAATGTCTTCACTTGAGTCCTTTTGTTTTATTTTGCTTCTCTAACCCCCTAAACTCTTTTTATTAATTTCTTTTGTAACAACTCTAGTATAATAAATATACTAGGATGTTGTTATAAGAAGTGTTAGATCTACACTTACACACCCCTACATCTAATGGTTAAAGAACATACTGTTTCCGTGGATGGCGAATTTCAGCCTCCCGAAACGATGATTGTTCAACATTCTTTTAACACCTTCAAAGGTGGCCATTAAGATGACACTATATTTATATATGATATATAATATGTTTATTTTTTCTTTAAGCTTATGTATTTTTCATTTTGGGCATACCATTATGGTTTCCATTATGGGTAAACGCGATATCTTTATTTGAGGAAGTGCGGACTACCGCCCCCTCAAAGTGATGTGATTCGTTAATGCCATATGTGGGACGTGTAAAGGATGGATTCAAAGTTATTATATATGATTTTATACTGGAATTATAATATACCTATATATCATTATTATTCTATTCAATAAAAATATGAAATAGAAATGAAAGTAGCGTTCATGCGTACGTACGGCTTACCGTCTCCATGAACGGTGCATTTCATTTCTTATCCCCAAATGTAATGTACTATTATAAGTACATGTATATAATATATATATATATGATGAATGATACATCTAAATGATGAATATAATTCTGTAATTAAAATATACATACCCTTCATTTAGTTTTAATTCCATTAATATGACATAGAAATGAAAGTAGCGTTCATGCGTACGTACAGCTTACCGTCTCCATGAACGGTGCATTTCATTTCTTACCTCTAAATGATTATGTGATATTATAAATACATGTATATGCTAGATATATTTGATATATATGATATCCAAATCAGTAATGTCATTCTGGATATAAAGAACCTTTTACCACACGAACAACATGTAATTCTAAGAAGTCCACTTTCGACTTAAGAACCAAATATCGACAAAACAAACATTATTAACTTAAATGGTTACATAAGGTTTATAACATGGAAATAAGTGATATAAAAGGAATAATGAACTTGAAAAAGGTTTTTAAGAAAATATAAATTAACTGAAGTTTATTATTCCGGACGTTAAAGAACGATCGAGTCAAGTCGGACCCGAGGTAAGGGACTTCGTCTCAATCTCCTTTCATTGAGGCATATTTCGTTTAATACACAACTTTCTTTTATATGGTGTATAAACCCCTTTGAGTTTTACTTTTATACAAAAGTAATATTTGTCTATGAAGCATTTTACTAAACCACAAAAAGGAATGTTTTTTTAACGTACGCGGTGACAACGACCTTTTCCGCCGCCGCGAGTATTATTTGGTCTTTGGCTTCCTCAACAAGCCGTATTGTTTTTAAAATAAAATAAATACCATATACTCTTTTATTTATTTTGGTATTGAAAATGGTTTTGATAAAGGGTTCTATTATGTCAATATATTTAAATGATATATTGTGATTGAAATGTGGAAATTTTATCATTCCTTTATATTGGTTTTTTGTTTTATGATTTTATATTGGTACTTGGACATTTGACGGGTGGTTACGTGATAAACCATATGACGGGTGGTGCCATGAATACTAGGATGGGTGGTTACGTTATAACCTCCAATGCATTGGGTATGGAAGTCGGCCGTATGACTATTCCATTAAGTATGTATGGTAGTTGGCCGTATGGTTATTCCATTAAGAGATATGTGTGGAAGTCGACCGTATGGTTATTCCATTTAAGTATGTTTATGTCCCAAGATACCTTTATATGTTATGTGTTCTTTATATGGGTTTTATGGTAATATTTTGGTTACAAAAGGGTAAGTAATGATCTTTTATTCAGTGAATAGTTTTTACTACTTCATAAAGGTGAAAAGTATTACTTTGATAAAGTATACACGGTTTACTTTTTGTTTGATAAACTAACAGTTTTTATTCTTTGTATATCCCTTACTGAGCTTTTTTATGCTCACCCCAAGTTTTTTTGAAATGTTTTTCATAGGACTTAATGTGGAATAGGATCAAGTATGGGATCAAGGGAAAGTCATGCTATCTAAAACATGGAAGTAGACATGTTTCTTTTTAAGAGTTTTTTATTCTATGGAAACATAGTAGAAGTGTCTACTTTGTAATATTTTGAGATGTAATAGTTATGTTATAATTATCTAAAACTCTAAACCTGAAAAGAACCTCAATGTGAATTATTTATTTAATTCAATATTAAGTAATGTTTTAGGCCAGGGCCTTATAATGTTTTTTTTAAAATATGTTACTTTTTTTACTTTTAAAAAAATGTGGAAGGAATGTTTTCTTCAAAGATAAATGTTATAAATGGAATTTCTCATCTTTATAACTACATAATTCATTGAATATTAATTAAACGTTTTTTAGATTTCTTCTCAAATAATTATATTTCTACAATATATTAAAAAAATTATTCTTAAAGTGATTTGAAAATAGAACGTTTAATTGCTCAATAATTTTTTTAATGAATATTTAATGGTATTATTATTCATTAAAGACAAAAAACCTTGATTTAAATTGTAATTTAATTTGGATTTTATCAAAGGATACTGTTTTTAATATTTATATGGATGGTTTATATTTATAATGAAATTATTTATCAGAAAATGGTTCCTTCTAAATAGGTTATACCATGATGAAATTATGAATTATTTAAGAAACCTATTCGTTTTACTTAGTTATGATATGATGAAATGTTTATGAAACCCATTTATTTTCCTGGGTTCTGATATGATAAATTTTTATGATCTCATGGCATAAATATATATATGATTTTCATTATGTGTTAGTGGTAAATTATAACCAAGGATGGTGTTAACATTATAAAAATGGTTGGTTATTACATTATAACCAAGGATAGTGGTCAATTTATAACCAAGGATGGTGGTTACATTTAAACCAGGGATGATACTTATGTTATAACTAGGGATGGTGGATACATTATAAACAAAAATGGTGGTGACGTTTTAATGAAGGAAAAATGGTCTTATATCTCCCTGTAATGGATTGGAAAATGATTGATATATAATTTTCAAAACAAGACTAAAATCGGGAGATAACCCAGTTCAGTAATGAGTACTATCCACTATGATATTCTTCGGAGTTAACCTTGACTACTATAATGAAACGAGGAGTGAACCCAATATAATAAGGTAGTATTAGAAATAATAATTTAATATTAAAGAAATAATTTTCTATTATTTTTCTATAATTATATGTCTTATGAAAATGTTATTGTCTCATTGATAATGTTCTTTAATTCCTTTAAAATTTATATTATTTGAACTGACATGATTTATTCTATGAATTTAAATTTGGAACTTTTATATACAGGGTGTGTAATTCAAATGTAAAACTTATTTTCTCAAACCCTTAAGCTCATATTTTGTTTATGTGATCATAGATATCTCATTTTTTAACCATAAAGAGCTTCTAGTATCACTTTTATTTTATAAATTTCCCCATGTAATAAATAAAATAATTAAGTATGTTATGTCTATTTAGGTTTGTAGTTATTAAGTAATAAGTGGTAGAAGATGTTGTTTTTTATGAACTAGTTGTTATGTATCAAGATATAGAATTATACTAAAACTATATGATTCTGGTGTGGATCATAATGTTATGTAATGAATATTCAGTGAGTAAGATGTAATATATATGTATAAAAAATATGGTTCAATATTGTATTGGATAGGGGATATATTTTGATAAACTCATTCCTTATAAATATAAAATGATTTGTGGGTTTTATACTTGAGTAAATCCAAGAATTTTACCATAGACCAGTATGTAATTTATAGTATCCCTCACCCTATAAATGTGCCACATCCATCCCATACCTGAGTAGAAATAAAAAAAATATTTTTCGATGATAGAAGAAACCACAATAACAGTACAAGATCAGTCCCATGTCATTGGTATACAAGCATTTTACCCCTAACACCACCTGTGAGATCTTCAATGCCACATTGACCTAAGAATGGGATGGTGGTAGAAACATGCCAAGAAAACCCATAGGTATATGTTCATTTATACCGCCTCCACCTCCAATTTATATAATATCAATATTATCAAGGATTTTTGGAATCTTAGTAGGAATCAACCTCATAGTCCCTCCCATTGTGTGATCTATATAATTTTTAGGGGATTATTCATTGACATTCACTAGAGACACTATAATTCCTTCATCTATCATAAAGTAAAGATGAATCCAAATAAGGTTCATATGAAAAAAATCCTATAAGAAGGTAAATTATAAGAATGATCATAATTCAAACCTATACATAAATCAGGAGGGCATATAATATACATAGTACTCATAAGAGGATAGTAAAATGAATTATATTATTAACTATTCTGCAGTAAACACCTTTTGTGTTAACATAATATATAACCCTACGCATAACCCTAATGCTTAAGGGAATGATGAAGAGACATAAACTTGAGGCAAGGTCTCCAAAAATGAACAATGTGTTCTAATTGGAAAACACAGGTAGTCAAAGATTTGGGGATCTTTGTCAAATTCTCAAATATCAGATACACATCTTTTTTCAAACCAAATATAAAAGGAAATGTGTGTATATGTCCGTACCAATCCTATCATATGATAATGTTTTGATCTTCCCCTTAATAATAGGTTTCCACAATATTAAAATAATCTTTAAAAAATAAATAAGATCAATGATAAAATTTTAAGAGGAAATATAACTTATGTGTATAATTTTTAGGTATAGGATAATATCTCCCCTATTATTTATAATCATTGGAAAATACGTACTCTAGTAGTAAGAGAAGAGTTTAACCACCTGACTGGGTTTGGTTCTAGACCACCGGTTCACCCAAACATAGTGGTAGAAGAGGGTATATACATTCCTCCAATGGGAATGTTGACTCTATTTCAATCATGATACTCTAGGATGGATTATGTTGAATATAAACTACAATCACATGAAGGATGAGGCAACCAAATTAAAATATTCATATGAACTAAAGAATTTTACATAACCATCAAACCATTTTTTTATTTTCCAAATAAAACACTTTTTTAAGGGAGTATAACATATATATAATGGTATAATAATATGATAATAACCTATAAAAAATACCCAAAATGTCATAGAAAATAAATCACGAGTCATTGAATAAGGTGTTTTCATTAAAAAAACATGAGTTATAAGAGTGTAGAATCATCAATAATAAATAATAAATGAAGATCTACAAGAGAATATTATATTCATAAGAAATAATTTTATAGAATACACAGAATTACAAAAAAGTGTTTACTTAGTTTATCTTCCCTTTTAGGACTATCATCATGGATAACATCCCATAGTGGATTGAGTTCACGCCCTATTCTCGTAACGATAGTGGAATGAGTCTCATAGTGGACTAGGTTCACACCCCATTACCTTTCATATTAACTCATGATATGTAACCCTTTAACTAATTAATTGGAGTGATTTTTAATTTTTGAACCACCCATCACATTATGAAACCAATAAATAAGTTTATCTAAAAATCATAAAAACAGACATTACAACAAAATTAACCTATGTAAAAGAAATGAGTTTAATAAAAAAATTCAAATAATAATCCTCATAATAAATCCGTAGATAGAATATTAAAATATTTGTTAGAGAATATACCAATTAAATTATTAGTTTCTTTAAATAATGTAAACATATATGGAGAATAATTTTATCAAATCATTAGAAAGTTTATTTAGAAAACAATAATAAATATTATTTTCTTTTTGTTAACTATTTATAAAAAAATTATTAAAAAAATTGGAATATTATTTTATTTTTAAAAAACATGTAAAATTGTAAAGTAATATTTTTAACTATTAGAATATATAAAAATGAGAAATAATTTTTATAAATTAAATTCTAAAACAATTCATTTTAAACTGTGGTAAAAAGAAAAATATAACCCATAAAGAAAACATTTTAAATACAAAATTTTTAAATTTTTCATGTAGGGTCAACTATAGTTTAAAATAAATTGGAAAATCATTTAAATATATAAAATAACATAAATAAATCATTATAATGAACATGTATATGGATAAAAATATTTTTAACCAAAAAGGTAAAATAAGTTTGTTTTTTAATAAAAAACATTATTTTCCCATTTTTTAGTACCAAAGAGTGGGGAAAAAAATAATAAATGAAACGAATCAAAATAAAAACCAGAGAAGAAAATATATATTTTTTAGGATGGAAAAAATTTATAATTTACCTCAATTGAAATTAAAACATAAAAAATCTTACAAAAGAATGATAATAGCCCCTTACAGGTTCGGTTATCGTTGACTGAAAACCTCATAAAAGAATGGTGAATAGATTTATATAAAAATAAATATAATTTTCATGAAAGTAATCATAAAATAAATTCTTTTTATGTATATAAAACTAAAAAAATAAAGAATTTTGTTAAGATAGAGTATATCTCAATGAGGGGAAATTGAGATAAAGAAACCCTCTCCACAATTCATAACTTGTTTATTATGAATTTTAATATCATATATAATAAATTTAGATTTATTAAACATATATAACATTATAAAATTTATACATATATTAAATTATATTATTACCTTAAAATTTAAAATTGCGTATTTATTATAAATTCCTCAATATAATGAATATCCAGGTGTCAAATATGTCATTTTTCAAAAATGTTCCAATTCGGTGATTCTATTCATTGCACCATGTTCATGGTTAAATCATATATATAATCTTATTAATTGAAGAAATATCATATATATATTCATTAAAAACATCTATATAACCATCAAGGTGAGGTCGTTATGAGAAATGAATTATATCACTCTATGGAGGTGGGAGTATGCACTTATGTAATAGAAACACTTTCTTTTTCCTTAAGATTGAAAACATTTATTAAATTGTTTTAACATTAACATAAAAATATTTCAATATAATTCATATTATGATTTAATTATTTTAAAATTATTATAGAATATTTAGTGGAGGTCTATGTAGGAATGAAACTAGAAAAATACCAGTAAATACAATTACCTCTAATTTGGGTATCTTCCATCAGTTGGGACCTTATGCTATTTAATTTGTGTTTATTATGAGACCAAAATATATAGGTAGTGGGTAGGAGTTTTCAGAAGTGTTTTAGAAGATTTTTGTCATCATAAGGTGGTCAGGGTTTGTAGAGAAGTGGATATAGGAGGATCACTTTTGTAATTTATTGGAGTGTCACTCTTGAAAAATTAAGAAAATATAAATATAATATTTTGGTTTAGTTAGGGAATTCAGAACCAATTTAATCATATTTACATTTTATGGAGAGGGTAGTTTGAAATAATCTTATAAAATCAATTAAATAAATATTTATTCATATATTAGATGCCTTATCCCATAGTGCAAGCCCTTTATCCCCTTTAAAAACATCATGAGATGTTAAGATTTTTCCAATGGTAATGATTGAATACGGATAAAAATAAACTTGAACATAATATAGAATATTGATGGTGATGAATCAAAATGTGTGTTACATTTTAAAGAATTAAATTCTTTGTGGGGTCTGAAATTAATTACAAGGCATTTGTACAGAATGTGAATAATCTATTTTTAGAAAAAACATATCTTTAAGAATAAAAATAATGTTACTCTCATTCAATTATAATTAAAAGTAATTATAATAATGTTAATTTATTTTACATATTATGTTATCCTCTAAATTAATTAAAAACATTCATAAAAAGGGATATATTTTATTTATTGATATAAAATATATTTCCATCATAAAAAATAATTTCTAAAAACAAAATAGTTTTACTTTCAAATGATTTTATCCTTATTTAAAACAATTCGATACACAATTTAAGAAAGATTATTCATTTATATAAATTTATAAACCATAATTTTCTAAAATTTGAGAAATCAAAATATGATAAATTTTCTTTTTTATAAGAACTTCATAAAAGACAAAAATTTCCAAATAAAATATTTAAGTTCATCTATGAATAATTTGTGTCGTATATCTTATACTTAATTTGATGATTTTAATAATTTTGTTGAAATTAATTAGAATGTAAATTTTTTTTATTTAATAAATAATTAAAACATGAATTTCCTTTTTTGATTTATATCAATCAATGAAACACCTAAAAATCATGAAAGAGAATAAATTCTAAAATATCCGTGTGTTAAATTCTACCCCTTTAACAAAATATTTTCCTGTTAAATATTGAAACATGAATAAAAAATGAACATAATTATACCTTATAACCTCATTAGGATACAATAAAAATTTCTCAAATTTGTTGTTGCACTAAAATATTTTCAATTTGAGTAGTCCTATTCCACATCAATTTATCTCTTTATTCCAAAATTTCCACAAACCATTCTTGATAAGGAAGATCATACGCCATAGGTACATACTCTAAATTCTGTACATGTGATAGATAATGCATAAAAATACTCAAAAGAGATAAATGAAAGAAATCATGAAATTGGGAGAGGTTTAGTGGAATCTCTATGTGATAATAGTTAGTCTTATATGATTTAGAATCTCTTAGAGACTGATATATCACAATCTAATTCTACCCATATTTAAGAATATCATAAAATTATTCTAAGGATATATTCATAAGAATGGATTTTAATCCACATAAAAATATAGATCTCATCAATGATTTTATGAATTTCATTTATATCAATTGTGATATCACCTAATGTGTTACTAAATTTCTCAAACCTTATATGAAATTTTTAGTTTTGTTAGGCCCAAATATTTAATGTTTTCCAATTTCATCTCAAAATGATGATGTTATGTAATTATTTGAAAATAGGTATATATAAGTATCCAACTAAATGATCGTGTGAAATAAATTAATCTATGAAAAAAAACCAATGGATGATGTTGATCCCAATAACCTTTGAAATATATATAGCAAGGTCTTGGTATATCTTCTTAGATTTGAATGATCCTATCATAGTGAATATTTTTTTAGATGATATATTGAAAAAATTATTATCTCCATATTCAATTCATTTTGAAGTATTCTATAGAGAATTTTGGAAATCCTTCGATCTTGATAAAATATAATTGGGAGTGGTACAACATGAATCCTTAACAATTCCATTAATAATATCATGAAAAGTTATTCATTTTGGAAATATTTACTAATAGAAATAATTTTTTATATCATAAGGATTGACTACAAGCTAAAACATGTTTTAAAATTTAGATGTATTATGAAGTCTTATGATGAAATATATGGTGATGGTTTCCCATATCTATGTAGGTAGGGGTAATTACTCTGAATCATCCTCTTAGACATAAAACATTTTTCCATATCATTATGAAAAACCAAGCTTCAAGATACATACTATGCAATATCCCATCTCATGTTGTCCCACAATAAATTCTCATTGAAATCTATATAAATAGTTTTTTTGAATATACATATGGAATGTTGAGTTAGATGCTTCATCTGACATATTATTCTTTAATTATGGTATCAGAGGGAAACATATCTAGTTCCTAAACTATATCATTTCATAATTATCATGTTTTAACTACATAACAATCCTTAAATATCATTCTTAATTACTATTTAATAATCACATAGGTATATGGTTGAAAAATCATCCATGAAGTATAATATTTTTCCACTTTCCTTATTATTTCAAGGTCAATTCATTTGAAATCAATAATTATTTGATGATTCTGAATCAACCCCATGAAAATGGTTACATGGTCCTTCGATTTTAGTACACCAACAACCTTGTTCACCTTCCAAGGGTGGTAATTCATTCGGCAGTATTAATATTTAATCAAATACATAAATATTCATTGGTTAATAATTAATTATTTCTATGTAAATATTCTCAGGACAAGTTAATATCTATGAAACTATGTGTGGGGGGGGGGGAATCTGTGTTTATCACTTTTTATGTTTTTATATTTTAAAAAAACCTTCACCTACAATAAGAGAGTAATAACTGTACTAAATCACAACACATGAAAAAACTGACCCGAGTATAATAATTAATAAGGTTAGCTACTGAAGAAGAGTTAATAGTGTTTAGCATTATTTACAAAAAAAATCTATGAGGACACAGTCCACTTGAAAACAAACATTTTGGTTTATGATAAGAGGCATATATCAATAAAAGTTTTTGAACTATATTCCTTTGATAGTAAATGTTATTATTTAATAATTGATATTATAATAAGAATATTTTAATAATTATTATACCTTCACTAGTATGTTTCAACACATCATCAATCAAGTAGTTGGATTTTTTACAATTATTCTTTCATAAGTCATATTTTATTCTTCTTTAATTTATTATAGAGAATAAATCAAATAAATATTATTTATTATTCGAATGAAAACT
Organism: Viscum album; assembly: GCA_963277665.1. Lineage (NCBI taxonomy): Eukaryota > Viridiplantae > Streptophyta > Magnoliopsida > Santalales > Viscaceae > Viscum > Viscum album. The sequence goes on along the minus strand of OY728135.1, from coordinate 1,454,889,400 downwards.
CTCTCTACTAAAACATGCACACCATACATGATCTAAAATACATGTATATATATAACATTCATCATTAGTTACATCCCTATTATGATCTATCTTTTAAGTTCTCAATACCACGTGAATAAAAAAATTTGAATAAAAAATATTGTTTTGTAATTTTAGTTACATAAAACTTCTCATGAAGAATATATAGATAATAATTTACAAGATTTTTTATTCAGTTTTTAATATCTTAAACCATTCTAGGATGAATCAGTTTATATTTCCTATATTTATTATATTACATATCCAAATTTTAAAAAAAAATTATTTAGATTATTTTGAAAAATATAGATGAAAAATAAATATTAAAAATTAATATCTTAAAACGATCAGTGTATCCACATAAAAATGTTTAATATTATAAGGTTATGGTTGATATTCCATTACATCAAGATTTATATCTTGATACTCAATTACATATTCTAATCTCTAATTATATTTAGCAATATTTTATCTTTTTAGTGTCTAATTCAAATCAGTGATTCATTCTCATATATTGTTCAACCATCTTATGTAGAAAATTATCAAATTCCTGATTCATAGGAATATTCCCAAACATGGATTTTTCTTATCCAAAGAAAATTTATATACATGAAACATTGACATAAATTGATCTATTCACATATGTAAAAAATTCAACTATGTGACCAGCTTTCCTCCATGAACAATTTATGTACACAATTGATCATTTTGGTTTATGGATTCAGTTATGTAACTAATTTTCCAACATGTACAATTTTCATATGCATCAAAACATTCATTAATATAAATTCAATTTTGTAATCAACCAAATATATACGTTTTTTATATAGTGATATAATTCTATGGATTTTTTGATACCCAACAGTGAATTTGGATATATAGATTTAAATACATAGGAAAATATATATCAGGGTATGAAATTTTTTTTATCTGGTTATGCACTTCTTTAATAAGCTAAAAAAACTTATTCTCTATTATGAAATATTCACCTTCTTCCAACAAAAATTCAGAAAACAAATTGATTGAATTATGATAACCAATACCATAATAGTTGAACATTAAAATTAGAATTTCCATTACCACATAATATTTTATAACTTATCCTTCAAAACAAACTAGTTTATGTGTTGAGAACAAATAAAAACACTATGAAAAATTATAGTTTCTTTCATGACAATTTTTAATAATTGAACAAAAACTCAATACATTTTAGTCTCAACCATATCCCACGTTTTATTTTGTTTTCAACCAAGGAACATAAATTAGTAAATCTACAAAACTCAAGATATAGAACACTATACAAAAATGTTAATCCTACATGTGTTAGATCAGGGAAAGAAACAAAATCATTGAGTAATAATAACATGTTTTCCATAATTTAGTGACCATCAATCATTTAAAACTTCTTTATTTAAAAAGAACCCCATCCATATATCTTCAAAAAAACTAATGATAATCTATATGATACATTTTCTACACCCAAATTTTGAAACAATAATATTTTTAAACATAGATCTCACATGATAACATAAAAAATTACCCCATTCTAACATACCCAAAATTTATACCCTTGATAAATAGGTAAAGAACATATTAACTAATATTTTGTTGTTATATTTATCCCCATTTGACAATAATTTTCATTGAAAATCTGAGAGAATATAAAACATTCAATACCTTATCCTTCAATATGGTGTGGTTAAACACCTCTAATCAACTTCAATTTATGAAGAGTTTCATTTGAAAATGGTTCAGTGAAATTATCATCCACCTATTCCTCTGTAGGTACACAATCCATATTTATATCATTTACTTTCATAAGATCCTCAGTGAAGTGATAATTAAAATCAATTTTCTTCCATATTTAATGTTGTATCGGATTTTTATGATGTTGAATGCATAATGATTATCCCAACCCAACAGAAGTGGAATATTTATATCAAAAAAAATCATCCAACCATGTATTTATCTGTATTAATTGAATTTTAAATCGAGTGGAAGTAACATACTCAACTTTGACTAAAGGGGAGGATACTTTATGTGATAAAAACTATAGTTGAGTCTCATTGGATAGCTTGGACTGACTTCAAGGGAAAAGTCGTCACAACCATAAAAGGTAGAAAGTGAAAATAGAATTCGAGACTCAGGGAAACGAATAGTTGTCTAATGGAAAAAATGAAAGGGACACAAGGATTAATCCCACTTTCCAAAATTGATAGATATTTGGTCAGCCAAGATGGTTAGAAACAAGGAAAGCGAAGCCCTATATAATGGGGAAAATGAATAATCAAGCAGGAAGACAAGTGATAGGAAAAAAGAGGATAGGAAATGCATGAAACTTGTCCTGCACACCAAGGAAGAATTTCTAGATAAATCAGTCTCGCCCAATCACTACAAAAAAAATCCGGGTTTCCATAGCACCAACCATTATCAGCGCTAAAATAAAGCACTCATAAGGGGGGGGGGATTTATGAGCGCTAAAAAAGCACTGATAAAGGCCCCCCTTTATCAGTGCTTTTTTTTGTAGCGCTGATAAAGAGGGGCTTTATTAGCGCTTTTTCCTAGTGCTGATAAATTTTATGTTTCAAAAAAAATTAATGAAAAAAATATTGTTTTATGAGTATATATATATTGATATAAATATAATATATATTTTGTAAATATCTTTAAGATAAGTATATATAGACTATTTAATTTAATAAAAATAATTTAGGGAAAATAGAATTAAAAATTTTAAAAAATATAATTAATTAATAATTTTCTAATTATCATCGATTAATAATAATTTAATAAAAATTAGAAGACAAAAAAATCAATAATAATAAAAGATCTAAAATAAGTACAAAATGTAACTCAATCTTCAAACGGCCATAACTTTTGTTCCAGGTGTCCATTTGTGCTTTACAGCATATCAAATCAAAGCATGCGATGAGATTTATGTGCAAGTGACCCAAGGGAACCTTCTGTCACATTTTTCGCGCCGAGAAAATGCCCAAAAGCCCTCTAAAAATGAGTTTCTTGTCAAGCTACCCTAATCTTTTTACATTCAAACAGGTATAACTTATGATCCCAATGTCTGTTAGGCCTGTAACACATATCATATCGAATATTGTTTCATTTCTCCAATTTTACTGGTTGTGGAGTTGAAACGGGCTTCTAGATTAGATGATATGGTCATCTTAACATTCTATAGCTTTTTAAATACACATATATATGTATTTATTCATAAATATATATATGTGTGAGTGTCTATGTGTTTCTGTGTGTGTGTGTCTGTTGTATATATGTATGTATGTAATTAATTATTTATTTATAAACACACATAAATAACAGATTTTAAAAATTTATTTAAAACTAATCTTATATATATATATTAATATACAAATAAATATACGGAAAGAAAATTATAACTAAAAATATATATATATAAAAATATAAAAATATATTAATATACGAATGAATATATATATATATATATGTATACTAATATATGAATAAATATATATGTATTAATATAACAAAATATATTTATATTAATACAAATCTATATTAATATACGAATAAATATAACTATATATATATTAATATAAGAATAAATATAAATATATTAATATATGAATAAATATACGTATTAATATAACTACATATATTAATATTAATATGAATCTATATTAATATAGCAATAAATATAACTATATAAATATGTAAATAAATAGATATATCATTAAATAGAGAAAAAAATGAAATGGATAAGTGGTAAAGGTGCAGGTGCGAAAAGGGGAGGTCATGGGTTCGAGTTCGGGTGGAAGCAAGGAGGTGCCCACATGTGGGGGATGCATGGGAAGGGCAGTTCAGGAGAGTGTTATGTGGGGGCCTGCCTAGCACTGGATAAAGTGGGGGTCCAACACTGTTAAAAGCTCCATCCCCCACAGTATATAATTCTTTTATTTTTTTTAATTTTTTTGACTTTTATCAGTGTTTTTAAAAAGCACTGATAAAAGGTGTCTTTATCAGCGCTTTTCTGAGCACTGATAAAAGGGACCCCCTTTATCTTCACCTCTATTAACAATTCTTTTTAGCGCGGTTAATGCACTTTTTTAGCACTGATAAAGGCCATATTTGTAGAAAGAGAATTTTTTAGAAGAGGGGATTAAAATGATTTATTAAACAAGGTTGGAAGTTGAGGCCAATGAGGAGAAAGAAGTGTGGATAGATAATAAAGATTGAATCCATACCCGAGGATTCAACCATCGCAAAATAAACTCGTTGGAATTCATTCATAAAATGGAAAGGATGATCACTCACCTTGAAGAGCTGTTTAGAGAGGATCTAGATATTTAGTTTAGAATGCTGGAATGGGAACTTTATTAAGTATCTGATTCAATTAATATTAGTAATATGGTTTAATCATTTTGTGAGATCTTTCAACATGTAGTGGTTTCTTCTCTTCGAACCATGGTTTTCCCATTTGAACTAAAAATGGATTAATACTAATTTTTTTAATTTAAATAAATAAAACTGAGTTATTGATCATTGTTTCATTATATGAAAACTAATAAATCATTTTACCAAAAAGGAATATCATACTAGATGTGGTTATTATTTCATCAATATAGACATTACATTCAACATCCAAAAGATTTAACATTGTAATATTTCGAAACATTATATAACAATAAATAGTTCCCATAATATTTTTCTTAATTATTTTTCAAGATTCAAATTTAATATTTTATGTAATTATTGAAAACCATAACATAGTGTAACAATGTAAATTAGGTCTATTTTATAGGGTTTCCAATATAACAAGTTTCCAATAAAATTATTGATATTTTTAGGATCAACATCCCTATAAACATCATGTATAAACTGGTTTTCCCACTAATATTTCTATGGAAACTATTTTTCAATCATCCATTTAAAAAATTTCAAGTATTTCCATGACATATTGTAATTGTTATAGTAATATGTGATTATTATCATGAGAAAATTATAATATGAGAAAATGGCCCATTATTTCAAGAATAAAAATTTCAAAAAATATATTCATCTCTTTTTCAAACCATTATATATATTCTTTATTATTCCAGATAAATATGATTTAATCAAATTAAAAAATAACAATAATATAATCTTCTTGATATTATTTAATATATATCTTATTTTATTCAATTCATTTCTTGAAGTTATGCTTCATTAAATAAGAATCCATTTTGGGATTCCGAGATCTTAGGGAATGGTTCAACTCATATAAATCCCTCTTAAATATAATCACATAGATATAAAATTTTTTAGAGGAAGGACTACTTGTCATTTCAATATATATTACTCCTTCCATCTCTTCATTGGGAAATTATACCATTTCACCAATTTAGAAAATGTTATATTAAATTTGATTAGAAATTGTATGAAAGATTATGATGTTTTGAATTCATGAATATAGTGAAATGGTATTATAAAAATCAGTTCATAAAAATTATTCATAGCCAATAAAATATAGTATTTCTATTCTTCTTACCACTCCACCATTTTCATTCAATTTTTTTTTGAAAAAATGAATTCTTTTGAATCATATTTTTATCTTCAGTTTTGGGTACCGGCTCCCATGCCCCATTTTATTCAATTTTATCTACGACAAAATTCATAGAATCAATCCAATAATGATTATGTAATTATTATTTAACATCCCTTTTCTCAACAAATGAAAATAAAGAGTTTATTGATACTATCCTCAATGTTAATCTAGTTTGAAACAGTAGTTTTTTATCCCCAATTTCATTCTGGGTCTCTACCACATTATCATCCTTAAATGTGATGAATTATTTTGTTCCTCTGTACTAGATAAAGAAATGAATTATTATCTATCTTCTATAGATTAAATATACTATATTTTATTAGTATCCTTCGTCGGTAACATTATTAAACCATATTTGTATTCACCTTATTTAAAGTCTGCAACTACCTATATAATTATCTTCTTTTAATATTCCAACACTTTAACAACTATATAGTCAATAATTCTAATAGTTTTTTATAACACTCATATCCTCTACAATTTAATGTTTATCAATTAATGAAACATTCAATATTTATTAGAACAAACATTTCATGATTCACACCATTGAACTTGATAATGGACAAGCTTCTAAAAACCGTTATGTACTTCAAACATGAGATCTTTATATAATATATCCCATATGGAGACATAATGAAATTTAGTTAGTAAAAGCATTGATTTTTTATTTTAATTGTTTCTCCAAGAGCTTGTATCCAATAAAATAGAGATTTATCATGGTTAATCAATATGGTTTGAGCATTTAAATGAAATGTTTTATTCAATTGTTCTGTCACACAATTTTATTGTTGGGTTTATGGGGAAATAATATCTTGATGAGTAAATTGTTTCACAAGATAAGTATCAAAAATATATTCAACACCATTATAAATTGGAATTTTCTCTATTGACTAGCTATTATATTTTTCAAAACATCACTTGAAACTTTTGATCATCTTGAGTGCCTCAAATTTGTGTTTTATTAACATAATACATAAAATTATAGGGAAATCATCAAAAAAGGATATAAAATATATGAATCAATTTGTCTATTTATTCCCTATGAAAAAATACATGTCAAAATAAATAAGCTAAATGGTTATATATTTGTTTATCTCTATATTCATTGTAATGACACGATATTTCACTATCTATTTTACTTTAACAAATATTTTGTTCAAAATATTCATCCACAAGCAACACCAAACCAAAACATACCATATAAAATTATATATCCATTCAAATGTAATGATTTATTTGGTGATTAGATATATATTTATCCAAATCATGAAAAAAATAATAAAATAAAATAAAAATTCTTTTTCTAATGGTAATTAGAAAAGCTAAATAACATATAAAATCATGTTATGCTTAAATTATATTTTCTTATAAATTTACTTTTACATGAACTATGAAAATTTTTATGTTATCATTAAATAATGGTATACATGGTATTTTTGATAATATATACAATAAAAATAGCTAACATCAACCTGATAGTTTTTACTGGGAAGGTAATAAATTTATTTTCTTCATTGAATATACATTTTTTCTAATTTTTTGTTACAGTCTATAAAAAAATGTTTTTTTGAAGTATAAAAACCATATTATATACAATTAATTTAATATTTTTAATATGTGTTTTTAAATTAGGTAGTGGGATCATATTCATTTTTAATAATAAAATTCATTTACTAAAAAATATATTATATTCCACAGTAAAAACATTAGTCTTCAATGAGTAATAGTTTGTTAATTTTTCTACTGTTTAAATAAAAGGAATATAATATAAATTAAGAATATTATATTATTTTTTAAATATATAAAAATTAATTAACACTCATTTAATTTGTAATCATTTTTATATAATATTAGTAAAAATTAAGGATTAAAATGTATCATTATACAAAAATATTTTTTCAACTCATTATATGTTTTAATTTAAAAGTAAATTTTACAATATTTAGAAATTGAGTTCGATTAAATTAATTAAAATATCATATTCATATCATATTTATTGGGCATGAAGTGTATCCTTATATTTTTAATGATTAATAAATTACCATGGACATTTTTTTATCAAGATTAATATGTGTTAATATTTGTAATATAATATGGCTCGAATTTATATAAATAAACTTGATAATTAAACCTTATAGATAATATTTTTTAGGTTTTAAACTCATACGTATATGTATCACCAATTTTTTTACGACCTAAATCACCGAAAAATCATTAATTTTCATTCTTACCCCTTTTATAATATTATCCAAAAATATTTTCCACTCTTGTTCACATATAAAAAGAGCTCAATTTCACCCTTTCCAAGTCACAAACCTTATGATAAATTTCTATTATATACAAACCAGTTTGATTATTATAGATAAAATTTATATTATTTGAATCCTATATATTTATAATTATGCCTCTCGTCCTTAATTTTCAAAGGATGACTCAAGGGAATATCCAAATTCTCATCATACGTTTTTCTTACCCTTTAACATCCTTTATTTATCCTTCTCATCCAGCCTAATCCAAATCCATTACAACCATATATATAATTACTTATACATTAATAATTTAATGAAATTTATTTATATATAAAAAATAACCACTATCTAATCCCTGCTCATTCATTCAGAAAAAATGAGAATGTTTCCTATTCTTGTGGACAAACTATTGCCTCCATGAAAGATACTTTCAATTTTTTCCTAAAGAAATTTCAATGGATAATACTATAAATGGGATTATTGAAAATATATTTTAAGTATATAATGATTTATGTTATAGAAATAAAATTAGGCATTATATAAGAAATACTTGAAATAAGTGATCATTACAAAACTAACCTCCTAAAAAGAACAAACCAAGAAGAAAATTGATTTACTAATAATGAAAACATCATTTTAATTTAATTTATTCTTATAATTATTCAAAATTATTATTCAAAAACATAATAAAATATGAATAATTACATTATAATTTTTTTATAATGATATTAAAACACAATAATATATTCTATAGCCATAGTCACACATAGGTTGGTGCATGTTCTTGTGGGGATAGTTTAACCACGTACATGAAAAATAATATAAATTAAAATTGAAGATGAATTTGGATACATAATATTTAATATTAATAAGTAAGATATTATTTTTTGGTTCTATAAAGGTAATATAAAAATTTATCTTATTAATTAAGATAATTAGATTGTTTTTAAAAAATATTGGAAGAAGATCGTCATCAGCTTCATCACCATGAATAATAACTAAAATACTTGTGATATAATATTATAACATTAAAAAAAATAAAAAAAAATAATAGTAAGTTTTATGACCTTTTAATTGTGAAATTGTTTTATAATAATGAATAAAAAATATTCAATTGAGAATATAGTTCATAAAAATCAATATTATTCAAACCTGATGTTTATAATAGATAATAACTAACCAATATACATGTATATAATAATGATTTAATAATTTAATATAAGTTTAGATAAATTAAAAAACAAATAAAATAGGAAATTGTTATATTTATTATTTTTATATTGTATCTTGGAGTGTATTCGATTAGGAAGCGAAATAAGGTAAGTGTATATTGTTTCAAATTTTCACCCCTTGAAAAATATTTCTTATTATACACCATGTTTTCTTCGTTTTGGTGTATCTACTAGAAAATTTTTATTTTATATCATGATTATTTTATATTACATAATATTTAATTATCAATTCTATGTTTTTTCTCTAATGGGGTTTTAACTCATGAAAAATTAAATTCGTAAGGGTTTCATGGAAAAAACGTTTCACCCATTAAGTCATATTCTTTATTTTGAACCATGTTTTCTTTGGAATAGTGTACCTTCCACAAACTAAGAACTTGTTATCTACATAATCTAATTATGTTGGGTATTTTTGTTTCATAATGAATCATATCCTTTAAAGAGGTTTTAGTGAAACGATTTTAATGTTTTTAGGGGTTCATTCTATCAACTTTATATTTATTGAGACATGTTTGATATGGCGCAACATAATTTATTTTTATGCCGTATTATCTACCATTAAAATTAAATTAAAATTAATATTTTTCATCTCATGATATTTTAAATTTAATTTGATGGTATATCAATATTATATTCTTTTTATTCTTATGTTACCATTAATATAAGTGGTTTTGTGGACTAAACACCATTAATTGAGTTAAAATATCTATTCTAGAACCTTTTACCTCCATTCTTGGTTTATTCAAACATAATATTATATTTCATTAAATTATCATAATATATGGGTATAATTATATTATAATTCAATAGATTTTTCAGTTATAAAATTATTTCTTTGAAATGTATTTCATTATTCAGAATTATTTTCATCATCTTTAATTATGGTTTCCCCTCCTTATCCATATTTTCCTTCATTTCCAATGCTTTCCAGTAAAATTGAGAAACCAATTATGTCTTTAATATATGTAATATATATTTCCATTATGTGATTTTAAAAGCTATGTGATTTAACTATTTTAATGATATGGACTTACAACAAAGTTATTTCAAAAAAATTAAAAATTGTTTTCTATCCTTTTAAATAAATTGTTTTATTTTCATCACCACATATATTATTAATGTTTATATTATGGTTTAAATTATTTTATTTCACTTTTTATAGAATTTATTTTTAATGTGACCTACAACGTCTTATTTGTGCAGATTTATTCTAAAATATCGTTTTAATGATTTAGGTATGAACGCACTTTTCATTATATATTATGAATTATATTTAGGTTTACATGGGTTATAAGTGAAATTATATTTTACCTAGATATATAAAATAATTATTTTAATTTTTTTCAAAATATAAATGATATTTATTATTTCTAAAGTGATTTTTTTATAACTAAAAACTATAATTTTTCATCTAAGTCAGTATCTTTTGAAATATATTATAGTTCATAAAAGAAATTATTATAATAATACAATATAAATTATTTCAATAGATGAATTATATGATTTTATTTTGTATGAATAATATAATCTATAACTTCCTTTGTCATTCCTAACAATCCACCTTAAATAAGAATATCTTTTCATCAAATGAATTTAATTTGGGAATATAATGTTTTCCATTAATTTTATTTAAAGTTGTCACCTAGATTACATATAACAATTGAATGAGAAAATTATTTGCAATATTTATCATAAAAATCATTTCCTCTATGGATACTCTATATTTTCATGCACTAATTGGAGGGTGTTCACCACGATTACATAGATAGTTTTATTGGGGAAATTTTTGACATTAGCTTTCTTATAATGTATTTCCTTATGAAAAATCTACGTTTACTTTTAATTATTGAAGGAATTTCCACATGAATATATATTTGAATTAAATTGGGAAATTATTAACTTAATTATATACCCTTTATATATATAAGGGAAATGACACATGTGTCAATATCTCCATTGAATGATATTTTCCTATAAATTCACTAAATATATTTAGATTCCCATTTATTATCTAGGGTTTCTCTTATTATGATTTTAGATTATTTTTTTGTTATTAAATTTAAAAATAATATGAATCCCAATTTATTTATATATTATATTTATGAAAAGAATTAAGATAATACTTTTTAAGCGGTACTCGTATGTATTGATGATGATGGGTGGCTTCCTTTATCACCCTCCAATGAATTTGTTAAAAGTGTATATCTCTTTAAATATATATTCTCAAATATTATTTAGTTATTCACAAGACTGGGTGTTATTTTCTGACATATAAAGGTGATTTTTAGGTGGGTATAATTATGGAGCCTAAGAAACTAGTTGTAGTTGTATGCTAATCATGAATTTAATGATTCTATATACCAATTAATGTTACATATATAAATAACGTATATATTGGTCTGAGTAAATATGACAATTCGGGTGGTGAATTTCCATTTCATTTATTATTTTTAATTTAAAAATAATAATGTGAAACTGAAACTAATAGAATAATAAGAAGAGTTAAAATCTGATTAATAAGTTTATGATAAATAAAAAATTGAGTTAAAATAATAGAAATATAAATAAAATAGAAGACAAAATCTGATAATGAAGTTCAATAATAATCTACTAAGGGATCCTTTCATCTCCACCCCTAAATATCCTTGAGATTCTTTAGTTTAAACTTTTTCTTTTTTGGTAGTTGTATATAGAATATCATTATAATAAGTAAGAGCCTTTTTTGCAGTTGTAGAGATAAATCTAAGTATGCATCTATATTTTTAGTGGTTGTGGCTAGAAATCCAAATATACATACTTTATCGGTAGTAATCACATATCCCCCTCACACTTAATGGTAGTTATCACCTAGTAAAATGAAAAATAGGTGGCTTTCTAAGATAAATCCATTTCATTAAAAATCTATACCTTACATTAAGAATACATTAAGAAAAGAGTGGGATGAAGAGAGGAAATTGCTAGGTATCGCTAGAATGAGAGAAATTCTACAAAATTAAGATATAGAATAAATTTTCAAGCTATATAGGTCTATATGGGATCCATTTGGGATTTTTTAAAAGACATCAATAGATTTAGGATCATTATTAACCTCCGATGGGCTTAAAGAGTAATCATGGTCTTATATTAAGGTAATATGTACTCCAACAACTAGTATTTTTACCTTTATACACACCACTAGATAGCCGGTGAGTGTCACCAGCTAGTCGATGGCCCATGTAAAAATCCCATGATTTATACAGATCCCACTAGCTAGCAGGGGGAACATAAAAAATGGTGTTATATCTAGGTCCCATAGATTAGTTACTAGCACCTATAGTATGAGGAAATTAATAACTGTAACACCCCAAGATTTTATGATAATTAGTATTTTTAATTTATTTGATGTCATGTGTTTTATGCTACACCAAGATTATCTTGTGCTATACGCAACACCGTATTAGCTTGCAGTATACGCAACACTATTCTTAGATTGTGTTACACACAATTTCAAGTTCATTTGATAATAGTCATTCTACACAACATTGAGTGTATATATATATATATATTCAATGTATAAATGAAAAATGGTTGGATTCTGTTATAACGAAACAACAAAGGAGTCTTTCACAACACACAACCCTGACATGGCTTGTATTACACGCAAGCGCGACCTTCCTCGATAGCACGTGTAGTACGCAATACGGGGTTTCACTAAACAATGATATATTATTATAATATTATAAACTAGCAGTTATGAATATTATTAACTGAATTTTGAATTTTATAACATTATAATTCATCTTACACATTTTCTAGAATGAGGTATGAAAACAAAATCCATTTTTTGGATAAAAGAAGTATTTTTAAAAAAAATGCTGTTTTTTTCCTTTTGATGGCGCACCCATTTTAAATCTAGTTTTGAAATGTGTATTAGTTAAATTTTAAAAAATAAAATTCTTATTTGGAATCAGGATATAAAAATTTACTTTGGATAATTTTTTCATATTATTCTGGTAACTTTCATATTTTGAAGAATAGTAAAAACACGCTATATTTTAATTAAAAACAACTTTTTTCATCGCAATAATTTATATGGGTAAATTATAATATTGAATGGTTTTAACGTATAAATAGAATATATTTTTACAATTTAATAGAATGTATTTCATTAGTATTAATTTTAAATTGAATTCATATGTAAAAACTTGTCACTCTTTGGCAATGTTTTACCTTTAAAAACCTGTTTGCTTAACAATGAGATTAATTTTAAATTAATTACTACAACTTTTGTGTTTTGAATTTTGAAAAATTGATTCCATATTTGGAATCAGTGGGTCCAAATTTTTTTAATAGGTTACTTTTTTTGATATTATGAATAGTAACTACGGTAATTTTTATTTACTGTGGTTAAAGGTAAATAGGGTAGCTCAAGGTTAAAAGAATATTATAATAATTTCATATTACCTTGAAACTTATCCTAACCTTATTGGATTATTAATGGCAGACCATGGGCATCCTTGGGTCGATTTTGGGACTCCATGGAGCCACTTATGAAAGACAATGAAACATTAGATTAATTAATTTAATGTAAAGACAAAATTGACATTAACAAAAGTCTTTTAGTAATTAATTTTTATAAGTGGATATATTAATTATCATTTCGACTATAAATATTCATTGGAAATATAAAACAATTTCCTACATGTTGGTATTTGTTTTATAATTTTTAGACATCAAATAAATTAAATTATTTATGACACAATAATGCTGAAATATTTACCTCATTAATAAATGATTTAAATAAATAAGAGTATAATGATTAAAATATTATCCAAACCCTATCCGATTTCTATTGGATTATTTTATTTCGAATATAATTCATATTATCTTAGACATTAATGTGTTTTGGACCTCTTGAAATGGAAGATAAGTTTATAATAAAATAATGTTTTCACACTTTCCTAAAGAGCCCCTCCTCTCCATTATAAAAAGAGACCACTTCTATGCAATTAAACACCCCTCTCAAACCATTTGGATCATCCAAAATCTGACCAATTAAGCTCTCTACATCCCTTTCCTCCACCTTGAAGCCTTAAATGAGGTATAAGGCACTCCAAGAAGTCGTTTTGGTTCAATCCAAAAGAAGTTACCCAAATTAAAGGTAACAGTTTCTCTTAAGTTGTTTTCTTTTATTCTACTTCTCAAACCTCTAAACTCTTTTTAATCCTTTCTTTTGTAAGAACAACAGTATCATAAATATACTATTATGTTGTTATGATAAGGATTCGAACTACACTTACACACACCACCATCTAATGGATGACTAATATAATGTTTCTGTGGATGAAAAACTAACGCCTCACGAAATGATGATTGTTCGATTTTCTCCTACCACATCTCATGGTGTCCATTATGATTGAACTATATTTATATATGATACATATTATGTTTATTATTTCCTTATGATTCTTTAATTCCCAATTATATCAAGCCTTTATGGTTTCTATAGTGGGTAAATACGATGATCTCATTTGAGGAAGTGCAGACTACCGCCCCCTCAAAGCGATGTGATTCATTAATGACTTATGTGGGATGTATAAAGGATGGAGTTAATGATATTATATTTGATATTATACTAGAATTATAATATACCTATTCCATTAAAATATTAAATAGAAATGAAAGTAGCGTTCATGCGTACGTACGGCTTACCGTCTCCATGAACGGTGCATTTCATTTCTTACCTCTATATGTTATGTACTATTATAAATACATGTATATACTGGATATATAATGAATATATATGATATATAAATCATTATTTACATTATGGAAGTAAGTAAATAATGATATATGTAATAATAACTTCAATAACAATAAGTCCAAACTCATACGATAAATAAGATGATTTTACCCAAAACGTTGCTTTAACATGGGATTTACAAAATAACGGGTAATATAAAGTCATAAGTAAACCATATATGATATCATAACAATGAATATGATTCTTTAATAAGCCAATGACATTATTTAAATCATTATATAGGAGGTTTGTATACGTACGAAGCATATCAGACCTAATGTAAGGGATAACTTTTCCAATCTCGTTTTTATCCGAGATTGTTTATTTGTAAGTATTTACTGGGGTTATATTTATCATCCACGCCCCTATTTTCTAAAAATTATTTCATGTATTTTTAAATTATTTTTACCCATTTTCACTTTTAATACATGGTATGAAAAGAATCTTTCTTTATAAGGTACTTTTTTACTTTTCTGAAAAAAGTACGAGAAGAATGTATTTTTTTAACTTATACAGAATGAATAGTTTTTTACAATTTTATAAAGCCTTATTTTCATGAATCATCCTCCAAAATAATTCTTGAATATTTTCATTAAAATCATTTTCCTTTAAAATTTCATGACATTTTGTGAAAATAAAATGATTTTGAAGAACAAAGGATAATTTCCTCAAGAATTCATTTCAAGTGTTTTATCAAAACCATTTTTCCGTCTAAGATGACATTATTTCATATGTGTATGTTTTAGGTATAATGTCTCTATGATTTAAATGTTTTTAATTTTCTTATTATGAAATGATATCTATTTGTTTTATATGGATTATGATATGATGGAATGATGTTTATGAAACCCATTTTACTCTTGGGGTTATGATTTATGTTTATGTTGTGGCACAAGTAAGAATGATTTCATTATGAGATGGGTGGGACCTATATCTCCCTAAAATTCATTGGGTAAAGATTTATATCTCATGATATAGACATGGATGGAATGGAAAGTAAATCCGGTTCAGTAATACTGGGCTAGAATGGAAAGTAAACCCGGTTCAATAAGGGACTTTTTCCACTAAGATAGTCTTGGCAGCAATGCCTTGGCTACTATGGAAATCATATCATGTGCTTAATGTTTTTCCACAATTAAATGTTTTATTCCCATGCTATTTTATCATGATTAATGTTTCTTTATGATCTATTCCTTATGTACTGCCATGTTTTATGTCATTGCTCAAGATTTTGATGTTTAAACATTATGTTCATGTTTTTATGTTCAAATGTATATGATTTGTTTTATTTTATCTATTCATACCATTACTGAGCATTTGAGCTCAACCTTTATATGTTTTCTTTTCCCCAGGACATAAATAAAGGTTTTAGGTAAGAAAAAAAAGATGAATATATTTATGGGAGATGTTGAAGATCTGTCACCATGATTAAAAGATTATTTTTCCGAGTTTACAAAGACACTACACTATTACGGTCCTTGTGTGTCTGTTTTTTTATGTATTAAGTATTCCAAAAAAGTAATGTAATGTCCATGTACGTCAATCTTCAGGCCTCTATAGTTGGTATTAGAGGAAAGGTTTAGTTAACCTTTGGAAACTAGGATGCGAAAACTTTAGTGAGATCCCTAGAGATATTTCTAAGGTATGTCTTGGGATGTCCCTAAGGTTAAGTATAAGTATAGGTTATAGTCCTAGAATTGTAGTAACGATCTTAGAATTAAACCAAAGATGTTAGATATTGAAGTTACTCCCCCTTTAATATGTTGTTTTATCTATCATGATTTTTTCCTCTCACACTATTCTTTTTGGGTTTTAGATGATGGCTGGAACCTGAAGGAACTGTGTTGATCAATGTAATGGACAATGCAATGATTGTCCTTCTGAACAAACCAATGTTTTGGGATATGGAGTGAAAAGTATTATTTCTATACTTACTCATGATATGAATCATTATGGACTTCCGAATGAGCAGAGAATGGAACAATATTCTATTGAGTCCTTTATGAGGCAACATCCCCCTTATTTTAGTGGGTCTTCTAATCCACTTGTTGCTGAACAATGGATCAGAACCATTGAAAAGATATTTTCCATAATTTTCTATTTGGTATATGAAAAAGTCATTCTGGCTATTTACCGATTAGAAGGCAAAGCAGATCAATGGTGGAATTTAATTAAGATTACAAGGCCCTAAGGTGAAATTGACTCCATAGAATGGGATGAGTTCAAGAACTTATTTTTCAATAAGTACATCCCTCGTATTCTTCTAACAGAGATGGAAAAGGAGTTCCTTGAGCTTAAGCAAAAGGATGATTAATCTATTATTATATACGAAGCGAATTTTACAAGGCTTACAAGGTATGAATCTGGCTTTATCATCCAACTGGAAAGTAATGTTGATCGATTCTTCAGTGGCTTAAAACCAAGTCTTTGAAGGGAATTATCTATATGAGACTTCATTATCTATGAAGAAATTGTGTATTGTGCTATCAAGGTAGAAATAAAAGTTGGTGTTACATATCAATCTCATGGTTTTGACAAGAAATGAATGATGGAGTTCATGGAGAAATCTCAAAACAATGGTGAAAAGAAGATGGATGTTTCTTTATGCTCAAAGTGTGGAAATAAGCATGGTGGAGATTGCCTAAAAGGTACTAGAAAATTTTTTAAGTGTGGAAAAGAAGGCCATCAAGCATTTGATTGTCGAAGTAATGGAAAAAATGTTTCTAATGATGTGAATAGAGAAAAGAATACAGAGAACTCTCCACCAAAACGTCAATGCTTCAAGTGTAAAAAAATGGGACATTATGCTAATAAATGCACTAATCCATGGGTTAATGATGATCAACATGAGGAACGTCTTAAGGAAAAGGTTAAAGGGAAGTCTCATGCGATCACTATTTGTGACGTTGAGTATGAAAATATTGTTGTGCAATGATTAAGTGTTTATGTAATGGGATTTTAAAATAGTATCATGGAATCTCATTTATGGTATTTTGGAATTTTGGAGTATCTTTTTATTGGTCTATTGTGGTTTTCAATAATTTTATTGTACCGGTAACCATGAAAATTGATTCAAATATTTTGGAAAGCAGATGATATGCTCATAATGAAGGGATAAGGAGAAAATAAATTGTTTGATAGTATTCATGAGCTCCTAATTGATATAAGGACTAAGTGATATCATGGTTTGAGTATATAGAATTTTTGGTATTTTGTTATGTGGAAAGAGTTAACTTTTGACATCATTCATGTTTTCACTAAGGTTCAATGGGTATTCATTTTTCAAGAGAATACATGATTAAGGTATTCACATGATTGGAATGTGACCAATAAGATATATGAGGGATAAATGATGGTATTCACATGCTTGTTATATGACCTTTTTAGTAATCCTTATCTTTATACTATGAGTTTGGAAAGAAGTATTTTGGATAAGCCTAAAGTTTCAAATGGATTATGTTGAACATAAGTTAGTATTGTTTAAGGCTAGAATTATTTTTCGATATTATTGATAGAATGTTATAATAATGTTGTTTTAGAAAAAGGACAACCTGCAAGAAGGGGGAAAACCCGTCGCATCGTATAAGGTTGTGGGAATCGAACCCACAACCGAAGTGCGATAGGCCTTCATCACCTACCAGTGGCCTACAGGAAGTCCCTGGTTAGTAGAAACTTGTTTTATTATATTGAGCGGTATGATAGATGAGGTATAATTCCATTTTTGAAACCATATACGATTAATCTCACCACAGATGGATATATATATATATATATATATATATATATATATATATATCTTTTTTTAACCTTATGTTTGAGATAGATGGAATGACCTATCATTCTATCACATGATCTTTTAACACTTCACGGAAGACAAATTCAACTTCATTTCTTTAAGAGATGAAGTGGAAATTGTTTAAAGTACAAACAACGGTGAGATTGTACCAAAATAAAGTAAGTATTCATCTAATTCAAATTCATCAACATTAGGGAAATTATCTTGAAAGCCAAAAATTTTGTCCTAGTACTCTCATATCCGATGAATCAGATGGTACCTTAGATCATCACAAATTTATGGCTTTGTGATTATTGGCTTTTTCATAGCCATGTTCTCTACTACTCTCCATCAGAAGTTAATGGTTAGATTTCTCTTCCATATCCATATTTTCACCTATGTTTTTCTATGTGGAAACCCAGTGATTAGTTAATTTGGGTAATTGTTACGCTTCATAATTTAGTTTTTAATGTTCAGTTTTGGTATTCCTTTTTACGATGTGGGTTTCTATGAAAGAAACTTTCAAGTAGTAAACCATTTATAACCCTGAAGAATTTCGAGGGAGAAATTTATTTTAAGGGGGGTAGAATGTAACACCCCGAGATTTTATGATAAGTATTAATTTTAATTTATTTGATGTCATGTGTTTTATGCTACACCAAGATTATCTTGTGATATACGCAACACTGTATTAGCTTGCAGTATACGCAACACTATTCTTAGATTGTGTTACACACAATTTCAAGTTCGTTTGATACTAGTCATTATGTGCAACATGGAGTGTATATATATATATATTCAATGTATGAATGAAAAATGGTTGGATTCTATTATAACGAAATACCAAAGGAGTCTTGCCCAACACGCAACCTTGACTTGACTTGCATTACATGCAATCACGACCTCCCTCGATAGCGTGTGTAGTACACAATACAGGGTTTCACTAAACAATGATATATTATTATAATATTATAAAATATCCATTATGAGTAGTATTAACTGAATTTTTAATTTTATAACATTATAATTCATCTTACACATTTTCTATAATGAGGTATGATAACAAAATCAATTTTTCGGATAAAAGAAGTATTTTTCAAAAAAATGTAGTTTTACCGCATTTTGATGGTGCACCCATTTTAAATCTAGTTTTTGACACATTTATAAGTTCAATTTGAAAAAATAAAATTCTTCTTTGGAATCAAGATATAAAAATCTACTTTGGATAAATTTTTCATATTATTCTGGTAACTTTCATATTTTGATGAAAAGTAAAAAAGATGATATATTTTAATTAAAAAAACTTTTGTCATCGCAATAATTTATATGGTTAAATTATAATATTGAATGTTATTAATGTATAAAAAGAATATATTTTTACCATTTAATATAATGTATTTCATTAGAATTAATTTTACATTGAATTCATAGGTAAAAACATTTCAATCTTGGGAAATGTTTTAACTTTTAAAACCCATTTGCTTAACAATGGGATTAATTTTAAATTAATTACTGAAACTTCTGTGTTTTGAATTTAGAAAAATGGATTAGATATTTGTAATCATTGGGTCCAAATTATCTTAATAGGTTAATTTTATTTTTTTATATTATGAATAGTAACTACTGTAATTTTTATTTACTGCGGTTAAAGGTAAATAGGGTAATTCAAGGATAAAAGAGTATTATAATAATACAAAATTACCTTGACACTTATCCTAACCATATTGGATAAGTAATGGCCGACCATGGGCATCCTTGGGTAGATTTTGGGACCCCATGAATCCACTTATGAAAGACAACGACACATTAGATTAATTAATTTAATGTAAAGACAAAATTGGTATTAACAAAAATATTTTAGTAATTAATTTTTATACTGGGATATATAAATTATCATTTAGACTATTAATATTAATTGGATAGTTAAAAAGATTTAATACATGTTGGTATTTGTTTATAATTTTTAGACATCAAATAAATTAAATTATTTATGACACAATAATGATGCAGTATTTACCTCATTAATAAATGATTTAAATAAATAAGATTATAATGATTAAAATATTATCCAAAACCAGTCCAATTCCTATTGGATGATTTTATTTCAAGTATGAGTCATCATATCTTCGACATTAATGTGTTCTGGACCTCTTTAAACCCAAGATAAGTTTATAATAAAATAATGTTTTCACACTTTCCTAAAGAGCACCTCCTCTCCATTATAAAAAGAGACCAATTCTATGTAATTTCACACAAATCTCAAGCCATTTAGATCGTCCAAACTCTGACCAATTAATCTCTCTACATCCCTCACCTCCCCCTTAAAGCCTTAAATTAGGCTGAAGACACTCCAAGAAGTCAATTTGGTTCAATCCAAAGGAAGTTACCCAAATTAAAAGTAACAGTTTCTCTTATGTTGTTTTCTTTTATTCTACTTCTCCAACCCCTAAACTATTTTTAATCCTTTATTTTGTAACAACACCAGTATCCTAAATATACTACGATGTTTTTATGATAAGGATTCAAACTACACTTACACACACCACCATGTAATGGATGACGGACATAATGTTTCTGTGGATGGAAAACCAACGCCCCACGAAACGATGATAGTTCGATTTTCTCCTACCACCTCTCATGGTGGCCATTATGGCAACACTGTATTTATATATGATATATATTATGTTTATGATTTTATTTATTCTTCTTTAATTCCCAATTATATCAAGCCTTTATGGTTTCCATAGTGGGTAAATATGATGATCTCATTTGAGGAAGAGCGGACTACCGCCCCCTCAAAGTGATGTGATTCGTTAATGCATTAAGTGGGATGTATAAAGGATGGAGTTAATGATATTATATATGATATTATACTGGAATTATAATATACCTGTTCCATTAAAATAATAAATATAAATGAAGGTAGCGTTCATGCGTACATACGGCTTACCGTCTCCATGAACGATGCATTTCATTTCTTACCTCCATAAGTTATGTACTATTATAAAAAAATGTATATGCTAGATATATATTGAATATATATGATATATAAATCATTATTTAAATTCTGGAAGTAAGTAAATCATGATATAAGTAATAATAACATCATGAACAACAAGTCCAAACACGTACGATAAATAAGATGATTTTTCTCAAAACGTTGCTTTAACAAGGGATTTACAAAAGAACAGGTAACATAAAGTCATAAGTAAACCATATATGATATCGTAACAATGAATAAGATTCATTAATAAGTCAATGAAATTATTTAAATCATTATATAGGAGTTTCAGATACGTACGAAGCATATCAGACCTAAGGTAAGGGATAACTTTTCCAATCTCGTTTTTATCCGAGATTGTTTATTCATAAGTATTTATTGGGGTTATATTTATCATCCACATCCTTGTTTTCTAAAAATGATTTCATGTATTTTTAAAGTCATTTTTACCCATTTTGACTTTTAATAAATGGTATGTAAAGAATATTTTTTTACAAGGTACGTTTTGACTTTTCCGGCAAAAGTACAGGAATAATGTTTTTTAACTTATACGGCATGAATGGATTTTGACAGTTTTATAAAGCCTTATTTTCATTAAAATTCCTCCAAAATATTTCTTGAATATTCTCATCAAAATCCTTTTCCTTTTAAATTTCATGACATTTTGTGAAAAGAAAATGATTTTGAAGAACAAAGGATATTTTCCTCAAGAATTCATTTCAAGTGTTTTATCAAAACCATTTTTCCATCTAAGATGACATTATTTCATATGTGTATATTTCAAGTATAATGTCTCTATTATTTACATGGTTTCAATTTTCTTATGATGAAATGATATCCATTTGTTTTATATTGATTATGATATGATGGAATGATGTTTATGAAACCCATTTTATTCTTTGGGTTATGATTTATGTTTATGTTGTGGCACAAGTTAGAATGATTTCCTTATGAGATGGGTGTGAACTATATCTCCCTTAAATGCATTGGGTAAAGATTTATATCTCATGATATAGACATGGCTGGAATGACAACTAAATCCGGTTCAGAAATACAGGGCTTGAACCACAAGTAAACCCGGTTCAGTAAGGGACTTTGTCCACTAAGATGGTATTGGCAGCAATGCCTTGGCTACTATTGAAATCATATCATGTGCTTAATGTTTTTCCACAATTACATGTTTTATTCCCATGACATTTTATCATGATTAATGTTTTGTTATGATCTATGCCTTATGTACTGCCATGTTTTATGTCATTGCTCAAGATTTTTATGTTTAAACATTATGTTCATATTTTTAAGATCAAATGTATATGATTTGCTTTATTTTATCCATGTTTACCCTTACTGAGCATTTGAGCTTACCCTTTATATGTTTTCTTTTCCCTAGGATATAAAAAAAGGTTTTAGGTAAGAAAACAAAAGGGAAAGATCTTTATGGGAGATGTTGAAGATCTTTCACCATGATTAGAAGATTATTTTTCAGAGTTTCCAAAGACACTAAACTATTACGGTCATTGTGTGTCTGTTTTTGTTATGTATTAAGTATTCCGAAAAAGTAATGTAATGTCCATGTACGTCAAGATTTGGGCCTCTATAATAACATCCTCCATACTCTTATTTAGGCCTATGTTTGGGTAGGTACATTCATGAAAATTTTTATAAAATGAGAAAAAATAAAATCCCATGCATGAAAACCTTAAAAAAATAATTTAATGTTTTTGATAATTTGAAACACCTAAGAGAGTAAATTTTACAACATTCCACCACATTTTGATGGTAAAAAACATTGAATATATTTAATAGTACAATGATAGGCATGATTAATTTGTCAAGAATATAAAAAAATTGAATTTAAATATCTCATAATGAAAAGAACAACATATTTAGTGAATATTTTTAATGATTAAGATAAAAACAATTATAAATTTTAAAATAATAAATTTTTCTTAATTTGTAGTCTTTCTCACACGTTTTCAAAATAAAGGTACCTTTAATTCCGATCACATAGATATTACATCCATTTTTCATTATCATAAATTAATAATAACATTAAAATCCAATTTTAAATAATATTTCAATAGAAAAGTGTTTAAACACTTAATGTTCATAATTTTTTTGAATCATCTAAAAAAATACTCATTACCATAAATATAAATATAATATTTTGAATGTAATTCCCCCAATTATGATTATAATTTTTTTATGAAAATGGTTAAATAAATAAAGATAATGAATTCGTAATAGGAGAATCATATCTGAGAAACAAAATGTCTTTGTAGTTTTACTAATACCATCATTAGTTATCTTTTGAGAGAGAATAAAGCATCATTTCCTTAGTGATATAATATAGAGATATCCAAAAAAAATTTGAAAAAAAAATCAATAAATAAATGATTCTATCATATTTAATAGAAATTTGAAAATAAAAAACATCACACCAAATGCTCTTTAGCATTATGTAATGTTTTTGAATTTTTCAAATGGATAAACATGATTTTGAAAAATTATTTCTCTTGAAACATTTCAAATTTAAAAGTATTAGATCCCACTCAAAATTTTCAAAATTTTAAAAGTATAATGGGACTTTAAAGTATATAAAACAATAGTTAAATAATTATTAAACAAAAATAATCCTAATAATATGTAAAAAATCCGTCAAATATTTCTATATTTTAATAAAATAAATTATCTCAAAAATATTCAAAACATAACGTAAAGTATGAAATTCAATAATGATAATGGTGTAAATTGTACGAAAATTCATGTTCTATCCAAATTTAAATTAAATTATAACATGAGATCCATTCCTAAATCCCCCTTTATAAAATGAAAATGATCAACGTTAATGGTTTTAGTGAGGATATAATCTAATTGATGATTTGTTCAAACTAATTTTATCTTAATATTACCTTATTTTAGTTGCCTATAATAAAATTACGCCTAAGGTCAATGTTCATTGTGTGAGAGTGTTTAATTTTATTTTTATAAAAAAAATTCAGATGTGTTTTACATAAAAATATGATTTTTTTTTATATTTAAGACTCTATGAGATATGGAATTTTCCAAATAGGCCTCAATCGATTCTTATACTTTTCCTTTATCTTTATAACCCTAAAAATGCTATTTGGAAAATCATGTAAGATCAAAAGATGTTTATTTTGTATAAAAAACATTTATTTTTGGTTCATTTTAAATAATTGAAAATTATTTTAGGATATATTAAATGGTCTTCATTTGTATTAACCTGAATATCCGAATATATGCGTACATTAAACATCATGTCCCACTAAGTCATTTTAATATATAGAAGTATATGAATAATACTTCAATAAATCCTTTTTCCACATGTTTATAGGATTAATACAGTGTAATCTTTCAATAATTACTAATTATAGTACTAATCTCATTAACATGATCCAGTATAACATGTTTTAAATTCTAAATATTGTTTTTTATTTAGCTCATATTAGTTCTATACATTTTTTTAAAAATTTGGAAACTAAGGAAAAAATTTCAGTTCTCCCACAAAACTCATTTAAAATCATATTACAATTAAATTGGAAAATTCATTAAAATAATATTATCTAGTTAAACCAAATAATAAAATTTTAATGAAATTTTGAACAATTAAAATATCATTTGAAATATTATTTATAAATAAGGTGGAATTGGGTTGGGCCATTGTAAAATTTTTTATAAAAAACACATCGTTAACCACTCATACCAAGCTCAAGGGACTTGTTTCAATCTATAATTTGTTTTGATTAATTTTAAAAAATGATATAGAAATTTAGAAATCTTATAACTGGTTGGTTGTTCTACAAAAACCTTTTATAAATAAAATCATTTAAAAATGAACTTTTATTATATATTTTAGAAAGCATAAAATTTGAATTTGATGTGAATTAAAATAAAATCCTTATAGATTATAGAATACTAGTAGAAAATTAGCACTCAATATAATAAATGACTTCCACATTATTATATCTTTTGGATACAAGTGAATCCCTGTTATGGGTGATATTACCTTCTTCATCTAATTTATTTCTAAAGGAAAATTTAGATTCAATATAGTGATGATCATCAGGCCTCTCTAAAAGATTATATACATTATTCTTGGTAATTTGATTTAATTTCTCATTCTTGTTAATATCCCAATTTCCATTATTAATGGAATCAAAAATATTTTTGGGCACTAGATGTTACAAAGAATAAAGATGTTATAGTTCATTAAAAACATATATTTTATTACAATACCATCTTAAAAATCACCAAAAACATTTTCAATAGGATTTTATATAGGTATAATGTATACCATGGATAATAGTTAAGGTTCTTTTTCAACATAAATATCTTTAAAACTTTTAGTTTAATTTTTTAAAATTATATTGTTCTGCCTCAACATCATCAATTTGAGGTTAAGGTTTGGGAAAATAAGAATCAAGTTTTAAGTGAATTTATTATTCACAAGACTTATTACTTTTTTTGAATACCAATAATATTTACATGAGTTAGAATACACAATATATATATATATTTAACCAAATTAGGGTAAAATTTTCAAATATTAGTTTAGTTTTTGGAAGAAAACATTTAAGAAAAAAATTATTTAAAATTAAAAATCCACAGATAATTAACCTTTTCAAATATCACATAGGTTATCTTTAGTAATGATTGTTACTAGTTCTCTTCTAATTTTATTGAATGTGATATTTACCACATTATCCAATAAATATTATTAGAGTATAAATTCATAATGTTTATGTCGAGAAATTAAATGCATGGTTTGTTTCTATATTTCAACAAACCCATTTTATTGAGGTGTCCATAGAGAGAAAAATTAATTTTGATAACCTTGAACAAAACAATAATCATCAAAATATTTTATTTTCAATCTCTCCCACATGATCCCTCTAAATGGAAGTGATATTTTTGAATTTTTTATTTTCAAACTTCTTGGTGTATTTAGTAAATACTTTACAAACTTTAGTTATATATGCCCTATAATAAGCCCAAGTAAATATTGAATAATAATCAACTACTACAAATGAGTATGATTTACCTCTTATACAAGAAACATAATATGGTACAAAAAATCTATGTGTATAATATTAATTCTATTAGTATTCAACACTTATGTTTTAGAGATAAGGGATGGATTTTGTTCATCACCATATAAGCATAGTTATGTCACATTGCCTATTTATAAATTTAATTTTAGTAAATCTCATTAAAAATTTTCTAGTTAAGTTTCAGAAGTGAATATATTCTTTAATAACCAAGTCTTACATTCCATATCCATGAATCATAATCTTGAGAAATCGAAAATTTAATATTTTGGCTTGAAATGGATTTTAAATCAATTATTTAATCATTTTGAAAACAATATTGGGAGAATAAAATAATTCCATGTGAATAAAATATTTTCAAGCATAATTTCAAAATTTAAAAATTAAAACCAATATCACATCAACAACTAATTTGAATGATTTGTTTCTTCAAACCATTAATATAAAAAACAACATTAATTATAAAGGAGTTCGAGAAGATGTTGGTACCTATTTTGAAGATCATACTCATTTAGTTTTCACTAGAGATTACATTCCCACTATCAAGATCGTAACCAAAAATATTCTCTTCAATATTCTTTATGAGAGTGGGACGCTATGGATTTTATATTCCTCTTTTTTTTCTCTGATTTCATATTACTTACAATTAATTTTTTTTATTCACCTACTAATCATGGTGGTATGCATTTATCTTGTAAAGACCCGTAAATTTCAAGGAAATTTTTTTCTTAATTTTCTTTGGAATTTTACAAGAACGCAGTTTCTGACAGCACCTGATTCCGAGGCCCGGTGTGCCCAGAATCATTTTCCGAAGTTTGGCTCGGGTACGTTCAGTGAACGGACAAGCGGGTTTTTCTAACTTTTGAACCGGTGCCCGGAATCGAATTCTAAGGGCACCGATGAAATCGCAGTGCCAGTATTTTCTTAGAAACACCTCTTCCGGAGTTGCGTTTGCTCGGGTGTGGTTTTTAATTTTTGGGCTTAAAGTTAAGAAATAAAATAATTTTTCGACAACTTTATTTTATTTCACTTAATCCACTTGAAAGCCACTTAAACTGAGTTAAAACGGATAGGATGCTATCCAGAAATATCATACCCCCTTGGTAGGATATTTTTGAGGTGGGGCCCGCATGAGCCCCGCTGTTTCTTTCCGCTAAGTAACGCACCCGCGAAAACCCGTCTTTATGAAAGTCAACTGACGCGTTGTCTTATTTCTTAACAGACCATTTAATTGGGCGGTTTTATTCGTGAATTAAATGAGCTGTTTCTTTCGTTGAATTAATTCGACGAATTGATGAGTCGTTACTTACCCCTTTTTCGTGTGTTGGCATAATAATAAAATAAGACCAACCAATCTTTTGGGAGGATTACTGGTTAAGGGGTTTGACAGAGTCCTCGTGCCTTTATCCTTCTTCGCGAAGAACGCGAAGAACGCGAAGAACGCTAGCCTCCGACGAAGAACACCGAACCCGAAAATCGACGCGACGCGACGCCGTGTTCTGCGACGCCGACGTTCCCTTCCTGCAACGTTCTTCTGCGACGTCTCTTCATTCGCGACGGATCTTCGATCAGCTTCTTGAGGTAAGAGTCTCAGACTTTCTTTTAAATCTCCTTTGTGGTTTTTACCAAAACACGGGTTTAATGATTTAATTAAATTAAATCTGTTGTTTCATGGTCCGTTGAGTTTGCTGACTCAACGCCGTGTTCCGTGACGACGCGACGCCTTTCCGCGACGACGCGACAATCTCCACCCTCCGCGATGAGCAATTCTGCGAAGGACGTGCGTACGACGATGACCAATGAGGTAGGGGTTGTTGTGAGTTTATTCTTTTTTCTCGTGATTGATCTTTTTTTTAAAAAAAGTAAAGTACCGGAAAAATAAGAACAATTTTATTCCATTAAAATTGTTGAATTCATATAACTGAATTTGTTTCCTCCCGTTGTTTATCTCTAACGCGGAGGGTGCGTGCCAAACGAACACGGCCCGAAAACCCTCCGCCGTTCTTCATTGTTATACGGATTTGACGGGCGACGATGGAACATGACACAAGAGCAGCTTGATGATCCCGCAGTGAAGAACGGATCCCGGGAGCGACAACGACGCAGACGGGAAGAAAAACGGGCCACTGAAGCAACTCCGGCGGCCCGCCGAAGCCGGCAGTGCCGGCGCCCGGAGGCGGCGTCGCCCGGCGCGCCGCCGTACGAGACCGCCGCGGCACCGGCCGCGGCGGCAGCGCTCGCGGGATGCAGCTAAAGCCGCGTCCGGTCGCTAGGGAGACACCCCGCGGGTGTCGCGGGGGTGTCACGCGGGGGCGGCGGCTCCCCCCGCGTCACTCGGGACGCGGCTTCAGCCGCGTCCGGTTGTCTGGCCGACACCCCACGGGTGCCGCGAGGGTGTCACGCGGGACGGCGGCTCCCCCCGCGTCGGCCGCTCGGCCGAGCCAGGCCGGTCCGACTGGACGGGCCGCGCCCTGGCCGGGCCGGACCGGGTCTGACCGGGTCGACCCGGTTCGGCCGACCCAGGGGGGGTCGGGCCGGGTCGGCCCGGGCCCGGACCCCCCGTCTTCGGACGGTTTTCGTTCAAATGCTTGTAACTTGAGATACGGGCCTCCAAACGACTCGCCGTCAGCAGCAACACAATCCTTGGATCGAGACGGTCTTTTCGGTATATCGCATTCAAGGTTTCAGAATACTTTGAGTTCGGCCGGGTTGGTTCGTACACGAAACCAATCGGACCTTCGGAGCGGAAACACTCATATCTTGAGTTACGGACATCCGATTGACGTGCCGTCAGCTTTGTTGTTTTCCTCTAAGTGAGATGGATCTTTTGGCTCACTCCGCCCGAGGTTTGGACGCAGGTGGAGTATGGTCAGGTTGGTTTTTCCTTAAAAACCAACCGGGCCCCTGGGACGAAAAAGCCAATAACTCCCAGACCGGGCGTCCGATTGACGCGCCGTCTGCGACGTTGAGTTCCTGTTGACGATACGGAACTTTTGGATACATCAACTTCAGACTTTGTGTCAATTGATGTATCAGCCTCTCGGCTCGTGGAGCGGACCCTCCCGAACGAGCTTGCTGTGTGCGGGAACCCTAGTGCTGGCTGTGACTGCTTCTTCGACAGCGACGACTGTGCAGAGATCCTCCGTGGACTCCGACGACGACCGTGCAGAGGTCCTCAGTGGACTGCGGTGACGACTGTGCAGAGATCCTCAGTGGACTGCGACGACTACTGCACTCAGCGATCCTACGTGGATCAGTGCTTCAGGTCCTGTGTTGGCCCGATCCTGTGTGGGTCCGATTCTGTGTGGGTCAGCGCTCAGCGGTTCTGTGTGAGCCAGCGCCTACAGGTCCTGTGTGGGCCCGATCCTGTGTGGGTCATTGCGGGGGTTAGTTACCTATCGATCCTTTGTGGGTCAGACGACTTAGATGGATCAGTGATCATCTTTATCATCATACAAGAAGTATACCTGTGTGAGCTGAATCTTCTGTTACTCTCCTTTGTGGATTGTGTTGAGCTATCCTATGTGGATTTACTGTTTATTCTCCTTTGTGGATTTTGTTTAGCTATCCTGTGTGGATTTATTGTTTACTCTCCTTTGTGGATTGTGTTGTGTTATCCTGTGTGGGTATACGTTTTTCTTTCCTGTGTGGACTGGGTTGTTCTTGGGCTCGGACGTTGGAGCCGAACGAGAATTGATGACTTAGGTATATGTATGGGCATATACCTAAGCAGTGTCGGTTGTTACTTCGTGATTGTATCTTTCCTTCGTGGATTATCCTTTGTGGATTTCAGGAGACCTTCGGGGGTCTCGGGGTCCCTACTGAGTAGCTTGTACTCACCCCTGCACGGGCTATGCCTGCACTACGTTGTGTTGGTTTCAGACGACAGACAACGCTGATCGTGGTGGAGGTGTGTGGAGCAGGACGGTACCTGGAGGTGGACCACTGGGCGGACGTGCTCGGAGCGGACGGCGGGACCCGAGGAGCAGTGGAGCTATCTATACCCACCCTTCAGGTGGGATTCCCAGTGGACAGCTCAGTGTAGCGGCTTTTACTTTTCAGTTGTTGTTTTTCCCTTCAGTTGTACTTTACAGTTGGGCTTGTATTTCCGGCCCCTTTTACTTTCAGCACAGCTTGGTACAGTTTTTACTTAGTGTTTACTTTTCCGCATTCTTACTCTATGGTGCTTGTTTACTTTTCAAAGGCAATGCCTTCCCTTTTGTTGGGATTTATGCCTTGGTGCTAGTCACTAGCCCCTGGTCTATGGAAGGCGGGCTTGGGGTAGTCACGGCACGGGCTCTGA
Organism: Viscum album; assembly: GCA_963277665.1. Taxonomy (NCBI): domain Eukaryota; kingdom Viridiplantae; phylum Streptophyta; class Magnoliopsida; order Santalales; family Viscaceae; genus Viscum; species Viscum album. Next base: position 1,454,858,393 of record OY728135.1, on the reverse strand, counting down.
GGACGGGTCGTGACAAATTGGAATCATAGGGGTCGGTTCTACCGCAGACTCTGATCTTTCTTCCATGAGAAGCAGTAGTGTTTAGCGTATTGAGTGTGGTTATCAGTCCGGGGAGTCCAGTGTTGGTGCGGTGGCCGACGTATCCGTACACCAGGACCCTGACTTCTAATTTCCTACTTAATGCACGAAAACATTGATTTCATGTGTGTTTCAAGTTTTCTTTGTGATTACTTGTGTCAGCTCACCAGGTATACTGTTCTGACCGTGGCGCACTTGTTTCCTTTTCAGGATGGCCCGATGATAGCAGCCAGCTAGGGTTCCGAGAGTAGAGCGCGACGACAGCCGGCCGAGCGATGAGGCCTCGGTACAGTGCCCGTTGACCGTAGAGGCACCGGCAGTACCTTTACCCGCCGAGCCCCCGATGCTTCCAGCACTGGCAGCTGACGATGCACGACTCCTCGGAGCTCTGCACGAGTTCTAGCGCTAGCAACCACCCAGGTTTCATGGGGAGACGGACCCCCAGGAAGCCGAGGACTGGCTGGAGGCAGTCGTCCGAGTTATCAGGCTAGTGAGGACACCAGCAGACCTCATGGTGATCCTCGCGGCGAGCCTACTGCACGCAGCAGCAGGGCGATGGTGGAGCTTGATGATCCAGGTACACGATGAGGCCTCCCTCATCTGGACGGACTTCGAGATCCTCTTCCGCTCAGAGTTCGTCCCGGCCACCCTCGATGCGGTGCGCATTCAGAAGCTTCTTCAGCTGCGGCATGGCAGCTTGACGGTCGCCCAGTACGTGGCGAGGTTCACCGATCTTTCTCGCTACTCGACCGACATGGTACGAGACCCCTTCTTCCGGGCCCGAACCTTCGAGCAGGGATTGAGACACGAGATCAGGGCATCGCTGATCTCCCTCAGCATCCTGACCCAGGCAGGATTGGTGGAGCGAGCCCTTCTGATCGAGATCTTTCTGGCTGAGTCTACAACGAGGCCTACCGCAGGGCAGCAGGTGGCGGAGTCTTCGACAACAGGTATCCGACGGATGACTCAGGGTTCCAGGCAGACCAGACCTTCCGGCAGGCGACCTTGGGACACTGGCTCAGCAGTGCGGGGCACACATCGTGGAGCCAGTCTTCCGAGAGGCAGGCAGTGCTACGAGTGCGGCGGGCAGGGCCACATGACTCGTGACTGCCCGACCCGCCGTACTGAGGGGCAGCAGACGGTGGAGGGGCCACCTAGGCAGAGGCAGAGGGTCGACCGTGGCGGTCCGCTGGGAGGAGGCGGACGAGGCTGAGGAGCTGGCCGAGCAGCAGGTGGTGGGCGATGCTTTGAGGCTCTGCCACCACCACCACCAGGAGGCCCACCCCGACCACAGGGAGCTGGCGGGCAGAGACAGGCACAGCTCCAGGCAGCGGAGGCTTACGACCACGGCGCGCCAGATATGATTCGAGGTACGATATGTGTCTATTCCACCCTTGCTGCAGTACTTATAGACATAGGAGCGAGTCACTCTTTCATAGCCGCTGCCCTTGTTCGGAGCTCGGAGATTCCGACAGAGCCGTTGGCTCGATCCTTACGGCTAGAGACTCCTACGGGAGCAGACTCGACGGTTACGCACTGGTGTCGGCAGTGTGAGCTTACTATAGGAGGCTAGATCTTCGGCTGTGATCTTCTTGTAGCAGCGTCGAGGCCTTAAGATGTCATCTAGGTCATGGATTGGTTATCTACAGTCCATGCTCAGATTGACTGTTTTAGGCGCAAGGTGCGATGTGTGCGCACCAACGGGAGCAGGTTCACCTTCACCGGCGAGAAGGGAGCCTTGGCAGCACAGGATGGAATCCCGTAGAGGAGAGGACAACCCATCACTCATCAGTTGGCTAGCCTCATCCTTGGAGCAGTGGACGTGTGGAGTCCTAGTTTTCCTGCAGTGGTGGATCAGTATGTGGACGTCTTCCCCGATGACGTTCCACGGCTACCTCCTCGCAGAGAGGTAGACTTTTATATTGACCTGTACCCCGGTACAGCCCCGATATCCACTCCAGCATATCGGATGGCCCCCGCTGAGCTTCGAGAGCTGCGGGTACAGTTGGAGGACTTGCAGGGCAAGGGGTTCATCCGACCCAGTGTTTCACCCTGGGCTTCCCTGATATTGTTCGCCAAGAAGGCGGACAAGGGCTTGCGACTGTGTGTTGACTATCGTCGCCTGAACCAGTTGACAGTGAGGAACATGTATCCGCTACCGAGGATTGATGACCTCTTTGATCATCTCAAGGGAGCACAGTGGTTCTCGAAGATAGACCTCAGATCATGCTATCATCAGCTCAGAGTTCGAGACGAGGACGTGCAGAAGACGGCCTTCAGGTGTCAGTATGGCCACTATGAGTTCTTGGTTATGCCTTTCGGCGTAACCAACGATCCAGCAGTGTTCATGGGCCTCATGAACAGGATCTTCCAGCCATACCTCGATCGATTTTTCGTGGTCTTCATCGACGACATTTTGGTGTACTCGACCACGGAGGAGGAGCACGCCTACCACTTGCGGGTTGTACTAGACACACTCCGAGAGAACCAACTTTATGGAAAGCTCTCAAAGTGCCAGTTCTGGTTACGTGAGGTCCACTTCTTGGGGCACGTCATTTCTAAGGCGGGAGTTGCTGTGGATCCCGTGAAGATCGAGGAAGTGCTAGCCTGGGAGCCACCCAGGAGCGTGACGGAGGTGCGGAGTTTCTTGGGTCTAGCTGGATACTACCGGAGGTTCGTGCCAGACTTCTCCAGAGTTACGGCACCACTCTCAGCGTTGAAGAAGAAGGGGAAACCCTTCGTGTGGTCAGAAAGATGTCAGCAGAGCTTTCAGGAGCTAAGATAGAGATTGACCAGCGCACCTATCTTGAGGTTGCCTGAGGAGGGAGTTGGATACGTAGTCTACTACGATGCATCAGGGACCGGACTTGGGTGTGTCCTGATGCAGGAGCGGGCCGTGATTTCTTATGGATCATGTCAGTTGAGGCCGCATGAGCAGAACTACGCTACCCATGACCTGGAGTTAGCAGCCGTGGTCTTCGCTCTGAAGACATGGCGGAACTATCTGATGGGCGAGCGCTTTACAGTCTTTTATGACCACCAGAGTCTCAGGTACATCTTCTCTCAGAAGGACCTGAACCTGAGACAGCGGCGATGGCTCGAGTCCCTCCAGGACTATGACTTTGAGATAGTCTATACTCCTGGGAAGGGGAACATGGTAGCCGATGCCCTCAGCAGGAGGACGGGCATCCAGCTACTTGAGGAGGCAACAGAGTAGCTAGCCGCTTTACAGATATCCTTCGTGGATAGAGACGGAGTAGCCTTCCTTCAGTCTCTCACAGTCACCCCTCCACTACTGTAGTGGGTCAGAGAGGCTCAACCTGAGGACGCTGACTGCGAGACGCGACGTGCACATATATCCTCGGGACAGGCACCTGATGGTTTCTCCCTTGGAGCAGAGCACGACGTCCTTTTCAGAGGACGTGCCTTGGTACCAGTCTCTTTACGATAGGAGGTGCCGAGAGAGTTTCACACTTCTCCTTTGGCGGTACATCCAGGAGTGGAGAAGATGTTCCAGGACCTTAGACGACAGCACTGGTGGCCGGGCATGAAGAAGGTTGTGGCAGAGTTCGTTTCATGGTACCTCACCTGCCACCAGGTGAAGGCAGAGCATCAGGTAACAGCAGGCTTGGTATAGCCCTTGGAGGTCTCGGAGTGGAAGTGGGACGACATATCTATGGACTTCGTGACTGGACTTCCACGCACTTCCAGAGGTCACGAATCCATTTCGGTGATTGTTGACCGACTCACCAAGTCGGCACACTTCTTGCCCATTAGAGAGCAGGGCTCAGTGGAGAGCTTGGGGCGTCTCTACGTTCAGGAGATTGTATGGCTTCACGGTGTGCCATTGACTATCGTCTCCGATCGGGACACTCGTTTTACTTGCCGGCTTTGGAAGGGGTTGCAGGAGGCGTTCAGGACGTGACTACGTCTGAGCACCACCTTTCACCCTCAGACAGATGGTCAGAAGGAGAGGACCATTCAGACTCTCGAGGACATGCTCCGTACATGTGTCCTAGACTTTGGTCGCATCTGGGAGGACCACCTACCCTTGGTGGAGTTCACGTATAACAACAGCTACCACTCCACCATCGGGATGGCACCATACGAGGCGTTGTATGGCAGGCCTTGCAGATCTTCTTTGTGCTGGACAGACCCTAGAGAGTCAGCACTTGTGGGACCAGAGATGGTCCGAGCCACGACAGAGAAGGTCCAGGTCATCCAGGAGCGGATGAGGACAGCTCAGAGCCGGCAGAAGTCATATGCTGACAGGAGGCGGAGGCCACTAGATTTCGAGGATGGCGACCACGTCTTCTGGCGTGTCTCACCTCGACGTGGTTTGTGGAGATTTGGCTGGGGCGGCAAGTTGTCTCCACGCTTCATCGGGCCTTTCCAGGTCATCAGCAGGGTTGGCGAGGTGGCCTATCGCCTGGCTCTACCACCTCAGTTGCAGCGGGTGCACGACGTCTTCCACGTATCTCAGCTGAGGAGATACGTGCAGGACTCGACGCACATCATTGACTATGGGGAGCTAGACGTGGATGATGGGGCGACTTTTGCGGAGGTCCCAGCGGAGATAGAGGATCGACAGGAGCAGGTCCTACGTGGGTGATCGATTCCTCTTGTGTGCGTTAGATGGCAGCATGGTAACCTCTAGGATAGCACATGGGAGTGGGAGGCTCAGATGCGTGCTCAGTACCCACATTTGTTTCCCTAATTTTTATGTATCTTTACGGGGACGTAAAGCCCTGAGGTGGGAGTAATGTAAAGACCTGTAAATTTCAAGGAAATTTTTTTCTTAATTTTTTTTTGAATTTTATAAGAACGCAGTTTCTGACGGCACCTGATTCCGAGGCCCGGTGTGCCCGGAATCATTTTCTGAAGTTTGGATCGGGTACGTTCAGTGAACGGACGAGCGGGTTTTTCTAACTTTTGAACCGGTGCCTGGAATCGAATTCTGAGGGCACCGATGAAATCGCAACGCCGGTATTCTCTTAGAAAAGCCTCTTCTGTAGTTGCGTTTGCTCGGGTGTGGTTTTTAATTTTTGGGCTAAAAGTTAAGAAATAAAATAATTTTTCGACAACTTTATTTTATTTCACTTAAGCCACTTGAAAGCCACTTAAACTGAGTTAAAACGGATAGGATGCTATCCAGAAATATCCTACCCCCTTCGTAGGATATTTGTGAGGTGGGGCCCGCACGAGCCCCGCCGTTTCTTTCCGCTAAGTAACGCACCCGCGAAAACCCGTCTTTATGAAAGTCAACGGACACGTTTTCTTATTTCTTAACAGACCATTTAATTGGGTGGTTTTATTCATGAATTAAATGAGCTGTTTCTTTTGTTGAATTAATTCAACGAATTGATGAGTCGTTACTTACCCCTTTTTCGTGTGTTGGCATAATAATAAAATAAGACCAACCAATCTTTTGGGAGGATTACTGGTTAAGAGGTTTGACAGAGTCCTCGTGCCTTTATCCTTCTTCGCGAAGAACATGAAGAACATGAAGAACGCGAAGAACTCCGGCCTCCGACGAAGAACACCGAACCCGGAAATCGACGCGATGCGACGTCGTGTTCTGCGACGCTAATGTTCCCTTCCTGCAACGTTCTTCTACGATGTCTCTTCCTCCGCGATGGATCTTCGATCGGTTGCTTGATGTAAGAGTCTCTGACTTTCTTTTAAATCTCCTTTGTGGTTTTTACCAAAACACTAGTTTAATGATTTAATTAAATTAAATCTGTTGTTTCATGGTCCGTTGAGTTCGCCGACTCAACGCCGTGTTCCGCGACGACGCGACGCCTTTCCGTGACGACGCGACGATCTCCTCCCTCCGCGACGAGCAATTCTGCGAAGGACGTGCGTACGATGATGACCAACGAGGTAGAGGTTGTTGTGAGTTTATTCCTTTTTCCCGTGATCGTTCTTTTTTTTATAAAAAAAGTAAAGAACCGGAAAAATAAGAACAATTTTATTCCATTAAAATTGTTGAATTCATACGTTGAATTTGTTTCCTCCCGTTGTTTATCTCTAATGCGGAGGGTGCGGGCCAAACGAACACGGACCGACAACCCTCAGTCGTTCTTCGTTGTTATGCGGATTTGACGAGTGACGACGGAACGTGACGCAAGAGCAGCTTGATGATCCCGCAGTAAAGAATGGATCCCAGGAGGGATAACGGCACAGATGGGAAGAAAAACGGGCCACCAGAGCGACTCCGGCGGCCCGCGGAAGCCGGCGGCGGCGCCCGGCGCGCCACCGGACGAGACCGCTGCGGCACCGGCAGCGGCGGTGGCGCTCGCGGGACGCGGCTGAAGCCGCGTCCGGCCGCCAGGGAGACACCCCGCGGGTGTCGCGGGGGTGTCATGCGGGGGCGGCTGCTCCCCCCGCGTCACTCGAGACACGGCTTCAGCCGCGTCCGGTTGTCTGGCCGACACCCCGCGGGTGCCGCGGGGGTGTCACGCGGGGCGGCGGCTCCCCCCGCGTCGGCCGCTCGGCCGAGCCGGGCCGGGCCGGTCCGACCGGGTCGACCCGGGTCGGCCGACCCTGGGGGGGGGGGGGTCGGGCCGGGTCGGCCCGGGCCCGGACCCCCCGTCATCGGATGTTTTTCATTCAAATGCTTGTAACTTGAGCTACGGGCCTCCAAATGACTCGCAGTCAGCGGCAACAGATCCATGGATCGAGACGGTCGTTTCGGTATATCACACTCAAGGTTTCAGAATACTTTGAGTTCGGCCGGGTTGGTTCGTACACGAAACCAACCGGACCTTCAGAGCGGAAACACTCATATCTTGAGCTACGGACGTCCGATTGACGTGCCGTCGGCTTTTTTGTTTTCCTATAAGTGAGATGGATCTTTTGGATCACTCCGACCAAGTTTTGGATGTAGGTGGAGTACAGTTGGGTTGGTTTTTCCTTGAAAACCAACCGGGCCCCTGGGACGAAAAAGCAAATAACTCTCAGACCGGGCGTCCGATTGACGTGCCGTCTGCGACGTTGAGTTCCTGCTGACGATACAGAACTTTTGGATACATCAACTTAGGACTTTGTGTCAATTGATGTATCAGCCTCTCGGCTTGTGGAGCGGACCCTCCCGAATGAGCTTGCTATGTGCGGGAACCCTAGTGCTGGCTGCGACTGCTTCTTCGACAGCGACGACTGTGCAGAGATCCTCCGTGGACTCCGACGACGACCGTGCAGAGATCCTCAGTGGACTGCGGCAACGACTGTGCAGAGATCCTCAGTGGACTGCGACGACTACTGCACTCAGCGATCCTACGTGGATCAGTACTTCAGGTCCTGTGTGGGCCCGGTCTTGTGTGGGCCCGATCCTGTGTGGGTCCGATCCTGTGTGGGTCAGCGCTCAGCAGTTCTGTGTGAGCCAGCGCCTACAGGTACTGTGTGGGCCCGATCCTGTGTGGGTCCTTGCGGGGGTTAGTTACCTATCGATCCTTTGTGGGTCCGACGACTTAGATGGATCAGTGATCATCTTTATCGTCATACAAGAAGTATACCTGTGTGAGCTGAATCTTCTATTACTCTCCTTTATAGATTGTGTTGAGCTATCCTGTGTGGATTTACTGTTTACTCTCCTTTGTGGATTGTGTTGAGATATCCTGTGTGGATTTACTATTTACTCCCCTTTGTGGATTGTGTTGTGCTATCTTGTGTGGGTATACGTTTTGCTTTCCTGTGTGGGCTGGTTTGTGCTTGGGCTCAGACGTTGGAGCCGAACGGGAATTGATGACTTAGGTATATGTATGGGCATATACCTAAGCAGTGTCAGTTGTTACTTCGTGATTGTATCTTTCCTTCGTGGATTATCCTTTGTAGATTTTGGGAGATCTTCGGGGGTCTCGGGGTCCCTACTGAGTAGCTTGTACTCACCCCTGCACGGGCTATGCCCGCACTACGTTGTGTTGGTTGCAGACGACGGACGTCGCTGATCGTGGTGGAGGTGTGCGGAGCAGGACGATACCTGGAGGTGGACCACTGGGCGGACGTGCTCGGAGCGGACGACAGGACCCGAGGAGCAGTGGAGCTATCTGTACCCACCCTTCAGGTGGGATTCTCAGTGGACAACTCGGTGTAGCGGCTTTTACTTTTCAGTTGCTGTTTTTCCCTTCAGTTGTACTTTACAGTTGGGCTTGTATTTCCGGCCCCTTTTACTTTCAGCACAGCTTGTTACAGTTTTTACTTAGGGTTTACTTTTCCGCTTTCTTACTCTATGGTGCTTGTTTACTTTTCAAAGGCAATGCCTTCTCTTTTGTTGGGATTTACACCTTGGTGCTAGTCGCCAGCCCCTGGCCTATGGAAGGCGGGCTTGGGGTAGTCACGGCACGGGCTCCCAGGACGGGTCGTGACATATCTTCCTGACGAACTTGTTTTCTTTGTTAGCAATATTGAAAATATTTTATTCACTTTTGTAAGGTTAATCATCATTGTAATTGATCAAAAAGGTGTTATTATCCTTTACATCATTAGAATCCTTCCCAAATTATTACTTCCTTGTAATATCATATCTCATGACATAACCAATGAGCTCTTCAACATAATCCTTTAGGATGTACTTCTCTTCTTGAATTTCCATAACATTCGATTACATAGAACATAGAAATACCTAAAAGATCTTATTAATTTATTCTCTAATGAAATCTCATAACCTAAAGATATCATTCCATTAAAAAGATCAGTGAAATGAGTAAAAATTTTAGTTATATACTCATAAATATGTATATTAATGGTTTGAAAATCATGAAGGTATATATAAATCCAAAAATAATTTACATTATTGTTTCCTTAATAAATAACATCTATTGTTTAAAAATTTCATGGTAAATATTACACATATAAGTTTTATTAAATTTCTTCCAATTTAAACTTTATGGTAGAGAAATCATGTCTTTTCTATCAATCTAAAAATCTGATTTATTGTTTGGGGAACATTTTTTGTCTTTTTCATGAATGGGTGTATAAAAATACAAAATAATTTTCCATACCAGATATATTATACTTATATGAAATGAAGATATCATAGTTTTCAAATAACCATCATATGATTCATCAATTTATAGAGTACTACCAATTGAGGTTCATTCCCAGTCACTTTTTAATTTGAGGTGGTAGTCATCTTTAAAATATAATTCCATAGAATCGATAATGGTTATGAAATATAGTCTGGCTAAAATACCAATTGTTATTCCATGTAATGATGGAAATTTTGGATGAATTTTCTTTTAATATAATTTATCATTTAAAAATAATTGATATGAAATTGAGCCAAATAGATAAATTAGAAGTGTTAAGAATAATATTGAAAATTTTATGTTATATAAATTAAATAAATTAGTTAAAATAAAAAAATATAAATGAAATCCATGGAATAGGTTAATAAATATGTCCAAGAATAATTTAATTAGGAATACCAATATATACTACCCTCATAACAATTTAGGGGCTTTGGAATATATCTTTTTTATATATTTTGGAAATTAATATGTTATAATTTTTAAAACGCTTTATTATTTGCAGTTGTAGAAATAAACTCAAATACAAAGATAAAATTTTAGTGGTTATGGATTGAACAAAAATACCTTACTTTAGAGGTAGTATTTATATATCCCTTAACAATAAATGGTAGTGAGCATCCACTAAAAGGAAAAATTAGGGAACTTTCTTAGCATACTCCATTTAAATAACACTATCTACCCTATAATAATAATACATAAATAAAAGAGTAGGAGGAAGAGTGAAAAAACTGATAGAGAATAAGAATGTGATAAAAGTGAGTATATTTGGATCTATAATGAATATTAAAGGTAAAAATTTGCTTTAAATTAACATATAGCCGTGTATTTATAGCTTATGATTACTTTAAGATCATTATGTAACCTCTATAAGGCCTAAATAATCATTATGATAATAGTAAAGAAAGAAGGACCCACTCTAACCATAATTTATTTAGATAGTTTGGATACCGTCAAATAGACAGTGGGTACCTCTAGCTATATAAAATCACCTAGAAAAAACCAAGGTTTAGTCAAACTCCCATTGGTTCACCAATTGAACATGGATATAAATGGTGTTTTATCCAGGTCCCACCTAGAAGTCTCTACCACATGTAGGTCGATGACTTTAAAAACTTTTTCTATTCTCATAATGAACCCTTTGTTTTGCTAAATCAATTTATGATGAATATTATAATATAATAATACTAAAATCCATGGATATAGGTTTTTGTGGATCATGAATTAAATTTTTCAGATATTGTTATTTGTTCTATATTTGAATTATTCCATAGTTTTATTCATATTCTCATGAATGTTTTATCATTTCCTAACTATTGTATATTGTATCATGTTTCTACACTCTATTTATTCATTCCATATTTTATTACAAGCCATTCACCATGATTTATGACCAGTTATTTGTTCAACAGTGTGTTCTTATATTTTTGGATTATACCCATATACTCATCTTATAAAAAAATATGATCTTCGATTGTTATCATTTATATATACCCTTACTATGAATTTGATGACACAATGTTAATTTTTTATTAATCACAATTATATGATGATGGGTATTAAATTTTTGATGTTTTAAATAGGTCTTAGAGTTGAGTGGTTTTAGAAAAATGTTCACAATTATTGTATAATAAACTTCTTATGTATATAGTCCTGGATAAAATTAATCCTCTGGATCACCGATTGATGTGAATATTTTTAATACATAATCATTATTATCATAAAATAACGAATAATTTTTTTATTTAACTTGGATATATATAGTTGGTATAAAATCAAGGTTTAGTTATATTTTAGGATTAGGTTACTTATTTTAGAAATAATATTAGAGAACTTTAGTGAAATCACCAAGGATATATCTAATGGATAAGATTATGTATAGTTCAATATATTAATTTTTTCAGTAATTTAGTCATTTTATAGTTCTATTAAAAATAATATACCTATATGGATACTAGAACATTAATGTTATTAAGAAATAGATACAACAATATGTAATCATGTCAAAAAATTCATGGTGAGAAATGACTCGATATTCATAGTGATGCAAGATGAAGGGAACTATGAATGAAAAACTATCTATTCACCCATAGTGGATATTAATTGATCCATGAAAATTATATTTACAAGCCATTATGATGGATTAATTAGGTGATTGAATTTTTTTAAGGAATATAAGAGAACACAACACAAACAAATCTAGATTAAATCGATATAAATTTAAGTTGGACTGAAATATAATGTTATAATTTCAAAGTGTAACAAATTTTTAAGGTAAACTTTAAATGTAATTATATTACTATAATTATATTTTGGTGTTCAACACTCACTTTAACACATTTTTTATTTATTAATGGATGACTTTTAAAGGAATATGCTAATAATGAATTCCCTAGGAAATTGTTAGATTGTCCAAAAAGTAAAGAAATGGGATAAAGCTGATGTTAAAAATACTGTGATTATACAAAAAATATATCAAGAATCAATTTTAAAAACATGAAAACAATTTAGTTTCCAAAATAAAAAATATAAATATATACTGAACTTATGTAAGATTAGGTGATGAAAACGATGAAAGATAGAAGATGTTATTTACTTGGTATAAAACATTTGGGTGGAATCATCAAGGGGAATGACTTCAAAGAACTAAAAAATATTATATATGATGAAAATGAGGGGAAAAGAAAATATTTATAGAGAAAACATTAAGATATCCATGGATAATATGAAAGAAAATAGTTTTTATATGGAGGTACCACTAATTGTGCAATTTTATTACTCTGGGAAACATCAGTACAAGCCAAATGATTACCAAAATCCAATGGCTAAAAAGGACGACAATAATCAAGAATTTTGAAATGGAAACAAATAAATGGAATCCCACACAACCAAAACTACATAAATATTTTAGGAATTTTGTGTATGGGGGGGGGGTGGAGTACACTAATCATTCACTTTTGAATTATGAGTGTAGTAAATAATTATTATTCAACAAACTCTATTTAAAATGTCATTTTAATAAGAACATAATATCGCTACCCTAATGACATGGTATTGAATTTTTAATTAAAAAATTCAATGTTATGATCATGTTTCCTAAGTATACAAATCTTCTGTAATAGATATTTATAGTAATTTTCTTTCTATAAATCTTGTTATCATTTTTTCAATAGTGATGTGATAATAGAAATTCATTAGATCTTTTGAATGTTATAATTCCCAATATAGGAAAATAACTTCTAAAAATTATACCATAATGAACTATAAATATAATTTAGAAAATAAACTCCTTATAGAAAATTTCCCCTGTTATATTTAATTATTTATCATAATAGTTAATATATAACGTAAACAATAGTTATATTACTCTTATGAGGGAATATTAAATTTCACTAGTCAAACCCAGGATAATTAGGATAGTGATAATGAAACCTCATTAGAAATTTTAATCTTGAGTTATATCAATTTTATAGGGACCCTTAACTACTTCATGAGTAATTAATAATTAAAATTTTAAGGATGAAGTTTAATTAGGGGGGGGGGGTATTATAACTTCATATTTCACAATGTATTTTTCTTAAATAAAATCAGTTTTGATTAATTTATTTACACACAACACCAATACAAATGAACAAAAAAACAATATATAACTAATGAAATATAGTAATTGAATTAGAAGGTCAATATAGAGGTAACCAAATTATGAAATAAGCGTATAAATAAAAATAAATTCCTTTTAATAACACCAATCCCTTAATAAAATTCAATTATTATAACTAAATAAAAAATAAAATTATTTTAATAGTAAAATTTATATTCCTAAGAAATTTAATTTTTAATGTGCAATGAAGGTTATTATATTATGGTTAAATAATGAACTACTATATTTCTATGTTATTGTAATGGTTCATTTGTAACAAATTACAATCATAATAATCTTGACACAAGTCATCATATATACTCCAATATCTGCTCATATCTATAATGCTGATGCTCATGCTTCTCACGCCTCTTCCTCTATGAATCTATTGTATTATCTCATCCTTATTACTCAACCTATATTCATTATTTGTATTAGGCGATGAAGACTATATAATAGTTTCCTTCAATCAGGCCAACAACATCAAAAAAATCACCATAACAATTTGTAGGTTTCAGTCATGATCCACTGTCAATCTCCCATCCTTTCTTAACACTATGCATAGTCTCTCATATTAATGTGTCCTTATAGATGCCAAAATTAAAAGATACATATTATTTTATCTTAGAATGAATATCTCTTGAATGGTAATCCATAATCTCATACATTTCTTTGAAATATAATTATAAATTATAATAAAAATAAAAGTAATATTAATAATTGTTTTTTAAAAATACTAACCATAATACACTATTATCTGTCACTGAAAATATATTTATATGGGGATAAATGTATATCATCATATATATCTTAGAATGAATAATACATGGGTCAATTAATACCAATATAATATAATTGAATGTTTACATTTAATGAATATATACATTACTGAACAATATTACACACCATAAGTCATCGATCTATACCAAATTTATGAGTATTTTCCATATGTGAGACATCCTTACTCTACCAGTTCTAACATCTAGATAGTGACCTCCTCATAAAATACTCTCATATCTAATATAATCATAGTATGTCCCATACATGAGATGAGATATAATTAGGTCCATGAGATACACATTACTATTGGAAAATTGTTGCATATGCTCTATTCATTGATCTCTTCTGGAGGTTGTGTAACAACTGATGAAAAATATTCACATATAAAAATCTCCCATGTATCTATGATAGGTCTACTGTAGATATAAGTACCAGAGAAAATAATTTTTTAATGAAAATTAAAAACAACACATCAATAATTAAATAAATATAAAATAATATATATTAGTTAAAAAAACATACAATCCAGTGTTTGAACATCTACTAAACAACGAAAATGGGGACTAAATCCCAAAACTCCCTTTGCTCATAAAAATAATTTCCTATAATTTCACCAGTTTTCCTAATAAATAATTTTTAAGAACTACGAAAATAAAAAAATAATCATAATAATAATAACAAAAATAATACAAAAAAATAAAATGAAATAAATAACTTAAATAGTTGAACATATCTCCATAAGTTAGGATAAAAATCAAGATAGGGGTGTCTATATGGAATAGGGTATATAATCATCAATCAAACCAGACCATGCCCCCTCTTAATAGACATATAATCATGCAGATCAGGTGAATTGGTCTCATCATTGGGATGTCCAACATTAATGTGAGAACAAAATATATCATCAAGACCATCTCCAGCCATTTTAAACAAATAAAATTACTTGTAAGAAATTTTTTAATACATATATCAAATATAAAAAACTAATAAATACCAGGATATAAAAATTTTATGTTTAAATAATTTTTAATACATATATAAAATATAAAAATCTAATAAATAACAAAAATAAAATGAATACCAATAAAAAATATTATAAAATAATTATTTAATATTTAAATATTCATCAATATAGATATACAATATAAAAAAATAATGTATACCATAAAAAATATAACATTACTAACTACCAATAATTATTAATATAGATATCAAATATAAAAAAACTAGCAATTACTATAATTTTCAAGGAAACTTAATAGATTCATTAGGTCTATCCATTTGAAATAAAAAATCATACATGTAAATAACTATAAATTCAATTATAAAAATAAAAAGCTAATAAATAATTTTATATAATTAATCAATCATTATTTTCATCCCATCCACATAAGGAAAAATTCTTTCATCACCATCTTTAATATTTTCAGTTTCATCATCCAATATTATGTCATGTACATTATCAATATCATCAGCCCTTAACTGGGGGAGGGGGTCATTATCAATATTTATATATCATCAAGAAAATGATATATGTGGGGATGTTTCCTAAGAAATTTCAATTTGTTTCACTTACATAAAACCATTTTTATTCTCAATAGACTGATTCTCTTGAGTTTTCATTTTTATTACACTCCCTTAGTCATTCAAATCACTCAAAACATCACATTAATTTTCATAAGAATCTTGATGTTCTTTATTTTATAACATAAATAGTCCATTTTATGGAATAATACTATTATATTTAATTTCAATGACTCTATGTCATTGATTAACTCAAAATCTATGATGAATATTAAACCAATGGATTTTGAAAATCATTACAAAATTTGGTCCAAGATAACATAACTCAATTATTTCATCCAGCATACCATAAAAGTAAACTTCAATTTATTTATGATGATATCCTTTAAAAAAAATAATTATTAATTGATTTCATTGATAAAACCATATTTGAGTGTATGGAATCATAATCCATTAAACACATACCCATTATAAGATTTTTAACAATTACAATGGAAGGTTTTTAAAAACACATATTGTAATATACATTTTACTTCAATTTTTTATTTCCAACAAACAATATAAATGTTTAATAATTGATATTGTTACAAAAATTATTTAATGTTGTATTAAGATAATCTTATCCAACCCATCATTAAAACCAATATGAAAAATTCTGGTGATGACATTTTTCATTAGAAGTAGAGGTAAATTCTATAAATTGTTTTTTATAAGGTCATCATATATTATAATAAAAAAAATAATGTAAATAAATTTATCTATTATATATATTTTTAAAATAATTAATAATTTTAACTTTCTAAATAGATTGTGACATTTCTTAAGAATTCAGGAGAATATATGTATGAGATCTATAGAGTTCTTTATCTGAAATAAACTATTAACAATAACCACAAAAAATAAGCTTAGGATAATTAGAAACTTATAGTTTATGTTTTGTGATATTATCAACACTTGTTACATTGAGATCCATTCAGTTATGTTTTGAATAATATTATGATTGAAAATAACTAGAGTATAAATTTGAAATTTCCTCCTACAAGTGTTTTCTTGTGAAATTGAACCTTCAAATAATGATTTTTTACAATAATTCTTATTTATTTGTTACATACATATCTAAAATGGTCACATCCATCAGAATTATAAAATATTCCCCCATTTATCTTCATTTGAAAGATAAAATATCAAATATAACATTGATTCAAAGAATCATAGTTGGAATGTTTTCTCTAATTTATATAAAATTAATAAAAAATAATTATATAGCATAATCAATGCATGATAATTTGATTTTATTACAAATATCTCAAAAAAATATGATATCTTAGTTAATATGTCCAAGATTTAATAATTCAACACTCCTATGAGACCAAAATGCAATAATATTTCCATTACAAAATGGAAAATTTACTTTTTAAACCTGAAATATTCCCATTTAAAACACAATGAGAAATATTAGAAGCATAACCATCTAATACATCAAACATAGAGTCAATTTAATTAATAATAATTGAATTTCTTTAGAAATTACATAATTTTCTTTTGGATTTAATAAATTATGTGGTATTTTTTATACCAAATTATTTTGGTTCATGAAGTCTGAAAATTTGGGACAGATTTATCCATGCATTTAAATTATATTTGTTCTTACCGAGTGTGTCAAACACAATATAAAATTATCATAAAACAATTCTTCTCAATATGAATTACACTTAACATGTGATGAACCAACAAACCAGACCAATATGGATGGTCCCAAAAACAGTCATCTTTATCTAATTACGATCTATCCTAAAACCATTTATATTTTTGTTCATATATGGATGGCGAAAAAGTTACTGGAGGTAATGAAATGACAATATATTTTACAAAAATACAAGATATCACTACCATAGGTTCATCTATTTCAAGTCTACAATTTTTAAAATTACTTATATTCCCATAAAAATGGTGATCCCTTGGAAGAATTATCCAAGGACTATAAAGAGACATTTCTTTCTACTATTACCATTCATAAATGATTTTTTCTATACCTTGTAGTATATACATGATTTTAGACCATGATTACTCTATTTAGTTAATATATCATACACCATGAATTCATTGATCATATGTATTATTACAGCCTTCCAAGTAATGTTTTGACGTAAAAATTTATAAAATTTAGTAAAAATATTGATCTATAATGAAATAAACTTATCAATTGGTGGCTAAAAATAAATATTGTTGTTATTATTTGGATTTTCTAGAATTAATAATATCATATATATATATAGATCATTCATCAACATCTAAAGAGTTATGTTTTATTGAGTAATAAAAAGTGAACAATAAGAATATTTTATGACATAAGAACCAAATGAAAAAAAACATTAGTAGAAATATATAACTGCATGTAATATGGTTCTGAAGAAAAAGAAGGACGAATCACATCAAGTAATTTCCATGAATCACAATCAGCTGGATAATTTTTTCTTTTACTAATGGAAATATTTTATTTATTCCATGTCATCAATTTAGTTGTGTTGCGAGATATAAATAAATTCTATAAAGTATGTATAATTGAAAAATAACTCAATTCTTACACAGGAAATATGGAAATTACTTGTTGTGCCTCTTTATACCTCAATTATCAAAATTTTGAAAAATTAAAAAATGATACACAATCAATATAATATAGGATGTTGTCATTTTAAAATATAGGTATCTTCTCCTAAATAAGTGAAAAATTATGCACCAACCCTTTAAGTTCCTTGAATGTTGTATGTATTATATTTCAATTAGGAAATAATGAATTAACCAAATATAATATTTTATCTATGAAACTCTTTGACATTTCAAAATATGATTTAATAGATATAAAATTTTCAATAGAGTAGAATTTGGTCATCTTAAATCCTAGATATAAGGATTACTAAAAGGATTTCAACAAATTGAAAAATTTTAGAAGGTTAATATTAAGGATTTGGAATATCATTATGAGTGGATTTTTCCTGAATAGATAGTCCAGTATACTAATGTACAAAATTATGAAATGATGGATCCAATACCAAAATATTTGTTATATTGAATGAATTTTGTTCACCAGGTTGATACTAAAAATTATTTTCTTTATGAAAACGAAAACATTGTAGATAAATTCCAATTTTGTAAGAGGATACAAATTTCATAAGATCAAATTTCATACACATACATTTAATTATTCATTCAGAAAAAATATTCTGAATTTGATGGTAGAAATAATATAGATGTTTCAACACCATTAATGTAGACATGAATAATACTATATTCAGTTGGGTTTTTTCAGTTATTTATCCAATCACGACCATGTAATAGAAAACCGTGTCTACTTCTTGAGTCCATAGTTTTCTAAAAAACAACTATAATAATAATATTTATATATCATTGTGACTAATTACAATTTTTTATTATATTTTAACACCTTTTAATATTTTATGGAATATTTTTTAAGTGAGGCACTGATTTAGAATATGATTGTTGAGAATGTAGAGGTATGAAAAAGCTAAAACAAAAATATTAAATATGTTATATCGTGTGAGTTTTTTTCACAAAATAATGTCATATCTACTAAATGATTTCCCATATGATATATATTTAAGACCACATTTAGTTATGAGATGCGTGGTTTACCATAGGCATGATATAACATTTATGTTTTTTTTGTATTTATTAAAAATGTAAGTGAGGGTAAATAATTTAGTATTTTTATAAAAACTATTCTCCATAAAATTTAATATCTCCATAATTTTGTATTATATAAGAAATATGAGACCACTATTAGGTCTCGGATGTTGTCATTTTCATAGTTCTGACATAACAGCTGTACACAAAGGGTGATTGGTAACAAAATATATAAGGAAAATTAATCTAACATTTTTTTTAAATTTTTTATAATAAATTTAAGTATCTACAGAATGATGTATTATATGAGAAATTTGACACAACTTTTAGGTATGATATGTAGCTTTCACCCTAGAAATAACATAATATTTCTGCGTATCATGTGCTTGGTAATATCACACAAGAAAGAAAATCATTTAATTTTTTTTATATATTTTTTTAAAAAATTGAAGTATTACCTAAACAACATTTTATATGAGAAATATGAGGCCACCGTTAGGATTGGGAAATAAGATTTTTGATTGTTGTGATAGAATATGAGTTTGTGTCTAGTGTATGTTAAACATTCACGTGAGTGTAATTCATAAAATAAATTTATTCTAAACTTGTACCAAAATTGAAATATCTATAGAACGGTGTATGATATGATAAATTTTATACCACCATTAGGTTTCAGATGTGGGAATTATCATAAGCAAGACATAAATTTTTTATGCGTAAAGTGTTTAGTAACATCATATGTAAGTGTAACTGTTTTAATATCTTATTAATATTATATATATATATATATATTATAAATTATTGTAACTTACTAATATTTACTATTTACTACTAAAATGGTATAATTACATTTTATTTGGTAAACAATATTATTAATATTATTTTTTAATTATTTATTTGTTTTTACTTATTATTGTGAATTTATAAAATTTATTGGTATTTTTATATTTTTTACAACTAATTACACATTTTTATATTTTTTTACATTTATTTACTATATAAAAATAATTAGTTATTAATAATCAATTAAATTAATGAAAACATATTTATTATTACTGCTATGTTTGTTAATTTTAATGAATCCCAGCAAAGAGTATACATTAACAAAAAATAATCAATACATTTATGAATCTCCATAGTTTGTTTCATTGTAAAAAAGACCTTTATTGAACACTAATAATTATGAAAATATATATTTTCTAATTAGAATATTTTTTATAATTTTTTTAAATTTTTTTTATAAATAAACTTTTGGTTCAATCATTTTCTTTAAAATTATTTTCTCATCATCTTTATAAACAACTCATTTCATATTTATTTCATACATTATATATATATTAACATATATTACATGTTTATAATCACATAGATATACATCAAATATTCTTTTACATGTTGTATGAAAATATTATACATATGAAATCAATATATGAAGACTTATATATATATAAGATTGGACTTTTTTAAAAAACATTCATATATATATATATATTCACATGTATATATATATATATATCCAAATTACTATAATATTATATTAATAGGTTTTAAATAAATGAAAACCAATCATAATATAATAGTCAAATATGGTTTAAAATGACACCACAATCCACTAATTATCATAATTTATCAAATATAATATAACTATAAGCATGAAATATAATTATAAAATTTGATAGATTTATATAAACATTGTCAATATCAAATATCCCCAAAAAATATATAGAATAATAATATTTCTTAAATAACATTAAATAAAAAACATTCTTCATCCATAAATACCCAAAAAAAATATAATAAATCTAAATGTTAAACAACGAGAAAAGTAAATCAAATGAATTGAAATGAAATCATATGGCGCTAATGGATACCAAAATAGGGAATAATAAAATTAAAGTTACCAAAAATTCTAATTAAATCTAAAAAATCAAATATATTTTATGAAAAACGGTTTGAATAAACTAATTTCATCATGATTTAATGGTAAATCACAAAAAGAAAAAAATTCGAGAAAAGAGGTGTCCATACATGGGGTATTAGCACCCAAGTATACAAGAAATAGGTTTGTTGTGGAAGATTGTGGGAGATGCAAGTAGTGGTTTTCATGAAAAATACAAGGAGAGAGGGTAGAGAAATAGGAGAGGAGAAGAAAGGGGGTGTGTGTGGCTATAATATTATTTTAATTTTGACTAGTTAATAGTGATATATTTCATTCTATCTCAAAAGAAAATTGTTGAATTTTTAAAGGATTTCATTATCCGTATCTAAAGGTTATTATATGATCAATTATCTGAAGAAATTCATTATCTATCATAGATGTTATTGGAGGTATGAAATGGAACCCATTTTATCTAAATATAGTTGTGTATAAGACAAATTTTCAATAAATAATAATCATTATTTTTAATGGAAAAAGATTTCCACAACAAATAACTTATTTTATAGGACTATTTTCAATGGGTTCTTTTTCGATCACATGTAATCCTGAACAATTCCTTATTTTTCATCAAGTGATTCTTTTAATGTCATGTATATATAATTTATATAATAAAATAATATAACATCCATTCTATAGTTATTACTTAGGAAGTAAAAAATTTATTTTATTCTTTGAAGATACTTGTTTCTAATATTTTTTTTCCATTTATATAAAAAACGTGTTTATAAATTTTTGAAATTTAATTGTATAACATTATTTAAATATCTGTATTCATTATTTTCAAATTATTTAATGTGACCTATTTCATTTTTCGGTATAATATAAAGTTAATGAGGAAAAAATTATATATCTTTATTAAACAATATTTTTTTTCAAAGAATAATTTTTTTAAAATAGTAAGTTTTTATTAAATTAAAAGGACTTATTTTACATAACATCCCTCATATAATTTTTAATAATATTTAAAATTTAATTAACATTCATTTACTTTTTTATCAATGTTAAATAATATTAGGAACAAAAAATGATTAATTTTTTTTTGTAAATACATAGTTTTAAAATATTATATATATAATTTAAAAAATTATTTTTACTATTTTATTATATTTAATTAGACTAAATGAAATTGAAATTCAGATTCATCTTGTTGAATTTTTTTATTAGGCATCATCTTATATATTTTTATGGTAAAATAAATACCTTAGTAATATTTTAATCAATACTAATAAGTGTTAAAATTTGTTATTGAATGTCGATAAAAGTTAACTAAATTAATTTTAAAATTATATGTTTTTTAAATATCATTATATTTTCAAAATAAGTACTAGAATTGATAGTTTATAGGATAAGAAAAATCGAGTTTAAATGAATAATGAATTATTATTAATTAAATTTCACATTTATACCTAACTATAAAACTGGAGGTAATGATTATTATTCAACACTTAATGAAATATATAATGGTATTATTAATTCTTAATATACTAATTAATTAGATTTAAAAATTTCTTCATGTCTAGTAATGGAATTTGCTTTTTCAAAATAATATTTTCCTCAAAAATGGGTTTTTTTGTTATTTTTTTGAGTGAAAATTAAATTATATTTTTAGAAATTTAGAACATTTATTGGAAAAAATTAGTATTATTTTAGAAATCATGATTTCAAAATTATCTTTGGATAAATATATTTGAATTTTCTAAAAATATTTCTTTTTCAAAGAGTTATGAAAATAAAGATTTCTATTAAAAATTATATTTTATTTTTAAGTATTTTCAAATTTAAATCTATTTTGGATTAATTTTAAAATTTATTGAGTTATTTATAATAAAAAATTATATAATTATATTTAATGGAAGTGGTTTTATAATTGAATTTATTATAAAATCAAATTATATTTTAAAAGGTTATTTTTCTAAAAAAACCAATTTTCCTTGCATTTTTTCAATTTGTTATTAAATTAATTTCTATATTTTATTCGAATAATTAAAAATGGATTCCTTATTTTTGATCATAAGTTCCAGTTTTTTTTAAATAATTCCTTCTTCATTTTGGACAATATGAATAGTTTCCTTAGTAATTTTTCATACCATGTAAAGGGTAAATCAGGTAATTAAAATTGAAAATATAATGTTATGGATTATAAAATTTAACTAAAAATTTATAAAAATTATATTTTATGACTCTATTTAATCCACACACATCAAATATTCAGTTATATGTACTTTTATTTCTATTTAGGAGTGATTACAACCTTTATAATATTGTATTTAAAGAAAAATAAAAAATATCACACTCATGTTTTTAATAACTATAATATTGTTATCATATGGAAATAGAGAGGATATGTTCAGGTATAAATATTATTATTTTAGATAAATTATTTATTTTTATCTGGGAAATTTATTTTTAATATTTAGTGAACTATGAATTATCTTAAATATTTACTCAATATTGGTGTAGTAATTATTCAATAAATGGAAAATCCATATAAATTATATTAAAAATATTTAAAGTAATATAATTTGAGATAAATAACCTTATCCATTAATGATTAGATATAAATTAGGTTTAATACATGTATTAAAATATTTTTTTTTTCAAATTTTACATGTTTTCTTGATATTAAAATCAATGTAACGAACAATTCAAAAAATTGTCATCAATGATATATTTTAGTAATTAATTTTTTTATTACATGATATAAAATTCCAAAAAATATTAGATTTTACCAACGGATTATTATATGGTATATAAAATCAACACTGTCTATTTATAGGTCATTTATCCATTTAATATAACTATATAGATGTTAAAGTAGTAAAAGAATTTGTAGCCACTCTATGTGTTAAATGGGATAACGAGGGGTTAAAAATGATTAGGTTATATATTTGATATAAACTAGTATAATTATTAGTTTATGAGATTATTTAGATCCAAAATCGTCCTATATGATAAATAAAATTTTTTGACCTTTTTTTAATTGAAAATTAATTTATATTAATTATATATTTTGATAAATTCCAGGACTGCCCCACTACTTGCTTATAAAATGGAATATATTATTTTATTTATTTTTCACATCTAGAATCATTTTTATTTCCCAATAACTAAGAAAATAAATTCCATGAGTCCCTTACAACTTTATATTAGACTCGTTTTTGGCAGAATACCAACCCAAGTGGGTTAAAGGTGTTAATCAAAATAGACATTCAAAAGAATTGGTATGGTTTTGAGGACAAGTTTTAGTTTAATCATCACCCTATATTAAATATTCTATATATACTATTATATAATAAAAATCATATTTTATATTCTTAGGTTTTTTATATTAATATATCAACCAATATACATCTATACTTCCATCAAATGGGAAACAAACCCATAATTCACGTGTTAGGAGGACTACCGCATCATGAACCGATGTAATTGGTTTTACATCACAGTCTATCATGACTAGAATATAATTATGAAATTAATTACAATATATGACATTCAATAAATATTTATCATTATTAAAGATAATATATCTTTTACTTCATTTCCTTCCATTCAATTTAAAATTATAATTCCATTTGTGTGTACGTGTAGACTACCACCTCCATGAAGCGATGTGATTCATTTTTCATCAACACATCACATGGGTGATATATATATATATATATATATATGAATTTTTAAAAAAATTATATGATATTTTTTTCATATTTTTACAATTTTGTAATGATAAAATAATACATTCATTTTTTCATAATTACAATTAAAAAATGGAAATGTTTCTCATGTGAACTTGTGAATTACCATCTCTATAATTGTATTGTAGTTCACTTTTATAAACCATATTTAAGGATATGATTTAAATGTATAAATGATGGATACCAATAAAAATTATATCATTGTTATTATTCTAGAGATAATGAAATAATTACCCTTTTAACCATACTCAACCTACCAAAGTCATTTGGGACATATGAATGGAATTTCATCCCAACATCTTTTATGAACATAAATAATTACATAACTATCATAAAAATGTTATAAAAGGAATAATAATATTGAAAACGTTTCTCATGAATGTATAAAATTCACATTGATTTATTATTTAGGACAATAATCAATATAAAATATAAGTCAAATGCAAGGTTGGAGACATTCTTTTAAAAATCCTCTTTTAATGTTTCCCTTAAAATTTCTTTTTTCTACCATATCAATATTATTTTAGACATAGACTTTCTTATATGAAGAAAATATGTATAAGGAAAATTTAATATATCCTTTTACATTATTTAAATGTAATTCAAAATCAATCATTTTAAAGAATGTTTTGACGTTCTTTCCAAAAGGCAAATGGGTCATTCTATTTTAACTAATAAAATGACAAAAACTTTTAATTCCACCATTACCATTATTTAATGTTTGGATTTATCAATAAGAATTCCTATTTTATGAAAGGAAAAAACTCTCTTTCACTTTTTATAGGTATTTTTGTATTGAAAAGGTGGTTTTATGAATAAAGTGTAATTTGAAATCTAAGGTATTTTAAAGGGGTTAGAAATATATTTTCATTGGTTTTGTTCAGGATATGGAAAATAGAAACTTTTTAAAATGGATGAGCCCCATTTTATCTCATATGCGATCGAGATATATCTTATATAATGAGTGCACCCAGATAGCACTTGGTAAGACCATATTAATTTATGTACAACTTCTAATATAATGAAGTTAACAACATGAACCAAAGTAAGTTTCCCAATATATAATATAAAATAGAAGTGATGATCCCTGAAATTTAATGTGGAAATGATAACAATTTTAAAAAGATTTAATGAATTATTTGTTATTAATGCGGAAAGTAGAACCTAGGAAAATGTCTTAAAATAACAGGAAGAAGTTTCATAGGTGGAAAAGTATGTCAAAACCAAATAAGCTTCCATGGAAAAAGGAAGCATTCAATTAAATACATGGAGGGGAAAAAATTTCTTCCTGAGGTATCAACTGAACTTTTCATATGTGGGGAGAATGGTCGTTATCAAAATCAATGTCCTTGGAGGGGAAGGCCCATGAATGAGCATAAAATAACATATAAATATCTGTTTAAAAATAACTATTTCGATTATAGTGGAATAAGACAAAACTGTAAATGGAATCTGAAATATATGAATTATTTCTTGCATTTTGTTTTTTACATTGTTGAATATTAGGACATGATTTATATTTTTCATTATATGAATAAATTAATAAGGAATAATATTGAAGGAAATGGATAATGGGTAATGAATAACACTTAATGATTAAGATTTATACATATAAGGGAGTCAAGAGTTGTGAGGTAATGGTAGATTTAAGGATATTAAGAATTAGTACACTTTTGATGATGTGAGTAGTTTGGAATAATTTTATTGTGATTTGATATATTTTTGAGGTATATATGAACCTTATGGTTATAAAGTGAAACATTCATTTGGGAAATAATGGTAATCTAATTTATTTGGGAATACTTTTATTGGTATGTATAACCATTAGGGTTTATATGATCATTGATTTTATAGTAATTATGTGTTACTTAATGTTTGGGAATATAGGATGAAAGGTATGAGAAAAAATTTGAAGTCCAAAAATTCTTTAATATCAAATATATTGATGTTATTTTGAGGATTTTAATCATTTTTAGGGAATTTTTTAAATATTATATTAAGAAATTATAAATATGACAACATGGAGGCTGAGTCACTACTCTTCACATCCAACAAGGTAGTGAGGCATGTACCCACAACTAAAGGTGGGAAAGGGTTCATGATATACCACTTGACTATGTGATGTCCTACTAAATATTATATTGGTTTCTTGTATTTAAATGGTATAATAGATAAAATTTAATGTTATTTTGGTAATATATGTTTTTATACAGATAAACATGATATTGAAAGTGATTTATTGATTATTTCATTAATTTTATTTTAAAAAATGTTCACTGTTTTTAGAATCTTACTTAAATTATTATAGATTTTGTACTTGAGGAATAACTGTTTAATTATATTTTGAAATATTATATGATTTTAATTTAATTTATGTTATTTATGGAAATTATTATCATATCATAGAGATTATATGATTGGTGGATCTACTTTTTGGAATGAAAAATTAATATTTATTGATTTTATTTGGAGATAAATGTTAAATAAATATTGGAAGACGATACTAAAAAATCCATCTATTTCATGGGTTTTAAAATTAGCCGATAATATTTTGTTTAATTATTATGAAAGTTATTTTTAAATGATTTATTTTGAACATTGGGTATTATAGTTTAATTTTTGAAATTAATGATGTTTTTATTCAAATGAATGTTTATTAATTTTGGAGCAATCTCATATTTCCCTAAAAATATTTCTTTTGGTTAGTGTATAAGTACAGGGGGAATATATTGTTTTTATTTTTGGAGATAACGTGATTCATTATAAGCTGACTCAAGTTGTTCATGCATAAAATATTCATCTTACGAAGAAGATCCATGATTGGGGAAATGCCGGTCCTAAAATTCATTAATAAAAAAAGTGAACAAGTTTGTTTAGGCATTACAAGAGTGTTTAAAAAGATGGCAGTGAACCACCCCTTCCATGTTATTATCCACCAATGTGGTTCAATATTTAGGAGAATTGGAGGCCCACAACGTACATTCTGCAATGACCACCCTATTTTACAATACATCTTCCACCCGATTGGATTCTCTATATACATGTAAGACATCCATATTGTGTTGAGGGACATGATTCATACAATAAATATAGTGGGGTATGTGTTTCAAAGGGAAATTTCAGTTTCTCTCCCTTAGAGAAATGATATAAGATTCAGAATCAGATTCAATATGCAGGGAAGTGCACTTGTGTTGGAGAACACGTTTGATAACATACATCATCACCCATAATTCGGATTCATATGCAGTTCCAATTCCAATACTAAAGAAATCAAATGCAGAAGAAACCATGATGGGCTCAGAATATACCTCCATAACCCGATGGTCCTGGCATACTAGAAAGTTCACCTTCAATATTGTATATTATCCAAAAGCTAATTGAAGGAATCCACATCACAGATTTGTAAACCAATGGCTAATTTAATCTGAATTTGACTCATAGTAGTATTAGTATTTTCAGGCTATCTCTGGTATCGTGCATTTTGGTCACATTCACCCTTACTATAGCATGGACTCCCATATGAAATTACACTATTCTAGTAGGCATGGAGAGAGCTTTGTCATAAAAAAAATTCCATTTCATGCCCAAGAAATCAATGATCAGATAGATTCCAAAGATTCTAACTAAAGTTGTTGAATTTGGTCACCTTGTCTAGTGTTGCTAAGTAAGGACAAGTACTCTTCTAGTTTCCTACCTATACTTATCTCGAGGCCAAATACATGACTTGCATATTTTTTATAGTTAACATTCTCATGACCATGTTCTCAATCACTCTCTACCAATCCTTAGAAGATAGGTTTCTCTTATATATTCATATTTTCATTTCCCACTAGATTTTTCCTACATGGAAACCTAGTTATTGATATAAAATATGGCCTCTATATATATCCCTTTTCTCTCTTTTCAAATAGATGTTTTATTAAACAATTAATGATATGGGTTTTCAAAAATTGTAATTCGAATATTAAACCACATAATTTTTGATCCCGAGTAAAACTTTTGAGGATATAATTCTTAAATGGGATTAAAATTTAATGTATTGATATTTTTAAAATAAGGAGTATGTTTCATAGAATACAATATTCTCAATATAAAAAATAAACAAAAAATAAATTATTAATATTTAAATGTGACTATTATAACATATCCATCAAATTAGTGGGAATGAATATTATTAACTAATTTATGAAATACAAAAAGGAATTAATCCTCTATAATTTATTAATTCATTATTTTAAATTAATTACTTGTTTTTTTGGTAAAGTCATTTTATTATTAAAAAATACATTTTCATCAAAAAAATGTGGTTCTTGTTTATTATTATTATATATTATAATTAAATTTGGGATGTTTTTAGAAATTTATTTGAAAAAATTAATTTCATTTTATATTTTATTAGGTCCAAATTATCATAGGATATATTTTTGATAATTTTATGAAAATATTGATTTCTCAATGAACAAAGTAAATATAGATATTTATTAAAAATTATTTATTAATTTTAAGTATTTAAAATGTAAAATTCTATTTTGGATTAGTTTCAAAATTTTATTTGTTTTTTTCATTTTAATAAACAAATCATGGGGTTTTAAATGTAATTTATGTAACACCCCGAGCTTCCACGATACGCTTCTCTTTCAATAATGCAATAGCTTGCATTGTACGCAAGTTCGAGATTCTAAAACACCACAACCAATAAAAGTAGCTGTTATGAATAGTAATACCCACTTTTTGAAATTATATAAATTTTATATTTCAAAATGGACTTCATTTTTGTATTCGGAATATCTAAATTATCCTAAGTTTATTTTTTTGTAATTTTCTGAGAACTTCCAATTTTCTATGAATAGAAAAAAATACATAAAAACAAATTTTTTAATATAAATAATTTATAGTGATAAATTATACAATTGAGTGGTTCTAAAGTATAATTGGAATATATTTTTACCATTTTATCCAATGGTGGTTATTAGAATTTATTTCACTTTGAAATTGGATATAAACAATTGTCAATCTTTTGATTGATATTCTTTCTAAAAAACACGCTATTTGTTGTGACAATGGGAATTAATTATTAAATTAATTAATTCAACTTATATGTTTTGAATTTTTTAAAATATATATCATTTTTGAATTTGGAATATCAAATATATCTTAGAGTGAATTTTTGTTATTTTTCTGAAAAACTTCAATTTTTGATGAATAGTGAAACCATTAAGTGGTAGTTTAAAAACTAATTTTTCGTGTAAATGAAACATTACCACTTCTGTGTAATGAATTTCAAAATTCCTACATACATGGTTGTCATTAAGAAGTAAAATGTGGTTCAATCGGATTAAAATAATTTTTGGTTAATAGTAACTTTTAAGTTTTATTAATCACGATTAAAGGTAATTAGTGTAATTTAAGGTAAAGATAATGTTGTAATAATATGAAATGACCTTTACACATGTCCTAACCCTATTGGATGAGTCATGGCCGACCAATTCAATCCATGATTCAACTTTGGGATCCCATGGAGCCACTTTGGTAGGAAAATGACATTAAAAACTTTTTATTTAATGTTAAAATAAAAATGTCACAAACATGAGTTGTTTTACTAAAACAATTTTTTAATGGGGTTATACAAGTAATAAATTTGACTATAAATATTAATTATAAATCTAAAAAGATTTCCTACATCATGATATTTTTTTTAAAATTTTTAGACATTAAATACATTAAATTATTTATGACATCATGATGATGCAGCAATTACCTCATTAATTAACGATTTAAATAAAATGAAAATATAATTTAAATTATAAGACCTACACATGTAAAAAACCTATTAATGGTTGGATTTAAAACTCTTATCACCTTACCCTTGATATATATAATTTTGGGACCTTTTAAATTCGAAAAGCATTTTATAATAAAGTAACCTTTTATGACTTTCCACGAGTGCCCCTCCTCTCCTTTTATAAAAGGCCCCCACCTCTACCACCATACACACACCTCTCAAGCCTTTGGCTCAGCCAAACCCTGCCCATTTTTTCTCTCAACATCCCAATCTTACTCCTAGAAGCCTTACTTTGGGCAGAAGTTTTCCCAATGAATCCTTTGAGCTCAAATCAAAAAGAGTT
Organism: Viscum album; assembly: GCA_963277665.1. Classification (NCBI taxonomy): domain Eukaryota; kingdom Viridiplantae; phylum Streptophyta; class Magnoliopsida; order Santalales; family Viscaceae; genus Viscum; species Viscum album. Next base: position 1,454,827,947 of record OY728135.1, on the reverse strand, counting down.
ACCCGTTTTAAAGGTAGTGTTCTCTCTTGTGTTCTTATGTTTTATTCTTCTTATCCAACCCATAAACTCTTTTTATTCATTTATTTTGTAACAAAACTAGTATCCTCAATATACAAGGATGTTGTTATAATAAGTATCCTAGCTACACTTACACACACCTACATCTAATGGTTAAAGAACATACTGTTTCTGTGGATGGCGAATTTCTGCTTCACGAAATGATGATTGTTCAACACTCATATAACACCTTCAAAGGTGGCCATTAAGATGTCACTATAATTATATATGATATATAATATTTTTATGTTTTACTTAAGATTATTTATTTTTCATTTATGGCATACTTTTATGGTTTCCATTATGGGTAAACGCGATATCTTAATTTTAGGAAGTGAGGACTACCGCCCCCTCAAAGTGATTTGAATCGTTAATGCCATATGTGGGATGTATAAAGGATGGAGTATATGATATTATATATGATATTATACTGTAATTATAATATACCTTTATTTCATTATAATTTCATTCCATTAAATACGAAATGTAAATGAAAGTAGCGTTCATGCGTACGTACGGCTTACAGTCTCCATGAATGGTGCATTTCATTTATTGCCTCTAAATGTTATGTAATATTATAAATGACTATATAAAATGGATATATATGATATATATGATATCTAAATCATGAATATAATGCGGGATATAATTTATATTTCACCACATGAACAACTTGTAATTATAAGAAGTTTATTTTTGACTCAAGTACCAAAGATCGACAAAATGACTGTTATTAACATAAATAATTACATAATGTTCATAACAAGGTAATAAGTGATATAAAAGGAATAATGAACCTGAAAAAGGTTCTTATGCAAATAGAAATTAACTCTAGTTTATTATTAAGGTGGTTAAAGAACGATAGAGTCAAGTCGGACACGAGGTAAGGGAACTTCTTAACCCAATTTCCATTCATTGGGTTAATCTCCTACTTTCAAATTATGTCATGATATTATTTTGTCCTATCTTGTATTTGTTTTTTCATTATGTTTACTTATAGTGAATACACATAATATATCTATTTTATTTTAAAAATTATCTATGTATGGGAACTTCATAACCCAATTTCCATTCTTTGGGTTAATCTCCTACTTTCAAATTATGTTATGATATTATTATGTCATATCTTGTATTTGTACTTTCTTTATTTGTACTTATAGTGAATGCACATAATAGATATATTTTATTTTAAAAATGATCTTTGTAATTGAACTTCTTAACCTAATTTCCATTATTTGGGTTAATCTCCAACTTTCAAATTATGTCATGATATTATTATGTCCTATCTTGTATTTGTACTTTCTTTATGTGTAATTATAGTGAATACACATAATAGATCTATTTTATTTTAAAAAATTATATTTTTAAGGACTTAATCTCAATCTCCTTTAATTGATGTATATTTTGTTTTATACACAACTTTCTTTTATATTGTGTATAAACCCCTTTGACTTTTATGTTTATTCAAAAGGAATCTTTTTTATACGAAGCGTTTTACTAAACGACAAAAGGGAATGTTTTTTTCATACGTATGAGGCGACAAAGACTTCTCCACCGCTGTGACCATTATTTGAGTTTCGGCTTCCTCTACAAGCCATAACATTTTTTTAAATGAAAAATAAATAAAACATTTTAATTTTATTTTATTTTGGTATTGAAAATGGTTTTGAAAGTGTTTTTATTATATCAATGTGTTGTATTTATATCTTATGATTGAAATGTGGAAATGTTATGTTTCCTTTATGCATGTTTTATGTGATACGATTATGTTATGGTTTATGATACGTTTAAACATATTCACATGAGGAATGCATTGGAATTAATAAGTGACGGGTGGAGCCCGCTATAGCTCCTCGTTGCATCGGCAGGTCTCATGAGACAAACTAGTGTCTTGACACGAGGCCTTGAAAAAATCTTATTTGTAGTCTTGGAATGAGGCCTTGGATGTGTGGTTATGATAGTCTGTCATTATTAATTTCATCATTATGAAAGTGGTTATTGATATTGCATGTGATTATTCGACCAGTAGAATATCCTTGTGAATTAGTAAATGGAATTATCTCATTTTACTTTTTCCATATTATGTTGAAGTTAATGTTTAAAAGGCTTTTGTTCTAGTCATACATTTCCTTAAATGTTTATGTTTATTTATGAATGCTTCCACTATATTTTTATTCTTACTGAGCATCTGAACTCTCCCCTTTCAATGTTTTAATTTTCCCAGGATGTGAAGAAGTATTTTAGGAATGACCTGCAGGGATAGTCTGAAAGGGATATAAGTGTGGAAAATGGGGACTATGTTAATGTAGTTTTTTACTTTATGATGTAATGTAACATTTATGAATGTATCTAGTGTTTCCAAGGCTACTAAACTAATCGGTCTTTCAAGACTTGATCTTTTGTGATCATGCCAATGTTACGCAATAACGCACTGACTCTGGGTAACTGGGGTCAGGGCGTTACAGTTAGTATCCGAGGCAGTTTAGTACTAACCTTGGAAGCTAGATTTAGATAAACACTAATTAAAGAACATTTCCCTAAGATATAATTTGAGGATTATTATAGAAGAACTTCCTAGAATTTTGGTATTATAGAGATTTTGTGAGTTTTCCGAGCAATACATCCCTGTCTGGATACGAGTAGGTAGAGGCAGCTCTGGCACAGATGTACCTTGGAGTAAAACCTGAAAACACCGCTTTGAGCTAGACTCGAACGGGAACTGGTGCACGACAATGGGCCTTTCTCCACTCTTGGTATGACACTCCCAGGGGATATGCTTAGGATAATTATCATTTTTTTACAAACCATTATGAAGGGTTTATGAGTATATACTTCCTCAAAGAATTTTTTTTATGATTATGGATTATATTCATAAACCGTTCAATTTACATTAAGTATTTTATAAGTTTGGAATTATTCATTGCAATTCATAAACTAACCTAGTTTATTCCATTTTAAAGAAATGGCACCCATTAGAAGGAATGTTAACTCCATCAATACATATGATCCAAAGAGTAAGAAGGATCATCTCTTTCACGTTATTAAGCCAATATTTAGAGGGGAAATAGTCTCCCATGTGTTCTCAACATATGAAGAAATAGTATCATGTGTTAATAAGATAAGTAAAGAATTCTCTGAGTCTTATGGATTTGAAGGGAAGAAAGAGAAGAAAAGGATGGAAGAGAGAATGATGGATAATCGGACGAGGGAAAAGAAGAATTTTCCAATATGTGATAACTGTGGGAAGAAACACCTTGGAACTTGCCTGAAGGGAATGTGAGTTTGATACATGTGTGGAGAAAAAGGACACCGAGTGCGTGACTGCAAGGGTAAGAAAAAGGTTTCAAATGTACAATGCTTCATCTACAAGGAGTGGCGAAACTACGCAAACCAATGTCCAAATCATTAGAGTATGCCCCAAATGATGTTATTGGATAATAATCATGTTATGATACTACCACAGATGAGGATGAATGATTAGAGTTCTTATGTTGTTATTAAATAATTTTGTCATTTTAGTGTTGTATCAATGATGTACTGGTTATAATAATTATGGAGTATATAAGGATTGTACTGCAGTAAAATTTCATCAAGGAGTTGAGATTATGTGGAACCAAGAAAAGTTACTCCACAGCAGGTTAAATTTTCGGAAAATATATGGTTGAGAGAAAGATAAACCATAATATGGTTCTGATACCAAGATAGTGATTTTGGAATAATACATGATTGATTTGGATAAATAATATTGGATATTCTTAACTTCCTTGAAACTGATTAATGATTTGTGTACATTTTTGGATAGAAGGAGTATATATAGTATTCTATAAAGAATAAGGGATCATGAATGTAATCAATAACGATTTATGGTAATTCGGGATGTTGTAGTGTTTTAAAAGAATACATGATAAAGGTGTTCACATGTTGTTATGCGGAATAAAGGATCTTCATTATGTTTTCCTTATAAAATTTGGACTGTGAGTTGGACAGAAGTATTTTGGATAACTATAATGGTTGGAATGGATTAAGTTGAAACTTGGAAAGTATTGTTTAAGGTTAAAACATTTATGAATATTATTTTTGGAATATTATAATACTATAGTTTTAGGAAAAGGACAACCTGTAGGTTGGGGGAAAACTCGTTGCGTCAGAAAAAGCTATAGGAATCAAACCCACAACCATAGTGAGACAGGTCTTTATTACCTACTACTAGCCTACAGGAAGTCCCTGGTTATTAATAAATAGTTTTCCTAATTTAAATGGTTTGTGTTAATATTTTGAACCTTGTACGGTTAGGATAAATATAATATTTTTGAGTTCTATTACCTTTTGTAGTGAAAGATGGGGTTGTGGTAAAAATTTATTAAAGAATGGAAGTCTATATGAAATTTACGTATATTTCCTTACATTCTTAGTAAATCTCCTAAATTAATACCTCAACTTTATGAAAGGTAACTTAAAAAAAACTTTTCCGGTTAACTTTTCCAACTAGGGATTCAATGACCGTTTAACCAATCACAAGTTTGTGATTTTCTTGTGGTTAACTTTCTCCTATCCCTGTTTTATAAAACTCTCCATCATACCTTGATGGTTTGTATTTCCCCCATATCCATATTTTCATAGAATCCTAGTATGGGCTATCTCGGGTGAACTTTGTACTTATCTTTTTTTTCTTTTAAAGTTATATTTTTATTAACCTTATTTCCGATGTGGGTTTTCCACAAAGTTATTTTCTATTTTCATCCTTTTATTTTCAAAAAAAAATTCAAATTGAGAGGATGCAATTTATTGAAGGAGGGGAGAATGTAACACCCCGAGCTTCCATGATATGCTTCTCTTTCAATAATGCAATAGCTTGCATTGTACGCAAGTTCGAGATTCTAACACACCGCGACCAATCAAAGTAGCCATTATGAATATAAATTCACACCTTTTGAAATTATATAAATTTTATATTTCAAAATGGATTTCATTTTTGTATTCATAATATCGAAATTATCCTAAGTTGATTATTTTTAATTTTCTGAGAACTTCCAATTTTCTATGAATAGAAAAAAAATACTTAAAAACAAATTTTTTAATCTAAATAATTTATAGTCATAAATTATACAATTGAGTGGTTCTAAAGTATAATTGGTATATATTTTTACCATTTTATCCAATGGTGGTCATTATAATTAATTTACTTTGAAATTGGACATAAACAATTGTCAATCTTTTGATTGATATTCTTTCTTAAAAACACGATATTTGTTGTGACAACGACAATTAATTATTAAATTAATTAATTCAACTTATATGTTATGAATTTTGTAAAATAGACATAATTTTTGAATTTGTAATATCAAATATATCTTAGAGTGAATTTTTGGTATTTTTCTGAAAAACTTCAATTTTTGATGAATAGTGAAACCAACAAGTGGTAGTTTAAAAAATAATTTTTTGTGTAAATGAAACATTACCACTTTTGGGTTATGAATTTCAAAAATCCGACATACATGGTTGTCATTAGGAAGTAAAATGTGGTTCAATGGGATTAAAATAATTTTTGTGAATAGTAACTTTTAAGTTTTATTAATCGCGATTAAAGGTAATTAGTGTAATTTAAGGTAAAGATAATGTTATAATAAAATTAAATGACCTTGACATATGTACTACCCCTATTGGGTGAGTCATGGCCGAAAAAGACAATCCATGGGTCAACTTGGCGACCCCATGGAGCCACTTTGTTAGGAAAATGACATTAAAAACTTTTTATTTAATGTTAAAATAAAAATGTCACAAACATGAGATTTTTTACTAGAACAATTTTTATATGGGGTTATAAAAGTCATATTTTTGACTATAAATATTCATTATAAATCTAAAAAGATTTATTACATCATGATATTTTTTTAATAATTTTTAGACATTAAATAAATTAAATTATTTATGACACCATGTTGATGCAGTGATTACATCATTATTTAACGATTTAAATAAAATGAAATGATAATGTAACATATATGACCTAAACATGAAAAAAACCTATTTTATGGGTGTATTTCAAACTATTATCACTGTATCCTCGAAATATATAATTTTGGGACCTTTTAAATCCAAAAATCATTTTATAATAAAGTAACCTTTTATAACTTTCCAAGAGTGCCCCTCCTCTTCTCTTATAAAAGGCCCCCACCTCTACCACCTTACTGACACCTCTCAAGCCTTTGGCTTGGCCAAACCCTGCCCATTTTTTCTCTCAACATCCCACTCTTACTCCTAGAAGCCTCACTTTGGGCAGAAGTCTTCCCAAGGAAGCCTTTGAGCTCAAATCAAAAAGAGTTACCCATTTTAATGGTAGTGTTTTCTCTTGTGTTCTTATGTATTATTTTGCTTCTCCAACCCCCTAAACTCTTTTTATTCATTTCATTTGTAACAACACCAGAATCCTAAATATACTATCATGTTTTTAGAAGAAGGATTCGAGCTACACTTACAGACACCTACATCTAATGGTTAAAGAACATACTATTTCTGTGGATGGCGAATTTCTGCCTCACGAAACGATGATTGTTTCACACTCATATAACACCTTCAAAGGTGGCCATTAAGATGTCACTATAATTTTATATTATATATAATATTTTTTTTGTTTTAATTAATCTTATGTATTTTTCATTTATGGCATAATTTTATGGTTTCCATTATGGGTAAACGTGATATCTTCATTTTAGGAAGTGCGGACTACCGCCCCCTCAAAGTGATTTGAATCGTTAATTCGATATGTGGGATGTATAAAGGATAGAGTAAATGATATTTCATATGATATTATACTGGAATTATAATATAACTTTATTTAATTATTATTTCATTCCATTAAATACGAAATAGAAATGAATGTAGCGTTCATGCGTACATACGGCTTACTGTCTCCATGAACGGTGCATTTCATTTCTTACCTCTAAATGTTACGTAATATTATGAAGGAGTGTATATAATGTATATATATGATATTTATGGTATATAAATCATGAATATAATGTTGTATATAATTGATATTTCACCACATGAACAACTTGTAATTATAAGAAGTTTATTTTTGACTCAAGTACTAAAGATCGACAAAATGACCGTTATTAACATAAATAATTACATAATGTTCATAACATGATAACAAGTGATATAAAAGGAATAATAAACATGAAAAAGTTTCTTATGAAAATACAAATTAACTCTAGTTTTATATTCAGGAGGTTTAAGAACGATTGAGTCAAGTTGGACATGAGGTAAGGGAACTTCTTAACCTAATTTCCATTCATTGGGTTAATCTCCTACTTTCAAATCATGTCATGATATTATTATGTCCTATCTTGTATTTGTAATTTCATTATGTGTACTTATAGTGAATACACATAATAGATCTATTTTATTTTAAAAATGATCTTTATAAGGGAACTTCTTAACCCAATTTCCATTCTTTGGGTTAATCTCCTACTTTCAAATTATGTCATGATATTATTATGTCCTATCTGGTATTTTTACTTTATTTATGTGTACTTATAGTGAATACACATAATAGATCTATTTTATTTTAAAAATGATCTTTGTAAGGGAACTTCATAACCCAATTTCCATTCTCTGGGTTAATCTCCTACTTTAAAATTATTTCATGATATTATTTTGTCCTATCTTGTATTTGTACTTTCTTTATGTGTACTTATAGTGAATACACATAATATATCTATTTTATTTTAAAAAATGATCTCTGTAAGGACTTCATCTCAATCTCTTGTCATTGAGGCATAATTTGTTTTATACACAACTTTCTTTTATACGGTGTATAAACCCCTTTGGCTTTTACGTTTATTCAAAAGGAATCTTTTTTATACGAAGCATTTTACTAAACAACAAAAGGGAATGTTTTTTTCCGTACGTATGCAGTGAGAACGACTTCTCCGCCACCGTGGCCATTATTTTAGTTTCGGCTTCCTCTACAATCCATAACTTTTTTTAAATGAAAAATAAATACAAAGTTTTAATTTTCTTTTATTTTGGTATTGAAAATGGTTTTGAAAGTGTTTTTATTATATCAATGTTTTGTATTGATATCTTGTGATTGAAATGTGGAAATGCTATGTTTCCTTTTTTCATTTTTTATGTGATACGATTATGTTATGGTTTATGATATGTTTAAACGTATTCATATGAGGAATGCATTGGAATTAATAAATGACAGATGGAGCCCGCTATAGCTCCTCGATGCATCAGCAGGTCTCATGAGACAAACTAGTGTCTTGGCATGAGGCCCTGAAAAAATCTTATTTGTAGTCTTGGCACGAGGCCTTGGATACATGGTTATGATAGTCTGGCATTATGCATTCCATCATTATGAAAGTGGTCATTGATATTGCATGTAATTATTCGACCAGTAGAATAACCATGTGAATAAGTAAATGGCATGATCTCATTTTACTTTTTCCATATTATGTTGAATTTCAAGTTTAAAAGGCTTTTGTTCTAGTCATACATTGCCTTAAATGATTATGATTATTTAAGAAAGCTTCCGCTATATTGTTATCCTTACTGAGCATCTGAGATCACCCCTTTTAATGTTTTAATTTTCCCAGGATGTGAAGAATTATTTTAGGAATGACCTGTAGAGATAGTCTGAAAGGGATATGAGTGTGGAAAATGGGGACTATGTTATTGCAGTTTTTTACTTTATGATGTAATGTCACATTTATGAAAGTATCTACTGTTTCCAAGGTTACTAAACTAATCAGACTTTTGAGACTTTATCTTTTGTGATCATGCCAATGTTACGCAATAACGCACCGACTCTAGATAACTGGGGTCGGGGCGTTACAATTTATACTTGAACTTATTATTAAATCATATTACATTTTAAATGGTCATTTTTCTGAAAAATATGTATTTCGTTACATCATTCTAGTTTTATTTAAAAATAATTTTTCCACATATTTATTTTTTATAATGAAAAAAGATTCTATATTTGGAATCAGAGGGTCCAAGTTTGGTAAATATGTTTCTTTTATTTTGGTCTATTTGAATTGTAACTTTTGAAATTGTTTTCTCATGAGAATGCATTAATTGAGTAATTAAATATAAAAATAAAATGACAACGGTTATAAATTAACCCTAACATTTGGGATAAATTTAATTAATGAGTGTACTTTATAATTAATCATCCAAGAGTTGGTTATATGTCCAAATTACATTTGTTTTTATTTATAACCTTTATAATATTGTATTTAATGAGAAGGAAAAAATGTCACAGCGTTGTTTTTAATAAAGATAATATTTTTAACATAGGGTGAAAAAATGATAATTTTTTTATAAATATTATTATCAAATATATATGATCTATTTTAATATTTGTAATTTTTTTAATTTTTAGATTATAAAATATTACCTTAATTATTTACATGATGATAACCAAATAATTATTTAATTAATGGAATAATCTAATAAATGGAATTGAAACTATTAAAATTCATATACTTTGAGATAATTAATTTTATCCCAAAATTTTATAGATTGACATGAAATATTAGAGATCTATTAAAAAATATTTTTTATTTCTACTTGTTGTCTTGATTTCATTAAAGTAAAGGCATTGAATAGTTATAAAAATGTACTTTAATGACATATTATAATAAATAATATTTTTGTTCGTGATATAAAATTATGAAAAGCATTGGACTTAGAAAATAGATTAGAAAATGGTTGATAATATATCTACTAACTAATTTTTGGTCTTTTTGCCTTTTATAGTAACTATATTGACCCTCAAAGTGTAAAAAATCTTATTTCTCGCTTTAAGTGTAAATGGGCTTAATAAGGGTTTAAAACAAAACGTTATCGGTAAACTTGTGAGATTGTTTTTTCATATTTTAATGAACTCGAGATGTTAGATACATATTAATCCTAAATTTTATATAAATTAGTTTGGATCCATTATGAATTTAATATTAATTTATATTAATTTAATATTTTGAAAAATTTCAAGAGTGCCCCTCCCCTCCCTTATAAAAGGTAATATCTTCTTCTCTTCAATTCACACATCTAAAATGATTTGTTTTAGCCAATAATTAATAAAATACATATATTTAATTCCTACCATTATTATAATTGTCTTTTATTAGTCATCATAATAACCCTATACGGCCTAATAAATTATTCAAAGGATACTGTCCTAAGACGACATGTTGTTTTAACTGCATATTTTAGTTTTATTTCGTCTTACACCTCTACAAAATCATAATAATCTGTGATTATATAATAAAAAAATTATATTTCATGTAATTTTGTGTTTTAATGTAAATTTAACAACCAATATCAGTCTCCTCTTCCATCAAATGGGAAACAAACCCATCATTTGTCTGTACGATGGACTATTTCCTCATGAATCGATGTAATTCCATTTCAATAACTACCACTCATGAAAGTATTATAATGACTTAATAAATGATTATATACTATATTCATGATATATTAATCATTATTACGGATAATATATCATTTCCTTCTTTTATTTATACCCATTGAAAAATGATAACGTTTTTCGTGCGTACGTATGGACTACTACTCAACGATGTCATATGACTCACTTTTCATCACTGAATCACATTGGATTTATTTGTAAGTATGTTCAAATAATTAATATGACAATTTATATATTATTTTTATTATATAAGGATAATATAATACTTAACTTCCTTCCATAATGACAATTGTAAAATTGAAATGTTACTCACACATACATACGACCTATCATCTCCATGATTATAACATTGTTAATTTATCATAATTATATTTAATGGTTGGATGTAACTAAATAATTTATGTATAATATTTATGATTATTTCATGGTTTTTATTAAAAATATTAAATAATAATGACCACTTTTACCATTATCAACCATCCAAATTCATTTTGATCTAATGTATTGAATATTATCAAAACATCTGACAGGAACATAAATAATTAATTATCAATTATATAATAGTATTAAAGGGAATAAAAACACATGGGAATGGTTATTGAGAAATTAAATAATAAAAATAATTTTATTATTTAGGATGATAAATAATGTACCTTGAATATTTAGAATCAAGGTAAGGATGATTCAATAAAAAAACCGAATAATAATTCCCTTAAAAATATCTATTTTTGTCATTTCCATAATTTTATAGTTATACATATTTATATATGTAAATAAAAGATATATAAATTAAATGGTATTTATTTTCTAATTTGTTTCCACGGTTTTTGAAAGGGAATTATTTTTCATTTTTTTTACATTATATACAGAAGACCAAAGGAATGTATTATTTTAACGTATATAGTGACAACAGATTTTATATCAACAATAACCATGATTTGGTGTTTTTTTCATATACAATAGTTCGGGTTTTAATAAAATAAAAACTCACATTCCCTTTTTTGGTTATTTTTGTATTAAAAATTGGTTATTCCAAATTAATTGTATTTTGATATATGTAATGTCATTAACATAGTTTTAAAATAGTTTCCAAGGGTTTTATTCAAGATATTGTCCTTTGAAATTGTTTATAATGGGTTAAGACCCGTTTTAGCTCATGTATGATCCTAATTTAGATTATAATATGGGTGACCCAAGATATTACTGGGTGCACCCAGATAGATCTCCAATATGTTAGGTAATGATTATGTTCCTAGGATAATTCCATTGGAAGTTATCTATATTGATATTCTAATTTTAATGGTTTTAAGGGTTTTATAATGATTATTTTCCAAGGCTCCTACATTAGTTTTCTATTATTTTTAATGAGTTTTAAGGAAATAAATTGATTGAAAAATTACTATCTAATGATATTTTTAAAGGAAAAATGATTGTTCTTTGGAATAAAAAGTGTATGTTCCTAATAAATAGTTTTTCAGGGGTTGTTATGTTTTTCACTAGACTAATAGATCCGTTCTTCTTATTTTTCATACTTAAATTTTTTTTGTTATCCCATATTTAATAATGTTAATCATAGTGTTAAGGATGGTTATAGGAAATAAATAAGTCATGATGAATGTCATGAATACATTTCATGAAAATAAATCATGTTTTATTTTAGATATTTTATATTGGGGGAAAACGGATAGTAATTTTATGTGCCCACTTTTTATAAATGTTGTATTTTATGTAAGATTCCTAAAATAACTCTCTAAATATATAAACCTATAATATCATTAGGAATGAAAGAATGTTAAATCTAGTTTAAAGTCACAAGAATATGTGATGTTTTAGGATAATTTCTTAAATGATAGAATACCTTTTTTGGGTTTTAGTTTATTATATACATGTATCACATATATTTTCCAATATAAATAACATGAACTTCATGAAATTTTATTTCTCTCACATACTTAACATTCTTTTCCAAATATTTCTCCCCCATTTTATCCTATAATGTGGGAAAAATTCCATCTTTTTCATTTTGAAAACCTACTGAACAATTACCTTGAAACCCTACATAATTTATTTATTTTAGATTACCTCTAAATTTGTGGTTCCCTTTAACTTTATAAAGTTACTCATGTCTATGATGTTAAAATAATACACCCAATATATCCCAATTATCAATGTAAATAATAAACACCCTTTAACATTGTTTCTTTACTTTTCTTACCCACTATCCTCTATATACAATCTAACTATACATCAAAAATTAAATTAAAAAAATAATAATATACTGACCTATTATTATATTTATTGTAACATACGTATGATCTTGAACTTTCATTAAGGTGATTCATCATTTAAAGTTTGTCTAAATATCCACCTTTTGGCTAATGAAGTGGTTATTGGGTGTAAGCAGTGTTTTGGGAGTGTTTTATGGGTGCAAGACATCATTGGAGGAGAGAATAGGTGAAAACGTGTAGAGGTCATGGTTAGCACACTATTAGTGTAAACTGTGCACCTGGCATTGGAAACCGTGCACCTTGGGACCCCTTTCATAATGAAGCTAGACCACAGTTACCCCATAGTTTTCCAAACATTGTGGGTGACCCTAAGAATCCATGTGGTGTTTCTCCTCTTGGATAGAGGGATCCACACAATTGGCAAATGGTTTTGAATATCGTGGGCCAAATCATATTGTCCCTAATGTATGAATTTCCCATTATTTCCCTTATGACCCCATTTCTTTCTTCCCTAATTTTTTGTCCCATTCGACCCCCTCCAGCCTAAGATATGAACCTGTATCCCCCTATTCCACCATGGGTTATTCTCTTTTGATTATTTACTGTGTTGAGTGCGTTTGGGAGAAAATATAAGATCTGGATGGGACTGACAGAAATCTTTTACCCATTTTCAGGATTAGGGTTTATAAACTATCTCCTCTTCTTATGAATCCCAAAAACCATAACATTTCAATAGGATTTTATATTTGGGCATTAGTGTTTTTTTGTATTCAAACCAAGGGGGTTATTAAGAAAGCATTCATCAACATACATGAGGTGGGTGGTATTTTATATTTTCCCCATAATATTGTTGTTCTATATGAGTATGTGGTTGTGCCAATGTGTTTTATTTATTCATTTATTTTTTATTTAGTTGTAGAATGTGATTGGGGCCTTATATTGAGGTGAGAAATCCCTCACAGACCACGTTTGGTTCGTATTTGCGTGACACAAAACCTAGGGCTACCCATGGGGTAAACTGGATCCCTATAAATGATGAATAAAATTGGTAAACGATAGGATTTTGGTATCATGAGAGATGATGGGAAGTAAAATTGTATCTGGTATGTGGATTGGGTAAAATGTATTAATATAAAATATTTTATGTTGTATTTTATAAATTACTAAAAGGGTTTGAAATTTTTTTGATTTCATATTTGGGACTTTGACCCAATTTTAGATTTATTGAAGGAAAAGGTTTTCTAAAAATAAAAAATGTTTTGAAATATGCATTGAGCTCTAAGTAATTTTAAAATATGTTTTTTATGAGATTTAAAATGGTTTTTGAAATGGGGACAAGGTTCCCTTGTTTTGAAAATGGTCTAATAGTCATTTCGGATGGTTGAAATGAAAATAAAAGACTTCGACATGTTTTAGGTTTTAAAGTGGAAGACCCATTCTTTAATGGGAGGCATTAATACGACTTCAATGAATTAGTTTGAATTTTATTTCATACCATGATGTGTTTTTAATGTTCCTTTAGGCTCAATGTCATTTAATTGATCTATATGCTAATTAGACTGGACCGATGATAATTACGTTGGCATTCTAAATTGAATTTGATATGAACTAAATGACGAATTTGTATAGTTATTGACATTGCATAAGGTGGTTTTAGGTATAAAGATATTTGTTATTAATAGTGATGGTTTGTATTAGTAAATGTGAATTGGTCTGTAAAAAATATAAATATTAATAGCGTTTTAAAAAAACTACCATAAGAAGTGTTTAATATAATGTTTATTGGTTTATGATAAATGATTTGAAAATAGAACACGTTCATCGGTTATGGAATGAAAATGATTTACGTTTCAATGAATTGTAAACTATGAGTGTTATGTTATTGTTAGAATATGGTTGTGAAATCTTATATGTGGTAAATGTTTAAAGAAATTTGTGCATGTGAATTGGTTTTGGATGGTATTGTACTTGAGGATCTACCCTCACATGTTGGGTTAGACTAAGGCTATAAACTATTGAGTCAATTTTTTTACTTTTCCATTCATTTTGTTTTGGAAATAATAAAATAATTATTAAATATAAAACATCTAATACATTTATGTACAAAGTATTTTGACAATGTTTTTATAGAAAACACATTTTTTTCTTTATTTTCGATAATTTTAATATATTCAGAAATTTATATTAAAATTATCTTAATGAGAAAGACTCGGATTATGATTGGATTCACTGTATGAAATCATATTATAGACTTTATGTCTTGTTTCCATTCTGATATAAGTTTTAATAGTATTTGATATTGGATCAGAAATCATCAGATTCAACATCATTGAGAAAATATATTTGACAATTCAGTGTTAAGAGTAATATTTTTCAATACGGTAAAACAATTTCCATATTTAGGATTAAAACAGATGTCAATTCGACAGATTTATGTACAAAGTGTCATTATAGTTTTCTCAATGAGTGTGAATCTACTGACATCAGATCCGATGTCAAATAAAATGAAATATTTTTTTACTATGAATACAAGATAGAATGCATGAAATTAGATTTGATACGATGAATCTGATCATAAATAGAGTTTTTCTTAACATGATAACATTAATATAAATTTGTGAATACTTTAAAACTATTTCAATGTATGGTAAAATTATATGTTTTCTATAAAAACATTGTAAAAATACTTTGTAAATAATATTTTTTTGATGTTTTATATTTAATAATGCATTTGTCATTTCCCAAAAAATAAATTGAAATGTCAAAAATAACTTTTGAATCAACAATCTCCCTATTTTTTTAGGAACAAACTACAAAGATAAAAGAGAAAATAACAATGATACGTTAAAGTCCAAAATTATTTTTAAGAACTATCATATTAGAAAAGCATTTATAATTTTTTTCACTTGAGTTTATAAACACTTCTAAATATGATAGTGAATATGACTAACTCCTGCTTAGGATAATAATCCCCCCAAAGATCGTATTCTATTCCTTTATAGAAAATTATCACCCTAAAATTAAATTACCTTTATTTGAAAATATCTTTACGTATCTATAAAATTATCCCCTTTTTAAACCATTATCAAAAATTTTATAGCATTCTCCATATTTGTTATTTTTAGTAAGGAATGGGAGCAGTCATTGAGGTACCTGAAAAGGGTTAGAAAAAAAATTTATTCGAAATAGTAACGTAATTTATCATCTATGAATAAATGAAAGTATATCCAATACAAGAGCATTGGAAGACATTTAATCAAACTAAATATATATGAAAAAGGTTTTCAATTATGTTTCCAAAATAGTATAAATAAATCATGTGTTTTATGAAATTTGATGTTTCATCAGCTCCATTAGAGATCTGGTAATTGTTTTCAGCTTCTTTAACTCATTTCTTACCACTTCCACCTTTTCCAGAAGCTCATATTAAAAATTGTTTTTAATATCCATCTACTGAATCCATTTTTATTAAATCTAAATTCTTTCATTATGTTCATTGTTATCTTCTTCTTGAGCCTAGCCATTTTCTTCAAAATATATGATGTGATTTTCCATGGATTTGATTCACTCTTATATAATTTCTTGACTAATCATCATGATATAAATTTCATCTTTATAGAAATTGAGTAAAGAAATATATTTGAGAATAAAGTTGATATTTTATTTTAAATATGATATATATTTATATATCCTCTTGGAGTTACTTTTGAAAGTATTGATATACTTTTTCTCTTGGAAATATCCCTTATGAGGCGATTAAAAGCATTTTCTATCCCATGTTATGATTTATTGAATTTTCTAAAATTACCATAATTTATCTTAAAGTCTTAATCAAATAATATATAGAATTTTAAAATTTTATTTCAACTATTCCTATGTGATTTTACATTTAATTTAAATAATTTAATTTCTCCTTCAAAAAGTATCGGGTTGTCTACAAATTCTTTTAGAGAATCCAAATCATTATACTAATTTTCCACAAACAAATACAATTTTTTATTCCTGGAAAATATGGAATGATATTATCTAATATGATTAAGCTATTAAAAATATAATCAATACCTTGTGTAGTGATTGTATTCGGGGATTCATATTCATATTGGTTGATTCTTTTACTTGATCCAATATCTTCTTTTAGAGACATTATTTTTTTCCTTAAATAAAATTTATGAACTCATTAATCATCAATATTTTAATTATAAATTTTAATTTTTTCAACAACAGCCTTCTACTTTTTTGAATTTTTTGTTATAGGAATGAACATGTCAATTTTTCTCTGGGATTATATATTTTTCAATACGATTTCAAGAGGAAGATAATATTTTTTAAAAATCTTTTTATTTTTTTTAATTAGAGCTTATCTAAATTATTTTGTTATTATTTATCTTCCTTCCCTTCTTCCTTGTTCTCTTCTTATTCTTCCCCTTCCTCTTCTTCTCCTTTTACTATTGAATTCTCCTTACTTGAAAAAAAATCACCCTATATATATAATTATCCCACATTGTATAACATTATCCACCTTTTTATATTATTCTCCCCTTTTTTAATTTCAAAAAGGAATGGGAAGAGTCTTTGAGTTACATGAAAATAGTTGTAAAAGAATATACTCAATAAAATAAAGAAAATTCTAGAGTAAATGTTTTTGAAAAAAGGAAGTATCAGATCCTTCAAAATAACATGATAAGAAATCCTTTGAAATTGTTTTTATTTTTTAAAAACATGAAAAATATAATTTTTAGGAGGAAAATATTCCTATAGATTGTGAAAAATCAATTTATGAGAATAATTATTTATCAACAAAACTAACTCCTAAAAAAATATTTGGGAGTATAAGAATTTAGTTATCAAACAGAAATCTGAATTTTTTCTTTAATGAATCTATTATTGAATCTTAGCTCTGGAAAATAAAATTGTTATAATATGTATCAACAAATTCATCCTATTTGTAATAGTTATGGAATAGATTAATCTCTGTCAAAAATCTTTTTTTAATAATAATTACTTTGTTTAAAAAAACTCACAATTTTGCACCAAATGTCAACATGGAGGGGACAAGAATATAGTTTTTCCCATTAATAAAATTCACCCATTAGGATTCCACAATTTATATTTTGAAAAACAAATGTGGATTCCCAAATTCATATTTTCTAACATGTTTGGAACAAAGAAGATATGGATTCCAAAAAGATAATTGTTTTGTATTTAGGAAAACAATGGAAGTTCTAATAGTAAGAATACATGTTACATGAATAGTGGTTGTTCCTATCATATGATTGGTAATAAATACTTATTTGAAAAGAATATCATAATGAATGTTGTAAGAATTATTTTCGGAGATAATTCTCAAGGAAATATTTCTCGTATAAGTAATATTGTTCTTCTAGGAAAAGATTTAATTTCAAATGTTTTATTTGTTAAAGGTCTTAAGAACTACCTTATAAAAATATGTCTATTATGTGATTAATTTTACCTTAGGAATTTTAGGAATGATAAATGTGTATTAAAAAATTCCAAGGATTAAGTCATTATTTCTACCCACTAGCATGATAATGTTTACACAGTAATCATACAAGACCTTAGGAGAAAAGACTAACCTTGACTTAGTGCAATGTAAGTTCAATATTGTTTACGTCATAAAAGATTAAGACAC
This sequence comes from Viscum album, assembly GCA_963277665.1. NCBI lineage: Eukaryota > Viridiplantae > Streptophyta > Magnoliopsida > Santalales > Viscaceae > Viscum > Viscum album. The sequence continues at coordinate 1,454,809,568 of OY728135.1, read as the reverse complement.
ATTAATCTTATAAAATTATGTATGTTAACATTGAAAATACATTTTGAGGATCTATTACAAATTTTTATTTTAATATTCAAATTTTTTTGGTCTTTATAAATATGGTAAGAAATATAAGTCAATATTTTAATCAATTGGTGAAATCTCAACCTCTGGTGCTTTATGGTTTGTGAACATTTATTTATTTGGTCCCAAAAAAACTAGAAGTATAGGAAAAAGTACGATATTTTATTTTAGTTTATTATTACACTAGATATACCTCAGTATTTTTTAAAGAAAATAATTTTGATTACTTTTTTTATTTGAAAACTTTTTTATCCCAAGTTAAAAAAGGAAAAAACCTTCAATTGGTAACTATCCGTAGTGTTCATCGTGGAGAATTTGAAAATTCAAATTTTAAAAAAATTTAAGTAAGATATCCATTATCATATTTGTTCATCTTCTAGAAATCCACACTAAAATAGTGGTGTTAAAAGGAGAAATTGTTTTCTTTAAAAATAACAAGAACCATATTGATTGAAGAATAAGATACTAATTATTTTTGGGATAATGTTTTAAGTACATCTTGCAATAATATTAATCAAGTTTTAATTATCCCTTTTTAAATAAAACACCTTATGTGTTATAGATAAGAAAAAATCCAAAAGTTTCATACTTCAAAGTATTTGGATACAAAGTATTAATTTTGAATAAAAAATATTACTTACTCAAATTTTCACACAAATCTGATGAAGTATTATTCATAGGTTATTCCACAACTCTTAATAAATATGGAGTTTTTAATTAAAATTAGTGTACTGGTGAGGAAATAATATATGTTAAATTTGAGGAAACTAATTATTTTGTTTTTAAACCAACCAAAAAACATCCTCAATTTTTTTTCTAAAACTTATTATGAATCTTTGTTATAATATTATCCTCCTAATGAAAATATTTCCGAAACTATTTTTTATATATGTTATCAATATTACATTCTACCTTATATTGATGAATAGGTTTCACAAAAACCATGTCAGTTGTTTCTTAAGAATAATCATAGTGGTAGTATCATTTGTGATGTTAATTAATATGTTAGGGCTAGAAGTTTATTAAAGAATGAAGTATAACATCCATTATTTATTTATCAATTTGAAACTAAAAGTCACGATGAGGCTTTATGTAATGAGGTTTGGATTAAAGAAATTATAGATGAACTAAAGGAAATAGAAAGGAATAAATTCTAGAAGATTGTTGAAAGACCCAATGAAGTCTGCAAATTAATCCCATTTAAAAGTAGTAAAACAAAATTTTCATTATTTAAACTAAACTATGTAGTTAGGACTTTTTTAACCTTTGTAAAATGATTTCGATTCAATTTTTTTTCTGATCGATGATGTTCATGGTTATTGAATGGATAGAAAATGTTCATCTAGAACCTACAATTTCTTAGGAGATTAATTATTTTCTTGTTTTTGTAAGAAAAACACTCATTATCACTATCCTCTTCTAAAGCCGAATAGGTGGCTGCCGGAATTTGTTGTGATTATGTTTTTTGGTTTCAAAACACACTCGCTAACTATAGAATTATTTTTACAAAATTAAAATACTTTGTAATAACACAAGATTGACATGGGTTTAAATATTTAATATGAAAAAATATTTTATCATATATAAAAATATTATTGTTAACACTATATTATCAAAATGATGTCATGTATTCTGTTATATCATTTAAACAAAATGATGTCTTGTTCTTAGTTATAAAATTACATTGAAGTACCAGCGGTCTTGGTCCTCCTGATAATTTCAGAAAAGTATGATTGTTGAATATCAAGATGACTATTGATATGTATGCCTATAAATACCTGATCATTTAGAGACATGTGTATTTATTTTTGACATTAATATTCATGTGGATGTGCACTATGATTTCTCTTTCTTTTTTTATAAAGTGTAAAACCATGACCAACTTTTTCGTAGACTTTGTGTTGATTTAGATAGAGTCTCTTTAATAAGAAAACCTTATCAATTCATCTCCTTAAGAATCAATTTTTTTTGTGATTTCGATTGTTGTGATCATGATCGAGGGCTTCTGAGGCTAGGAAGACAGAATCCAATCAGCTAGATCAAGGGATTGGGAGGCTTGAAAGAATGATCCTATCATCATTTCATGGGATTAACCTAGTGTGGGTAAGAAATTTAGTCTTGAAAGTATAAATCAATAGAAATATGCCACAGGTTTTTGGATACTCTTCTCTTTTGGTTAAAATAATTCTATTAAATTGTATTACTTATTATTTACAAGTCATATTTTATATTAAGTTATATTTAAAAAAGTGATATTTTATATTCATCTTTCTATTTGTATTTAATTTATCATAATACATTTAATTGTGACTCAGTTGTTTTACATTGAATACGATTATATACACATTACGAAAGAATCACCACATATTGTATTTCTCTAATATATCATAACCATTGTGATTACAATACTTTTTATGAATATAATGATATATATTTTTCTATATTGAATCTGATTAGATGTTTACAAATATGTGGATTAAAAATCAGAGTCTACTTCATGATGACATTTTTTTCATCGGAACCTATGTCCCAGTCTGATTATAGTTTTAATATATAATAGTGTTTGTGAATACAATTGATTTAATAATTTAAAAAAAATTCTGTTAAGGTTAAAAATGAATGTATTTAATCTTAAAATTTACACCTATTGTGTTACTCCATCTTTATATACATTTTGATCCTATACAAACCCCAGCATTATAATTCATGGGATAAATAAGGGGACTAATGGTCTATGGCCCTAACAGTTTCAATTTATTTGACTATCATCAATTAGGCACCTAGGTAACTATGATGTATTTGTTTATGAAATGTTTATCCCTACTGATATTGGAAACATCAGTTAATCTCCTATGCATGGTAATTAAATGGTATAGGTCGTGGTGTGAATGATATAAATTCCAAACCCATGTAATAAATGGTGAAAATTAATTAAGTGTATATTTTGAACTATTTATTATGAGATATATGTGTTTAGTGAACACCCCTTTTGTTAAAAGTTCGTAGAAACCCTTGTTCCTTGACATAGATTCCCAGTGTGACCTGAGTTAGTCTTGTTGATTGGTCGACTCTAGTGAACATAATGTATAAAATGGTTCCCAAATAATTACTTAATTTATTTACTTATTACCTTGTTTAATTTATAAAATTATTATTTGTATATAATATTGTATAGAATGGTTATTTATTTAGACACCATTATTGGTGCACTACTGAGTTTTAATCACACCCTGCTCGGGCTGCTAGGACACTTGATTACCTGAGTAGATGCTACTTGTTTACAGGTGCATGTTTAGGACAAAGAACTGATGTTGGTTGTGAGAGGGATGATGGGTTGGATTATAGGGGGTAAAGAATGGGTTTGGAATTGGTACCAAGTTTATATTATTTTTATAGATTAGATTTTGGTTTGTATTGTATGACTACATGGCACATAGTGTGTTAACAATATTTTGATATAGCATTTTCACGTGATTACTTATTGTTTTCATTGTATGCTTCAAATGAACTATTAATGTTGATAAATTTGTCTATTGATTTTACTTTTTTTGTGGATTCAATATGATATGAGGATATAGTCTTTCCTTGTCTCCAATTAGACATGTTATGATAGTCGAAATCCACTAGTGTACAGGGAAGTTCACCTGAGTTCTTATGATGACCTGGCTTAGGGATGGTTATAGTGGATTCCAGGTCGATGGCATTACAAAGTGGTATCAGAGGAGTTAGTTTGTTGCATTACAATTTGATCATGGTTAGCATGAGACTAGGATCATTTGAGGAAAAAGTAATAATTCCATTCTTGGGTTTATGCAACCCCATTTATTAGGGAGAATCCAAGTTTCTCGGGGTAGGAAATTATGTTCTCATTTTTTCATTTGAATAGGTTTATATTTCCACATTGGGTGGCATAGATGGATGTGGAGTTATTTATTTAGAAGGTTTTATCTCTTCTATCAATACAGAAATAGAGGTTGTGTGAGTTCATGTATTTTTCTAGGAACATATGATATCCTTCAAATTTTTCATTTTATTGATTTTTAATAACATGATGATAAATAAAATGGGTATAAAAAGTGGAAATAAATGAATCTATGGTTGTTAAAAATTTGTTAAAATGTTATTGAGGAATGTGAATCCTTAGTCTTGGAAAAAGGGAAATGTTTTCCAATGTGATTTTGAATAAACATGATATTTTTGAAATATTTGGATAAAAAAAAGTTTTCTGAAAGTGTAAATTGTTTTGTTTTAAAAAACGAATGTTATGAAAAGTGAAAGCATGGGTTTGAAAGAAAATGTCTGATTAAGATGGGAAATTATAGAATAATGTAATTTTTAGGGATATCATTAGTGGTTATCCCTTGTATTGGTTTTTTGACATTGTGAATGCGTTATTTGTGTAGTGGGAGTGAAATTGTTATGAGAGATTAGGTTATCCGATGAAATAACATATTGAGTTTTGTGTGACGATTAGTTTGATATGGATTATTTCATATTCGATTATGTTGTGACCATGATGTTTTAAAATAAATTATGTTAATGTGAATGTGATGGCTCATATGGATTAAGAACTTGTTAGTTATGTTTTTGAACCTAAAGTGTATATTTGACTCGTGGTTCCAGTTTATGTGTGCATGTATTTTTGGTAGCGGACCTAGAGTCAATTTATGTATGGTTCATTTAGAATAGTGTGTTGGAATGTGAGTAAGATGACCACTGTAAGTAGTTGGTTGATGGAGGTTTGGTGTCTGTGTCTTAGAGAGAGCTATGAACCTTTTCTTAGTGGGGACCAGGTTTGGAGAGTCAGTATTGTTTGGATGTTGAGGATAACCTATGAGATAATTCATTCGAGGAGTCATTGCTTTTGGGTGTGTGTTGCACAGTTAGACGTTTTGAACATTAGTAGTGGAAAAAATAGAGTGTTTCCTAGTGCAGGATTAACCTAGAGGTCTATGTGGAAAAGTTAATGGTTTTGGGAGTTGTGGCATAAGTTGGTACTATAATTTTATAATCATGAAAAATTTATGGTAGCCTTGAGGGAGTTTTTCCCATTGTTGCAGGTGACATAGAATGTGAAGAACATGTGGTTTCTTTAGATTTGAAATCGATGCACGATGGGTGCCATCGACTCTTGGTAAAAGTGTATATTCATGCGTTAGACTCGCGACAAGGAAGTACTTGGGTTCTTTTATTTGCTTGTAATGGTGGTTGTGAAGGGGTGGATCATTGAGAGACCAAAACATATAGTAAATATGGAGTTAGATGTGGAGACAAATGATATTTGGGGATAAAAATGATTGTGTGGCCAAAGTGTGAATGAGATATTTTGTTTTTGTGGACACCTAAGGTGAGTGTGGTCAAACAATTGGGATGTTTATAGGAGCAATTTTGTTTTTTGGATGAGATGTTGAGAAAAGCCTTGGGTCAGATGAGGCTGGAAGATTATGTTTCATGATTAGTTGTGTGAGTGGATGTTTGTGCCTAGATTGGGTGATGTGCAGCTCATGTGAGCTATAATGGAGTTTTGGGTATGGTTATAGAATAAATAGAGACATCATTGTTTCCAAAATGTACCGAATTATGGGAACATGTTATAGATGCACGATGCCTTGAGGATGTGTGATAGGTGGGTTGGATGTAAGAATACATGTTTCAATGGAATCAAAGTTGACAAGCCTTTATATTATAAGAAAAAGGTGGATTTCAGATTAGTGGGATGAATCATTTTGTGTCTGTTTTGATCAAGGAGACTATGTAAGAAGAACTCAATAGGGGTGATGATAATGGTTCCAAAAGGGAATTATGGGTCACAAACTCTTAGAGGAGGGTTGTAAGGTGATAATTATTTTGGTTGTAACTTCCCCTCATGTTGTGGTGTTTTATTATTAGTGAGACTTTGGTGATAAAAGAACCCAATACCTTCAATATATTGAGGTGTCCCTTGTTGATAGGTGATAATAGTGGTGGATAAATTGGGGTAGTGTTCCTTAAGGACTTCTTAGACTGCTTTTATCCACCAACGATCAAGACTAATACCTTTATATCTTCTTAGGTATAATAGGAGAGCTATTTATTTATGAATAACTACCTAAATTATTTACAAATTAGAATGGAGCCTCTAAAAGGATATCCTCAAGAGAGGTAGGTGAGTGGGATTTTTATGGTGGGAGAGTACACCATCAACCCATTATGGGAGAGGTCCTCAGGATGGATTGGAGGTCAATGAATTCCTTGGGATTCCTTCTTGACATTTGAGAATGAGTAGTGGGTGATGGGTGATTTGTTATTACAATGAAATATAGATAGATATGTACATGTTTTGGGGTTCATATTTTTTTTTATCACAAGCCTTGGAGGTTAAATTGAATTGAGGAATGAGGTGAAAATAACACTACTAAAGTTGAGAGAAGTATTTTATGTAATGGATGCGTAGAGAAAACTATGAATTAGATGTGGTGGAATAGATATGTGAATGAAAAAAATATGAAATTCATGTTATTTTTCCTCAGGGGAAAACTAGGTTATCCTTGGATAAGATGGATGATCAAGTCAAGAAATGGATCTAGGATCAGTCTAGTTATAAAGGTTATCAGAGTGGTCACATCTGAGATGTGATGAGGGGTGATGTAAATTGTGACAATTGTTTGATGGGTAGTTAATTCCATGATGTCAAATATTTAGTGGACATTGGGGATGACTTCAGTAGGAGATCATGGATCATGGTGCTATACCTTAAGTGAAAAGGGAATTGTTTCCAAGTAAATTGGAAATGATTTGACAGTGGAAGGTGGGTATCAGTGGAGTGATTTGACAAGGGATGGGATGACTCGACTGGGTAAAAAGTAACAGATGTGGTGGGATATAAATCACCTAGGTTTAATGTTGAATGGATGATATCATTTAGGTAATGGGAATGTGTTTTAAAGAAGAACAAAGGTTCTCTAAAATGAGTATAGATAGCAGAGGTTTTAAATACATGTGGTTTTAAAGGAAGAAAAGAATTCCAATGTTGGATGGCTTAGGTGGGAACCATATTAGTGTATTAGTTTTTTTAGGGTGTTGGCTAAAATGTTTAATAGGGGAGTGCCTTAAGATGAACAATGTGTTTAGGTTGTGCTTTTCATATGTCCAAAAATGAACTATGGATGTTGGTCCTTGTGTGTTGGACCAGGTTAGGTTGTGATATGTGGTTATAATCGAGATGTTTCATATGGTTTATGATATCTTGAGTTTCTGATAGAGCTTTGAAAGAATATGGGTGAGGTGGAACCAAGAATTTAGACCATAAGTTATAGAGAGGATCATACAGAGAGTGTTCTAGTTGGTTCTTCCTAGATGATGTAGTTCTTATTCAATATCGTTTTCTACAATGTTAAATTTTAATTATAAAGACATTTATATTGTTCTTGGTGTTGGTAATTATGGGTTGAGGTAGATGAATCCATATGGAGTATCCAGTTGTGATTTTAGATCATGGTGGGGGAAATGTTTTTCGGGAGGGACATTGCCCTTGGTACGAGTGTGTTTATGTAATGGATGAGTTCAGGGAGAAACTCAGTAGGTGAAGGTTTATTAGTGGGGCGTGATCTAAATTTTTAGTCTTTAAGACTCAAGAATTCTTGGGGGGTTGTTCGAGGACGAGCTATTATAAAGTGGAAAAGCTGTAAGATCCCCGACATTCATGAAGGTGAGTACTTTTTTAATGTATGGATAATTTTTTTTTGGATAATGAAGTTGTTCTTGAGTGTAATGGGAGTTCTAGGATAGTTTTGGATATGTGTTACCTGATATGAGGAGAAAATATGAAAAATAATGCATATTGAATAGTTGGCTCCCATTAGTGTAAACATTGAACTTGGCTTAGGAAAATGTTTGTCTTAGGACCCCATTAAGACAAAACCTAGTTCATGGTTATTGAATGGTTTTCAAAATTGTGTGATCTCCCCAAGGGAACTGTGTGGCCTGGATCCTCTTTGATCGAGAGAGACACACAGTTGGTGAACAGTTTTAAAAAATGTGCTGTTAAATTTTTCATGACATAAAAAGATTGAATTTCCCATTTTCCCTTAAGATAAAATTTCATTTTTACATAAGATTTTATCCCATTTTACCCCCTCCATCATAGGTGATGAACTAGTATACCCCTCATTCTCCATTGGTGACCCCATTTCGATTCTTGGATGTTTGGAGTGCGTTTGGGTAGGAATCAAAGATTCGGGTGAGTCTGCCATCCATCTATTCACTATTATAGGGATTATGGATTTTATGATATCTACTATCCTTAATAAACCCTAAAACATTCACTTTTAAGGTGGATTTTATGTTTTGGATTTAGTGGATGTTTGGGTTCTAATTAAGGGTGGAGATTGATATAGAGTTCATCAATGAACATGCAGTAGGTGATCTTTATGCTTTTCCCCATAGTCTTATCATTCTATATGTTTATGTGGTTGTAAAAATGTGATTAATTATGATGTATATTTTTATTTGATTGTATAATTTTATTTTGCACTTAGATATAGGTGTGAAACTCCTCACGGACCCTATTTGGTTCATAGTTGAGGGAGACGGAACATAGGGCTATTCATGGGTGAAACTAGATCCTTGTAAATGTCAAATAAAGTTGGTAAAAAAACAAGATAGATATATCATGATAAAAATGGGAGCTAAAATTGTATTTCTCATGTGGATAATGTCTAATTTATTAATTGATACTATTCTAATTTGTATTTTCTAAATGATTAAAATATTTTGAAATGGGTTTGATGGAATGTTTAGGACTTTGACCCTATTTTGGATTTATAAATAGAAAATGATGTTTGAAAATGAAAAATGTTTTGAAAGAAGGTGTTGGCCTCAATGCGACTTAAAAAGGGGGTTTCTAATAGATTTAAAATAGTTCTTGCAATGGGGAAAATGTTCCATTTTTTGAAATGGGTTAATGGTCATTTTGGATGGTTTAAATGGAAATGATTTCCATCTTGCATGTTTATGTTTTCAATGAGGATGTTCCATGTTTTAAATGGTGGATTCAAGATGATTTTAAATAAGTATTTTTAGTTTTACTTAATACAATGATGTGGTTTTAAATGTTTGTTTTGAGAATAGTCATTGAATTGATATACGAGCTTGTGATATAGGACCCATGACAATTATGTCTCCATGTTAACATGGTTTTGATACAAACTAAATGATAAATGTTAATAGTTATTGACATTACACATGTGAAATATAAGAATAATGATATATGTGACCAACATTTATGGTTTGTGTTGGTAAATTTGAAATGGTTTGTATAGGAGACAAATTTTAATTGTTCTTAATTAACAACATGGAATAAGGGATTTTTTGGTATAATGTTAACGATTTAATGATAAACAATTTGAAAATTGTAACATGTTCATGTTGTATGTCTTGAGAATGATTTATGGATTGATAAATTTTGAATTATGAGTGTTATTTTATTTTTTGAATACGGTAGGGAAATTGTATATGTGGTAAATAGTTAAAGAAGCACATACACATGGCTTGGTAGAGTGAGGTATTGGACTTGAATATCTATTCGCATGGGTCGGGCTAGATTTAGGATCTAAACCCAACCCCTATAATGCATGGGTTAGGGAAGGTTATTGGGGCTCAATTCCCCTAAAAGTTTCATGGTATAAGACCACATGGACAGATTCTCCAAGTTAAGTCTGACATATATTTTTTTATGAAATAATTATCCTTAATGAGATAGGGAACATGACTCAGTATCATATACAAGGAAATTAATTTGCATTGGTCATAGTCTTAATGATATAAATGCCCAACCTGTGCAAAAATTGGTGAAAATTATTCAATTGAATATTATTAACTAATAAGTACCCTTGTGGTTAAAAGTGTGCATAAATCCTTAGTAATTGACTTAGGTTCTCATTGTGACATGAGTTAGTATTATGGATTGGTTGAATTTGGAGAGTTTACTGGATAAAATGGATACCAAAAAATTAATTAATTTGGTTTTTTCCCTTTTTTACATTAAACACTTTATCTATAGATATACTTCTGTATAGTCTGGAAGATTTATTTGACACTGTTGGTGGGGGCCTAATTATTTATACTCAGACCCTTCATGGGACTCCATGTCACTAGGGTATCCAATAATATTCTTCTTCTTTTCAGGTGCAGGTTCCGGACAAGGACCTAGTATTGGTTGTGTATGGGATAAGGGGTTGGTTCTTGGGAAGTTAAGACCAGGTTCAGACTCTGGTCTTGGTTTAGAGTATATTGATAGTTTAGGTCTTAGTTTATGTTGTATGACTACTTTGAAAATAGTGTGTTCACTATATTTTGTTATATAATTCAAACTTGGTTACTTATTATTTTATTTGAACGTTATCAATTTATTTTTCATATTGGTTATTTTATATGTTGATGTATCTTGTCTTGTGGATTTACTCTAACCAGCAAGTATAATCTCCCCATGCCTCCTTTTAGACCCATGCTTCAGGTTAGAAGCATCTAGTGTATGAGGAGGTGCGCCTGAGGTTATCTGATCACCCAATATGGGGTTGGTTATAGTGGCTTTCGAGTCAGGGATGTAACATAATCTTTATCCATTCCCCTTCTATTTAATCCAAAAAATTGAAATGTTTCTCATTCATTTGGGAGAACTACCTCCACCCTAAGGAAAAACTTCACACACATCACCACCAGTCAAGGATGATTCTAAAATTTCGTTTACTGAGTAAATATTTTATTTATTCCATTGTTTATATTTTTTAACTATACATTACCAAATATATAAAAATATTATAAATAAGTAACCATTTCAAAATTAACTACCTAAATCGGACATACCAAAATGGAAAATTATTTATTTATAATTTAAAATATAATTTTATGTTACATTATTTATATAAATCTTCCATATTATGATTAATCACCTTAATAATATATATGCATTATCATTATAAATTTTTGAAAATGATCTCGAAAAAAAGAATCTCTTCCATTTTTATACTCACTCATAGATTGTAGCATGATCTTATTTGGTTAGTTTAACCACCAATATGTTGAATGATATAATTTTATAACAAATATTGATTTTGAATCTTAATATTAGAAATTAAAAACTAAATAATTATTTTTTTGGTTTTATAATTTTAAAATACGAATTTAAACTATTAATAAATGGAACATATCCAGTCTATTATAAATTATCCAAACAAGCTCATCATCGACTTCATCATCACTAATAATAAAATAATAATTATGAAATGATATTATGAAATTATAAATAATTAAAAATAATCAACAAAAGTACCATTTATTATTTGGTAATGATTATATGTGGGAGATGAATAAATTCCAATACCATGATAGTTAAACTAGTTCAAATTGATCAACCTTACCCACAACTGATATTAAAAATATATATTAACTCTATAATATAATTATAAAAAAAATAATTTTAAATGAGTGTAGAAAATGTGTATATATATACGGATATGAAATAAGATATGATAATATTTAGTTGTTTTTTTGTTTATAGTACATTATACTATAGGGAGAAATAAGGCTGGGATATCCCGTTTCAAAGTTACACCCCTTGAGATGTATTTCTTATAATACATCACATTTTATTTGGAATGATATATCTATTAACACGATAATTTTTTACCATGTATTTATCATATTTCATGATATTCAATCTTAATTTTCTTCCTCTCTTGGGTTATTAAAAAAACAATTATCAAAATCTGAAAGCTTTTATTTCTCAAACATTCACCCCATGATATATATTTCTTATTATACACCATTTTTTGTTTGGAATAGTGTATAAAATTCTTGTTTAATATTTTTTTAACATGATACACCTAGTATTCATGGTATTTCCTATTTCATTCGTAATAATAGCCTTCAAGTGTTTTTTTCTCAAATGTTTCTAAGCTTCTGAGGGGTTCTTTGTTAGAAATTTAAAAATCATGATCCAAGTTTGATATTATGCATTATAATTAGTTTTTACATTGTATTATCTAAAATATTTTCACAGAAAATAATATTTAATGTTCATATCATCGTATTATAATATATATTTATTGGTAAATATCTATCTCATGTTCATTTTATTCTTCTGCTACAATTATCATAAATGTTTTTGGAAACTAAACTCCGTTTATTAAGTTATACTACTTATTATTCAACCCTTTTATTATTTTATTGGTTTCATCCACCTTCAAAATTTATTTTAAAATACATTATATTCCTTTTTAGGGTTAATTAATTTTAATTCCATGATTTTACCTGGATAAATTCTTATCTAAAAATGTATATCTATATTGAGAATAATTCTCACCCTCTTTAATGATAGTTCCCCCTCCTTGTCTAAAATTACCTTTCACAACAATATTCTACTTCAAAATATGAAATATAATTATGTGTCATCTTAGATGATCTCTCCATTTTACATATAATATTTTAAAAAATACTTTCTTATCACTATTTTCTTGATATTAGTTTTCAAAAATGATATCTAAAAATATTAAAAATATCAATTCATTTAAAAAAATGTTATGTCTTCTACCACACATTTTTTTTGATAAATTTTATATATTTTCAAAAAACTATTAATTTTTTATCTTAAAAAGGTATTTTTTAAAATATTTCATATCCCCTTTTTCGAAATAACTTTTTAATAATACCTATATCTTTTTCATTTTATGAATGTATTCTAAAATAACTTTTTAACATTTCATGTGTGAACACATATTTTGTAAGGACCTCGCATTAAATAATATAAATTATAGTTATTTTAAAAATATACTTTAGGTTTAGAGTTTTATAAAATTTTCAAAAACTATTACATTGTAAACCGATACATTAAAAGATGGAACTTATATTTGGTATCTGTTTTTCCAGCAAAATAAACACTTTTAAAATAAAACAAGTTCTATTTTCATAAAATATATTCAAAAACTGATATTGACCTCATCCTTGTCTCCAATAATCTGTAAAAACCTATAAAAACATGATAAAAGTTTGTTTTGAGAACAATATGCTCATTATGATACTTTAAATAAAAAAACCATCAGTCTAGTAGAAACCCATAAAAAACATTCCTTAAAAACTTATCTTTCTTACCTGAGAAAAGGAATCTTCATTTCAAAATGATCATGTTATTACCTTTTAAAAATTAGAATATTTTCATAAACACACATTATAATTAATATTAAAGTTGGTTATGTAACATGACATATAATTTTTCATATCACTCTTATCGATGGAGTAACCAATAGGGTCAACCTCAGACTATAGAGTACCCAATGCATTGGAGGTTATAACATAACCACCCATCCTTGGTTTATCATTGAATCAACCATCATTGGTTAATAAAAAAACCACCATTATATGGTTTATCATGGAACCACCTATCATTGGTCTATAAAGGAGCCTCCCATCATCATTAACACTTTATTGGAACCAAATAATAATCATAAAACATAAATTCTTGCATCATAAAAATATTATTAAAGAAAATATTATTTTAAATCACATATTCCAGAGAAAATGCATATATTAAAAGGAAAAAAAATTAATTGAAAATAAACATGTATACTTGTAAAAAAAATAAACTATGTTACAATAATAGAGATAGTAGGCCAAAAATACTAATAAGAAACATTTTCATTTATCACTGATCATTATGAAAATAAGGAAAGTATCATTATTTCAAAATGTAATTACCATAATATGATATATATATATATATTTCTTTAAATGTAATTATATATATCATCCATATAATGTTTTGATGAAAAATGAACCACATCGCTTCATGGAGGTGGAAGTTCACGCGTACACATGGACGTCATTATCATTTTTATATAAATGGAATGGTAAGAATTTCAGTTATATATTGTCATTAAATAATGAAAAATATGTCATTAATATCACATATAAACATTAATTACATCATTATAACAAGTATTGAGAGGTGGTGATGGAAAACTAACCACATCAATTCATGAGGCGATAGTCCATCATACACAAATGATAAATTATTTTCCCCATTTTATGGAAGTGAAGATGGATTTAGGTCATTAAAATAACATAATAAAATATAATTATACATAGGATAATGAATTTATAATTTTATCACTATTGAATAGGGTTTGAAATAGGTGGAAGAAGAAATAAAATAGAGACACTTTATTAACCAAAATTCATGTTCTTTGGAAAATCTCTTTACCTTAACACATTAAGGCCACTAATTTTGGTATTATTACTAAAATAATAACTCTACATTGAGTATAGAGGATTTAGTAAATTATATTTTTTTTTTCGTATTTTCCCAGGAAAAAAGGTTAAGTGTGAATAAATTAGAAAATAGGTTCCCTTTTATTTGAGAGGTGTGGGTCACTGTTAGAATTTCTCAAAATATGAAATTAATAAAAATTAATTTTCAATTAAAAAAGGATATAAAGTGATTTAATTATAAACTAAGTTGTTTTTTTGGGTCTAAATCCCATAATAAAATAATATATTGATTAGTTTTGACTATTTTTAAACCCATATCTGTTGGTTTTAACCCTTATTTTACCTGTTTAACTCTTACTATGAAAAGATGGATTTTTACTATTTAAAAGATAATATATATACTATAAGATGTAAATATACCCATAAATTGATTATGGATTTCATGATCAGTCTCTCCCAAAAAATTGGATGAATTTAATATTTTAATTAATTTTATATCATTTAATGAAAAATTATTTACTATAAAATATTAATAATGTCAATTTTAAGGATTGTTCATTTCCAGGAATTTAATAATATCATGAAAACTCATATAATTTGAAAAAAAAATTATTACATCCATATAATGTCATTTAAATCTATGAAATTATTTTTTCATATTTATTTTCATAAATTATATTTATTTCAATATTTTTATTAACATTTATTTGGTATTCCCATTAATAAAATGATTGCTTCATAAGCATTTTGTAAGTGTTTAAGATAATTATGTGTCCACAAAAAATTAAAATTAAAATTACCATGATGAATATATATATATATATACTATATTTAGAAATAATATTTATTGTTGAACATAAATTTTAATAAAACCATTTTAAAAATGTTATACTAATTAAAAATAAGAGTCTGGTAGAATTTTCTTTTCCCTAAATAAAATCATTCATAGGTCATAATTAAAAACAAGTGGTAATAATTGGTTATATAACTGATAATTGAATTATTATAGAAAAATATTAATAAAAAAAATATTTTCATGTTTTATGATCAATTTATAGTCCTTATCATTTTATTTATAAGTTAAATAACCATATTTATGCTTTAACATGATAAAACAAATACTAAGGTTACTATTAATAATGTCCATAAATAAAAGTGAACTATTAATAAATTTGGATATCTCGATTCCAAATAAAGAATCCATTTTTCGAAATTTAATACACATAAGATTTACTATTTAATTTAAAATTAATCTAGTAAAACACAATAAGAAACAAATTTTCTGAAAAATTCAAATTTTTAATGATAAAATTTTTTATTGCTAAATTAAAGTGTAAAATCCATTTCAAAGAATATAATTGGATTATTTTAAATCAAATATAAAAAATTAAAATTGAAAAATAATCTAAAATTTTATTTTAAATTTTTAATAGTTACGAATAATATACAATTTTCAATAAAATTCTTTATTTGTCACGATTTTTTGAAAAATTAAACTTTTCAAAAAGTTCTCAAAATTGCACCATAGGATAATTTGAAATTTCTTATTTCAAAAGTGAAATTTATATAATTAAGTGAAATTTATAAAACATCAAAAAAATAATTTTATTATTCCCTCACAAAAGAAAAAAAATCATTATTGAGGAAAGTCTATTTGAAGAATAACATGACATTACTATAATTAGGTGCTTAATTTTTTCAAATTAATTAATTAATTATTAATCAGTAATACCATATTAGTATTCAAATTTTAGTAAATTCTATTCATTTCTATGAATTAAATTAAAAGATTCTAATGGTCACATAAAAACTATATTTAGTTTTTCTCTTAATCTGAGTGCTTTATATCTTGCACGCTATCAAATATAGTATTTCTTATTAAAAAATGGGATTTTACATTCTTGCCAACTATTTAAAATTACAACCTCAAATTTTTTATTTCAAGATCTTTAATTTTTTTCATGTTTGAAAATTACTTTATTTATATACAACATTTGATAATGGATTAATATAAATTTTACTTAAAAAGAAAGATAGGGAATTATGAAGGTCATCTGGAATATAAAATACTATGTTTTCATAAAGGAAAACATTAAAAAGGAAGTTAAAATCTAACACCAAAGTACTAATAAAGAGTAAAATAGATCATGGTCATAATAGAGTCAATCATCAAAAAATAGTGAATCTATGATGGTTTAAAATGAAATTTATTTCCTAGTTTGAAAAATAAACGGGGAATGATTTTTTTCAAAATCTCTTTCATAGAGTCGATAAATTCCATTGCCAAATATATTAAAAAACAAAAATACTTAGAGTAAAAGTGTAATTTCATCCTTAATAAATTTACACTACAAACTCAAATTTTTCACTATATTATGTGTATATATTTGGAATTCATGAAGAAATTGTATATTTAAAATGTTTTAAAAAATCCACCAAAATATAACAATATATTAATCATTTCCATAAAAATTAAAAAAACCAATATAGTTCAAAAAAGATAAGATAATTCCCAAATTAATAAAACATAAAATGAATAAAAATAACTTTTAATATGTAGAATTTAACAATAATACCCAAATTTTAACTTAGATCATTCAATGAATAACTATCCTTAAAATTATTCAAATTATTATAGACCAATATTGAAACCCAAAATTCAGAAGTATTTGAAAATAAAATCTTCCAAGATAAAATTTAATATTTTCTCCAAAAATAACATCAATAAAACATAATGTATCATTCCAAAAATTTAATGTTCTAAATCACATAATCTACAATATATGGTACCTATTACCATAAATAACATGAAACATCATTAATACAAAATAAAATTATATATCCTTCAACAATATCATTCATCCTCATTCATAAAAATAATATACTATATTATTCTATTTAAATTTCTCATGTAGGATTCTAAAAAATAGTGACTGTATACAAAAATAAAAAATATAAATTAATAATTAAATAGAATGTTTTAACCCCAATGATTATCTCATACCTTTCAATTTCCATCCCAAAATCTAATAACACATAATTACCTCAAAATAACATAATATAAATACATTATTGATTATCCATAACATTAAACTTATGTGCATGAAAACTGAAGGAATTATTCCTCAAACAACATCTTTATCATGCTAAACTTAATGGTTACTTGTTCTTGAAAACCAAAAAATCAAAACTAACTAGAGAATATTAAATAAAAGTTTAATTATTCACATTTTTTTTAAAAAATACCACTATATCATATTCAATACATAAACACATCCTCAATTCAACATCCTTTTTAAAACATTAACCATTATTCATATACTTATTACTAAATAATTAATTCCTACAATCAATGATATTAATTATATCCTTATGGTTATTCGATATTAACTAACAATTTCCCATACATAGAACATAAGAAAAATAATTCATACCTTAAATCTAAAAACCACGATTTCTTTGATATATTATTTAACTTTATATAGGATTCCTACTTTCTAGAAAGTAAATAGTTATGTACTCTATGGAGTTTTCATTTTTTGAGGGAGTTAGTAAAGTTGATATTTTGAAATAAGATGTAAAAGATACCCTTAGCCATAATTTTTTTTGACGAAAAGGTTTTGGATATTATATTGTTTATTTGCATGTACAATTAAAATGAAACATTGAAAATTCACTAACCCACAGAACATATAGGTAGGTAATAGCCCCCTCTAAAGGATTACCTTCCCATCTAGTTTAAATTTATTTATATATATTATATATATATATATTGTAGACCCTTATTACATGGATTTATGGCCCAATCAAAATCACCTTAAAGGGATCCCTTAAGATGTTCTTAGATTACAGATCTATTCCCATAAATTTCTGCTAAATAATTTCTGACACCCCACATGTGTTACGATTATTCCCCACGAAGACATGCCACCTGGGCACTACCTCAATTCCAATCCATAAAGAATGTCGCTTCCCGATGCTGCACAAAATCTGTCCCCACACTGTCGGCCATAGGTGACAGCACCGTCATCATCCACCATCTAAGACTATCCCTCTTGCCACACAGTGTAGGGAACCACCATCCTAAAGTTGATGGAATATCCTTATCCATAGAAAAGAGAGGCCAAAAAAATTGACTTCATGACTGATGGATGGGGCCCCAACACACTATTTATTTCTCCAAAAAGGCAATAGTTGAATCGACTTCTAGTGTCAAGTGACACTATTCGATGAAACAGACCAATATTTGGGGCCAAAAAAAATGAGAGAACATGTTTAAATAAGTCAAAAAACATTCTTGTAGATTATTTAAATACTTTGAAAGATATCAAAATCATTTGAATATGATTTTTCAATAATATTGATAATCAAATCACCTGGAGTGGATAAGAAGGTTGTGAAAGACTTTTTTCTTTACATCTTGAGAAATGATACTTAATCTGTAGAATACAAAAAAATTAATACATGAAATGTATTATATCATGTTCAAATGACAACAATACCCATATAATTTCTATAATACTTTAACATTCAATTCCATTATGACTATGTCAATCACCCTTCTAAAAAAATCAGAAAATTATAATTAATCACCAAAAACATTAATTATATAAAGCCTAAAAATGGGTTTTTAAGATAGTGAGCTTATGGTTAACTTTATAATTACAAACCCATTATTATCTACAAAAATATTAATAATACTTAATCTGAAAATATACTAATCTCCATAGTTATCCAAACCCTTCTCTGATAGCAACCATAAGGACCCAAGCATAAAAAAATATATTCTAGTAAATTTAAATTATTTTTTATGCTTTATATATTTAGAGAATTACGAAAATAATTATATAGTAAATCCATACATTATTAGTGGACATGTATACTCAGTAACCATTTTTATACAAAAAATAATCCCCTTTAAAAATAATATTATTTAGGAAATATCTTTACAAATTTTAGGTTGAACTCATCCTAGTTTACACTATTCCTTATAAACTTGTGAAAATCATTTCATAAATGTGGTATGGGTACAAATAGCTTAATTAGGGACATAAAATTAATAAAACCATTAGTTTAGTGAAAATCCATAAAATCATTTCCTAAAAACATACAATTTTACTTTAAAAAAGGAATAATAGTTTCAAAAAGATCAATATCATACCTATTGGAAATATAATTATTTCTAAGAAAACATAATAGAATGAACAAAAAATTTAATTAGGAAACTTGGTACATCATTTTCTATATCACCTTACAAATAGTGTAAGCATTAAGGTTAACATCCCACTTCAGAGTACCCAATGCAATGGAGGTTATAACATAACCATATAACTATAGATTATCATGAAACTGATCATCATTGGTTACCAAGATAACCAACCATCCTTGGTTTATCATAAAACCACCCATCATTTGTATAAAATGGAGGCACCCATAAAAAAAACAATTCCAAATCACCGAATCATAATTATGAAACATGAATTCTTTTTTTATAAAAGTATTTTTAAGTAAAATACCATTTTTAATATAATTTTATAGGGAAACCACCCATAAAAAAGTGAAAATATTTATTATAAAATAATCTTTTTTAATTTTAAATAATAATTAAATGTAGTATAACATCATGAAATAGAGAAAATAATATCATATAAAATAAGGCAAAAAAATCCTTTTTACTTTTGTAAAAAGAATCCTTAAAATATAATTTATTTAAAATAAAGTACCCTACATAAATCCTTAAAAATATTTCTTCTTGATAAAATTTGATAGAATTTATAAAATTAATTTTTAAAACATTCATTTATATATAAATAAATTCATAAAAATCATTTCTGAAAACATGGATGTAAGGTCCCATAACCATGTTGATCGACCCTTTGCACATTTCTGAAGACCGAGGTTCTCAGATGAGTCCTTAATGTTTCATGATATTGGGATGGATGATCCTGGAGGGCTATTGTGGTATGAAGGTTTTAGAGGCCCGAATGTGATGTGAGCCTAGGATGACTGAGCCTAGAGGGCTGTTATTGTATAATGGGCATGGAGTCTCGGTTTTTGTTGAAGTAGTTGACACTCATAGGGGAAAGATGTATCAAGATATTAATTTGGGTATCATAGAGGGCACTAGATATGAAATAAGGGGTTGATATTGGGTTTACCTATTGATATGAAATATGGATGCTTTTTTGAATCTATAATTTGGATAATGGCTAGGTTGTTGTTTATCTGCATTCCTTCCCCCCCCCCGCTTGAGGTAGATTTATGTTCTTGGTTTCGTGCCTTTTTTTATCATAGTATGTTTTCCTAGAATACCTAGAAATAAGGAATGTACTATGACAATTAATTAATAAAATTTTAACCCCTGGGGTTGGAGCTCGTGTGGATGCAATGGTGAGGTTATAATTCTGAGAATCCATAGACTCGGTCTGCTTATACTTGGAGGTAATGGAACTTTGTTTTAATGAAATGAAATATAATTAAAAGATATTAATGCTAAATCCATGGTTATTGAATTAATTAACATAATGTTAAAACAGTGAAAATGAATAAATAAATTTAATGTAGCTTCTTGAATGGTTGTGTGATTATAGGATATCTGGTCTTAGTAGAGGCAACCAAGAGTCTGAGAGAAGATAGATAGAGTTGAGTATAAGGCTATGTTGTTTCCATAGTGTGGTTGTGAGATATATTATATCTTGTACCATTTGTTTTTCTATATGATAATCTACTCTGTCGATTAGGGTGATTGATACCCTAGGGATTTTGATCCTTGGAGGGGGGGGGGTGCTTTCATCAACATCCCGATGGGAGGATGAATGGATGAATACCCCCTTTTGGAACCACTCTCATCTCTTGGTAGTTACGTGTTCTGGTATAAATGATGGTTAGTTTTCCAATATATCGATTTAGAATACTGTAATGGATTGTGTTTATTTGACACAGATATACTCTAGATTTTGTTTCCTAAGGACTAATATAGATATAACGTGTATAGGCTATGATGATTTGATGATACTTAATAAGTGTATGGGCTAGGATGGATAGAGGTATAATACCCAATGATTGATATACATTATATGGGTAGTGGTGGCTCTAGAGAATTTTCATGTTACTTTTGGGTATGTGGACATGATGGTGTGACACACAAGGTTCATGTTGTGGGGCCTCACCCAGGTGTCTATGGACTACCATTTTTGAGAGATTTGCTGAAGGTGTGTGACATTAGGGAATAGAAAATAAAGTAGTGGGGAAGAGATAGATTGTTACCTATGATATTGTTTATTATATTATAAAATCTTAATGTTGAATCTTTATGAGACTTTCCTTGGTGAGGATGGATTATTAGTATACCTATTTAGGTGATGAGTTAGTTTCTCTTATTCCTCATAGTGCTTTAGTGTGATTTCATTACCTTTACACGAGAGGCTCTAGGGAGGATCACACTCAATATACTATTATATTCACAAGGTGGGATATCAGGCGGGTTATTAAATTATTTGGGTTTATTAGGATATTTTTGGGCTTTATGGTCACTGTTGTCCTTATGTTACTTTTGAAACCATTAATTTTCCTTTTAGTTGTAGTGGTTCTTTCATTTAATTACGTATGTGCACTTGGGGTTTCTTTTATAGTGTAGTCTGAGAAAGAGTTGGAGGGTGTCTATCCAATTTCTATCTTTCACATGTGTTTCATTAAATGGTAATGCATCACATCTATTTTTTTACTATACCCTCAGTGTTAGTATCCAACCTAGTGTCATCTATAGGCGGGACTTGGGTGTCCCTATCTATCTTACCCAATTACTGGACCATGAGGGGTACACCTTGTGTGGTGGGGGTCATGAATGATTGGTATTAAATGTATGGTTGGGGCATGTGATGTTGTTTGGAGTTAAGCATAGATGAGGTTGCATGGGTTGGTTGGGAAATAGTTTTAGCTATGTTTAGTGAGCATTGTAAAGGTGAAAGAATGCCTGAGACAAGGGTATTTAGTGCCCCATGTGATCTGATGCAGGAAAAATTAATATTATAGTGGCTAATAAAAGAGGTGATACTAGTTTCATGGTATAGACCTCAGAAATTATCATGAATCACTCTTATTTGTGCCTGAATTTGAATGCGTAGACCTTGGTATAGGTTGTCCATGAATGAATAAAATAAAACAATTAAATAATGTTAATGTATTTTATATTACAGGTCTAGAAGATCTTACTATTTGTTTATTTTCAGGAATGTCTTTAGGTCAACATTCTCTGCAAGTTTTCATAGAAGATGTTATGTAGGTTATTCCAAAAGATCACTACAGAGTAGAGGTTGAGGATGATGACACTTGGAGGAGGACACTTCAAGAGTGTCAGCACCTGAGTTTAGAGATATATGAGGGATTTGTTTTAGATGCAGTTTTAAAATACTAGTTGGAGGAGTTTGAGAAAGCTTTTAGTTTGATCTGTGCTCTGAAGTAGCACTGGGTGGTGTTGGCTTTGACGATACTATGTGGTTTAGTGAGGCCGTGGTGGTTCTAATTCCTTGGAGATCGTTAGGAGTTGGATGTCTCATGGGAGGAGTTCTGAGATGAGTTTAGAGCTGTGTTTTGTTTCTTCGATCATGAAGGTGACCAGTCTCTTGAAGGTTTCTAACCTTCATGAATGTATATATTTAATGTGTGATAGTTAAGGATCAATTTCTAGAACCTTCTATGATATGCTTCCGTCCAATTTCTAGATGATGAGGTTAGGGAAATGCATTTCAGGGAGTATTTTAATCTAGTGATCGAGTGCTAGGTCAACCCATTTGTACTGAAGATGTATCTCAAGGTGTTAGTGAGAACATAGGTCATTGAGAAGACATTATCCAGAACTAAACCATCATGATAAGGGAGTCATAAGGATTTATCTAGAATCAGATATGTTGTTTGGGTTTCCCATTGGTCAGGATAGATGAGATATTGATCAGTCGGGGTTTGGTACTATCCCTCACTGTATCGTCTCTCTAGGGATGGAGGATCTCAGCCAAATTTGAAGGGATTAGACACATTTTTTTCTTTTGGAGGTCAATTTCATCATCAAATAGAGTGATTGTTATTTTTGAGAAGACAGTGTGAGAAAATTGTTCTGCTTCAGGCTCCTCGATTGAAGCAGTTCCAGCCGAGGTAGCAGCAGCAGGTTTCCCTAGTTTGGGATCAACAGAGATTGGATGTGGTAGTAAGAGGACTCCCCTAAGATTCTCCTCACCATTAAATAGCATAGAATAGATGTGTAGGTGGTGCTAATTGTAGTTAAAGAGGCCACAGATAAATTCATGGTCAACTTCATCTTTCCACGTTGTTAGAACTAGGATAGTCAGACATCGTTCAAGGTGTCCTTTTCTTATTTTCTACGTGGATGCATGCCATGTTAGACCTAGGAGCAACACACTCCTTTATATCACATTCCCTTTCTTGGGCATTGGTACTTTAGGTAGAAAGGCTTCAAGCTCCCTTGGTATTGACTATGTTAGCTAGCAGTTGAGCTGAATTGTTTGATATATGTGGAGACTATGAGCTAGTGCTAGGGTAACTCCACTCCTGGGGAGATTTTCTATACATACAGATACAACCATTTGATATCATCATCCACATTGATTTCTTTTCTTCGGTTCAGGCTGTCATTGAATTATTTAGGAGGCAGGATGTCCTCATCGATATTGATGGAGGGGCTGTAGTGTTTTTTTGGTGAGCGAGACCCTCTGATGGGTCAGAGGTGTGTTCCAACCTTGTCTTCCTTGATGGCTGAGCTGATGATGAGTTCGTCAAAGGTTCAGTAATCATGATTTCCTATTTTCTCATAATAGTACCATGATTTCATTCTAGAATAAGTTGTATCATTACCCCATCGATGGGAGATCGATATTGGTATTGATCTATAGCTAGATGTGTCTTCTATATTGATGTCTCTATATTGGATGGAGCCTCATGAGATGCAAGAGATGAATATAAAGCTAGATAGTATTTTTTAGAGGGGATTTTCCACCATGTGTGTCACCATGAGTTGTACCCGTTTTTTTGGTTAAGAAGTGTAATGGAAGTTTTGGGTTGTGTATTTATTATTGTCACTCGAACCAAGTGATTGTAAAGAACCATTATCCTCTTCCCTAGATTTAGGGGTTTTTCTATCAGCTAAATGGTTCATGTTGGTACTTGAAGATCGATTTGTATAAAGGATATCATCATTTGTGTGTGAAGGATAAAGATCTTCCAAAGGCTACTTTCCATTTTTATCATGGGTATTATGAGTTTGGTGTGAAGAATTATCTATCTATGATCACGAGTTTAAGGATTGATATGTTCTGTGAGTTCTTGGATAAGTTTATGGTGGTTATGATTAATTAAATCTCTATGTACTTTGTGATTGAGGAGGAGCATGAATAGCATCTATGTTCCATTTTGGGAGTTCTACATCATGTTCAGTTGATAGGGAAGTATTCAAAGTGTGAGGTTGGGGATCTAGAATTCGATTTCATGGGGTATGTTGTATCCCAGTAGGGAGTAGCTGTGGATATGCAAAAGGTAGAAAACGTTGTGTCCTAGGTATCCCCCAAGATAGTGGAACAGGTGAAATGTTTTCTTGGTCTTACAGACTATTACATGATATTAATAGATGATTTATCTTAGGTTGTAACTCCTCCAATATCTTTTACATTAAAGGACCAAGTGTTCATGTGGACTGAATAGTTGTAGACAAAATTTTACTATCTATAGGAGAAGTTGGTTAGTGTTTCAGTTCATTTTCTTCTAGTGGATGGAGTTTAATTTGATGTTTTCTATGATTCTTTGCATCTGGTGTTGGCCTGTGTACTAATAAAACAGAGATTTGACATTTATTATTGGTCTTAAAATTTATATTCCCATGAGCATAACTATGCCTCCCACGATATCGAGTTTGTGGTGGTGGTGTTTTCCATTAATTTGTAGAGATATTACCTCATCAGTGAGCATTTTGTGGTCTTCACCAATCCTATGATTAAGAGTTATGTCTTCTCCTAACATGATTTGAATGTGTACCAGCATCATTGGATGTAGTTTTTAAAGGATTATTACTTTGAGATTTTGTATACACCTATAAAGGGTATTTTAGTGGCCGATCCATTGAGCAGGAAGCCACATTGTAATATAGTGGAGGAATCTGGCTATTCTTGGAGTGTTATAGAAGAACATTCATTGAAACATCTAGATACATGTGAATTTAGGGGCATAGAATGTCTTTTTTATTTGATAATGTAGTTATATCTGGTGGAATAGGTGGATGAATCATAGTTTTGTGATCTTAAGGTAGAGGTCTAGAGAGACCGAGTTGTTTATAGTGAGGCTCCTAATGGTTGGTCTGAAGATGAAAAAAATTGAGATTTATTTTAGGGAAGGTTTTTTATTCCATTAGAGATATCTGAGATGGTTCCTGGAGAGTTACATAGTTTTTCATTGGAAGTACATCCGAGAGTGAAAAATATATTCCTAGCTTTGAGAGTTTATCTTTTGTGGCATGGGTTGTAGTGTCCAATTGATGGGTTTCTGTCTTGATTTTTGGGATTCTAGGATGTGATGGTTGAGCACCATCTTTTGATTGGTTTTCTGAAGTCGTTGGATGTTCCTCATTGGAAGTGGAAGGAAATATAGATGGGATTTGTTTACTGGTTGACCTCATCCTTAGAGAGTCTATGAAACTATATATGGGTCATAATGGATCATTTAACAGAATCAATCCACTTTAAAGAAATCAAGGAGTCGATCTAATTGGAGGGTTTTTCAAGGTTTTATCTAGAGGAGGTGGTGAGACTCTATAGGATCATGAGGGAAATAATTTTTGTTCAGGATCTATCTATTGGGCATAGAGAAGTCGAAAAAATGATTTTGGTTTAAAGATATTCCATAACACTACTTTTCATCGACAAACAAACGATCAGATAGAGTGGACCACACATACTCTTGAATACATGGTATACTCTTGTGTCATTGATTTTAGAGGTTTTCGGATGAGGCACCTTCCAAAGATTGGGTTATCTTATAACAATATTTCCTACTGAGCCATTGGTATGGAGACGATTGAAGCCATGTATGACCTACCTTTCCATTCTCCATTATACTGGACTGGGGTCGAAGAGTCAACAATTCGTAGCTCATAGTTTTTAAAAACTAAACAAATATGTTTTAGGTGATTCATGAGATGATGATAGTAGGGTAGTATATTATGAAATACAATGCTAATCATAGGAGGATACCTATTGAGTTTGATGTTAGGGATCATGTGTTATTGAAGATGACTCCGCATCACGGGCATTTATAGTTTGGTCATGGGAGTATGATTTCTTCTTATTTTGTTGGTCCTTTCAATGATTTAGCTCATATTGGTGATGTGGCATAATAGATTGAATTTTCCACAAAATTTTGTTATATAGACTATGTTTTTCATGTGTATCAACTCCGTCGTTATCTTTATGAAGTCTCTCTTGTAATTGATTTGGGTGAGATTAATGTTGAAGATGATGTGACCTTTAAGGAGCGGCCCATTGAGATCTTATACCACTCGAACATAGTGTTTCATGGGTTTTCTAACCCCTTGGTTCATGTATTATTCTTACATTATAGCATGGATGAGAGTACCTAGGAACGTGAGTAATAGATATGCACTCAATACCCATAGATGATTGATGTTTAAATATTATACTGTAATGTTGTTCATTGTGTAGTTGTAGAAATGTTCTTGTTTATGAGATGGATCATTCTTATTTATTATTGTGTCCTACTCTATTTCCATTGGAGGTGAATACATCCAAGGTATTCCACATTCTTTTATTGTTTATATTCCTATAGTTGAATGATTCGACTCTCCTTCTATAGGTGGCGAAGAATCGATGAGTAGCTTATCTAATCACCATGTTGAGTCTCTTGAGATTAGATAATGTGGTTGAGATACTGTTGTGGTGAGGGCCTTGAGAGGGATCTCATGGGGTGTCTATTTGGAAGACATCTTTTTATTTCCCCTCGGGGTTGGGTTTGGATTCTCAAGGATGTGAATGTTTTGAGATGTATGTAATGTAAGTTCCCAGATCCAAATTGATCGACCCTTTGGGAATTTTTAAGACTGAGGTTCTCAAAGGTGGACTAGATGTTACGTGAGTCTATGATGGATGATCCTAAGTTGATTTTGTGGTATGAGGGTACAGGAGGCCCTGATGTGATGCGAGTCTTGAATGGATGAGCAATGAGGTCTGTTGCGGTATGAGGGGTAGGGAGGCCAAGTTATTATAGAAGATGTTAATGCCTGGAGTGGCGAGATGAACTAGGATATGCATGTGGGTTTCAGGGAGGACACCAAAGATGATATAATGGGTTGATTTTGGGCTTAACCATTTATATGAAAGCTGTATGTTAGTTTGAAAATTCTATTAGGAAGATAACTAGGTTGTTGGTTTATCTACTTTCTTTTACCCACTGCTTGAGGCATTTAGATGTGCTTGGTTTCTGACCCTGTTTGATAACATATGATTCATTCCTAGAGAACCTATTAATATATAAAGTAATGATGTTAATTAATGAATAAATGTTTAACCCATGGGGATAAGATTTCTGTGATACAATGCTCAGTTTTTAATTATGAGAAGTCATGGACACATTTTGTTTATGCTTGGAGAGCATGAAGCTTTGTTTTTTGGTAATTTAATGTAATGTGGGGATTTTAATGGTTAATTAATGGCAAAATAAATAATTAAAATAAAGATAAAATGATGAAAAGGAATAATTTATTTTCATTTATCAATTTAAATTGTTGTGTTCTTATAAGATATTTGGTATTGATAGAGGCAACCAGAAGCCCGATAGACCTTAGTTAAGGTTGAGTCTTAGACTTGGGTGTTCCCACAGTGTGGTTGTGATCTATATTATATCATGTAATTTTGGTGTTTCTATGTGATACAACAACCTTTTTATTTGGGGTAATGACACCCTGATGATTCTAATCCCTTGTGTTTGTGTGTCTGTGGGGGGGGGGGGGGGTGTTTTCCCCAACATACTAATGGGACGATGAATGGATGATTTCCCCCATTTTCCCCACTCTCTCTACATGGAAGTTACTTGTGAAGGTTTGCACAATGGTCATTTTTTACTATATAAGTGTGTAGATAATTGTAATAGCTTTTTTTTATTTAAAAAAAATAAGTTCTGGATATAGTTTCCTAAGGACTACTATATGTATAATGTGTATAGGATGCCATAGATTGAGGATCCTTACTCGGTGTATGGCCTATGATGGTTTGAGTTATAATACCCGATGTAGGTTACACATTATACATGACATGGTGGCTCTTTGAAACAACCTGGTAACATTTGGTTGTGTGGATAGAGTGGTGTGATGCATGTAATTCATTTTGTGGGGCTTCACCTCAGTGTCTATGGGAAATCCTTTTAAGAGAGATATGATTAGGACACACGATGTTAGGGGAAGACAAAAATCTAGTGGGGAAGCGGTAATGGGGTTCCCTTGATATTATTTATTATATTATATAGTATTGTATGTGATAAAAGGTGGAAATATCCATGGTGAGGCTGAGAATATAGTATACCAATTTACATGACTAGTTAGTTTCACTTTTTGTTCATAGTGCTTTAGCATTCTTTATTTAAATTTTCACAATATGATGCATGGAGGATCCTAATGAGTATACTTTTATATTCACCCTATGTATATAGAAACTCTTTTTTTATGTCAATTGCAGCAGGTTAATGATCAGGCTAGTTATTAATTTCTTAGGGATTAGCAAGAGTTGTTTGGGCTTCATGGTTACTGTCGTTCTTAATTTACATTTATTACTTTCAGTTTTACTCTCACTTTTAGTGGATCATAGAGTGGAACTACTTTTTCTTACATTACAATTACATAATTTTATGGGAAAAAACATAAATGCATTAGAAAACCAATATCCACAGATTTATTGTCTTTATAAAATTAGAAACATACATTATATTTACTAAATGAAATATAAAAATTTATCTAATTCCTTCTTCTCAAGATTCTTACTGGCACTTGAGCTCTCCTTAGTACAATTTATCACATGAGGATATATATCAAAAAGGGGTGTGCTGAAATCCCAATAAGAGGATATATAAAAAAATGAGACAATATAATATAGGGTGATTATAATCATTATCATCATAACATAGGCATATGATCATAATCAACAGAGGAAGCATTATGAAAAGGCATGACATATGGAAATGCATAAAAATGAAACATCATGTCTTAGTGGTAAGCTACCATAAATAGTTGTGAACAAATATAACATCATGTTCATAATTATTTCAAATTTCCCATGAGATAAATCACATTAACCAATAAATTTGAGAACTATATAATTCCATGTTCACCAATCACGTCATAATATTAACATTTTTCTACATAATTTTAGGTGCACCTGTCACATCATTAAATTTAAACTATCAATCATGCCACATTGAACACATATCAATATTGGACATAAAATAACCAATGGAAAGGAATATGTTTCATTTCATAAATCATAAATTCATAATATTTAGTTTTCAAAATAAAATAGAGAATAAATTTCATGATTAAATAATCATCAACCTTGAGTGAAGAATAAAAAATCTTGAGAAGTAGAAGATAGTTTTTTAAAATTAGATTTCTTTTAGAATACATTGTGTTTTTCATAAACTCAATTAGAGAACATGCTTATCATATAAAATGTAAGATAATTAAGAATAAATGAAATTTACATAATTTTAGAGGAATATTCATACTTTAAATTTGGTGAAAGAGGTGTAACTGAAAGAAATAGAGTTGGGTTTTAGAATTCCCCATACTTTATGTCTGATTGATTTCCTCACTTTAATATCCTCTTAGATTTATCCTCCTTAAGAACCTCCTTCAGGAAACATTTATGGTATTTTGATTATACCAAGATCATGTGGACATGGGTAACTATATAGGGAGGAGTATTGGTCAGAATTTGGGAAAGGGTAAAAGAATGAGAGGTTTGTGGAGAAGAGGGGGTGAAGGGTGGTAGTTATAGTTAAGGAGAGGGTTTCTTTCTCATTATTATAATAATTAGTTTATTATTTTTTTACAAGGATATGAATAGATTGTGAATTATCGCTACATATATTAAAATAATGATGATGAGTTTGAAATTTTGTGCCTACATCATCCTTACATCATCTATGAATCCATAATTCATGTATTCAGCTTTTTGTAAATTATTGTATTTTACTATTCACAAAATTCTAGTATTTCAGAAAAATCCCAAAAATGCACTGTAATGATTTTCCAATGTGTAGAATTAAAAAATGACTTCCATTTTATGAATATAATTTTCTAAATATGTGTAATTTATTATTTAATTTGAATAATTTTTTTATTAGAAAATTTAGATTTTAAATTTAAAACAGATTTTATAATATTTTTAAAAATTACTTTAGTTATCATAAAATTATATTAAAATAACGAGACATATAAATATTAATTTATGAATACATTTTATGAAATTAAATTCACTTTTAAATTATTAAATTAATCATAAAATTTTATTCAAAATTTTTTGACAAACCAAAATGTCAACACTTAATTAAATTTCTTTAAAACATTTATTTACTTATACTATGAAATAATTATACAACGATTAAATTTATAAGATACATAAATTTTATTTATACTTTCATTTGGGATGATACTATTCATTTGGTCAGTTTACTCTTCATAAAAGTAACATTAATATTCCTATAGTCAAGTAACTATTTCATCAGTATACAATGTTTAACTTCTAGAAATACTTCTTTTTTCGTAAGTTCTTCATTTATAATGTATTTATTATGGTCTCTATGTAATTTTATGTGATTTTTTCTATATGAAATTACAATAAGGTGGGAGAAATTTCATTATTAAATGTTTAGGTCGTTACATTATTCTCCCCTTTTTTAAATTTTTCCATTAATATTTCATTTTACATAAAAAGGTGAGTGTACTTATCATTTATCACCTCCTCTAGTTCAAAATATTCTTTTTCAAACTTATGATTCCTCTACAAGAATTTGACAAGGAGGGTTGTCTTGTTGCATTAAACTTTATATTTATGGTTTAGAATCTTTACTAGTTCTCCTCATAAAAGAGATTATATTCTTGTTATACCGCCTCTGAGTTTAGTATATATGAGGTATATTGCATTTATTTTATTAGGAGGGATACATTGAACACATCATGAAGTTGAGCCATATCCAGTGTATCTGAAATATGATAGACCCCATATCTTACACGATGAAGGATCTAAAAGGGAAAAATGTACCTTGGGATTATGCTTTCATTCCAAATTGCATGACTCTATTCCATGGGGACATTTGAAGGAAGAATTTATCTCCATCATCAAACTCTATGTACATTCGATGGTTTTAAATATCGCACTTTTTCCAACTTTGATATTATATGTTATGTTTTTTGATGGATTTATCTTTCTCTATCATCTCTTTAACAATATTGGGTCCAAGTGTCTTTCATTCTCCCACATCATCCCAACAGGATGGAGTTCTATATCAATTTCCATATAGATGTTCATATGTATCTATCTGAATACTCGAGTAGAAGATATTAATTTTTGAGAACTCAAAAAATGGGATATTATGATCCCATCCACATTTGAATTACAAAGAGTAGGCTATTAGAATATATTCGAACTCCGGAATAGAATTTTTAGATTCTCTTGTAGTTTAGGGGTGATAGTCCACACTGAAATTTAATTTAGTAATCAATACATGTTTAAGACTCCTTCGAAATCTTGATGTGAACATCATATAATGATCAGAGAAAATCAATAGTGAAACCCCATGCAGTCTCACCACTTCCTTGGCCTATATCATAGAATGTTTTTCATGAGATAGTTCTTACCAAATAGTGATAAATTGGGCAGTCTTGTTGAACCAGTCAACCATAACCCATATTACATTATTTCCTTTGAGTGTCTTCGGAGTACTTGTGACAAATTCCAAAGTATAATTATCCAATTTCCACAAGAGTTTTTGAAATCTTTGAATAATACCTTTGGAGTTATGTTACTGATTTTAAATTGCTAACATATCAGGAGCCTTTACATATTAATTCACCATGTTTTCCTACCAGAAGTGTTCTAGAAGATCACGACATATCTTGGTACTCTGAAGATGGATTGAGAATGTTGAGCTTTGTGAATTGACCACTAGCTCCTTCTTATCCGAGGTGATGAAGGTACATATTGTCTCATTCCAAATAGAATTTCAACATAATAATCGATATGGAACACTGTAATAATAACTTCCTTTACTACATTCACCTTTTTTTTGTAAATTTGGATCATCTATTTGTGCCTCCTTAATCTTCTATTGGATAGATGGTTCAGATATCATTTTGGAAAGGGGGGTTGTATTCCCTACCATTATGACTTCAAAATACATCATTTTTTACCAATAATAAAATGGTCTCTATCAATCCACAACATATATTGAATAGAAGGCTCTTTTCTAATAAGGGCATTAGGTACCTTGTTCAGCTTGTGAGGATGATAGTGAATAGAGAAATCGTAGAATTTTATTACCTCTATCCACCTCATTTGACGCATCTTGAGATACTTTTGTATGAGTATATAATTTATTCTATTTCGATCGGTATATATGTCACACTCATCAATATATAGGTAGTGTCACCATATTTTCAATGAAATAATCATAACTTCTATCTACAGATAATGTGTCAGGTAGTTCTTGTCAGGGATCTTCAGTTGTCGTAAGGCATAGGCTACCCATTATCTTTTTGAATGAGTACACAACCCAACACTTCATTTTATGAATCATTTTATATCACAAACAATTTCTACAATTTTTTTATTGTGATTATGAGTGAAGTGATCAGCCTCTTATTTAGCTCCTTGAACCTTTTTTCACATTATTTTGTCTAAACATACTTCACCCCTTTCCTTGTTAACTTAGTTCTTGTGCTTGAAAATCATGATATTTTTATTACAAAATGTCAATATTACCTAGATAATCCATAAAAACTAAGTATGTTTTTGACATTAGAGTTTTTGGTCCATTCTTCAATTGCCTTTGTATTGGAAGGGTCTAAAAAAAATTCCCCCAATTGTGATAACATGTCCCAAAAATGTGGCTTGCTACATCTGAAATTCACACTTGCTGAAGTTGGTCTAGACTTTCTCATTCTTTAATGTGTCCAAATAAAACCCTTAAACTTTCTTCAATTTTCTCCTTACTATTGAGTTATATGATAATTTCATTGAGTAAAACTACCAAAACGTTGATGAGGTAGTGTCTAGGGACTATATTCATAAAATCTATGAAGATTTTTAGAGAATTTGATAGTCTGAAGGGTGTCGCTGGAAACTCATAGTGCCCATACCTTGTATAGAAGGAAGTCTCCTAAAGATCACCCATATTCACATTTTGAAATGATATCCATTAAATAGATCCAAATTTGATATGTATTTATATCCTCGTAGAAGATTGAACAAGTCATCAATCGTTGGAAGAGGATACTTGTTATTTATGGCGATCTTATTGAGTTCCCAATAACCGATACACAACTACATTGATCCATCATTTTTCTTGACACGTAGAACAGGGACAACCCAAGGTGATGTAGTTGGGTGTATGAACCCTTTTTCCAAAATCCCCTGAAGATAATTTTTAACTACTCCATTTCTGTTGGATCCATTTTATATAGACACTTTCAGATAAGAGTAGCTCTGGCTATGAGTTCTACTAATATCTCTAACTCATGATCTGGGGGAAGTCCAAGTAACTCTTCAAAAAATACAACACTATATTCCCTCACAATGGGAATTTCCATTAGGTTGATAAATTATTTTGACCCAACTATTTGAGAGAGGTATACTTCTTCATAGTGTATCAACACCCACACCATTGAACGATTTTCCAGAGGAGATTAATGATCTTACATTAATTTATAGAGGGTAATTTTATGATATATAATATAGAAATATATTTCATTTTCCTAAAATTTTATAGGTGCTATATATAAAGAGTTCCAAATTATCCCTAGTATAGCATAAAATTACATAGAGGAAAGTATTACAAGATTCGATGGAAAAATATTCCCACATATTCCAATAAGATAAGCTTCTAACATGTGGGTTCTGATGATTGCTCCACTTGGTGTTTTTATAGCTATCTATATTTCAAGGTTTTATGCCTTCGATTCAATAGTTCTAGAAAAATTGAAAGATATAAAAAAAGTTATAGAACCAGAATCATATAATGCATTTTTTACATTTTTTAGTAAATATAAATTGTATCTTGTATGACTTCATTTTCTTTCTCCGCATCTGTAGTGTTGATGGAATAAGCCTTTCCTTTATCCTTTTGTTTTGGTGGATACTAATGCTGATTCTCTTAAGGAATCTAGGTTTACTGCCCTGGTTTCCATAGTTCCATTGACCCCTATAGTAGTATAATTGTAACATGGGTGTTTCCCTCTTTTCCTTCAATACATTGTCCCTTTTCCTGATGTCATTTCGACATTAATGAGCTTGGTGTCCTTATCTCTCACAATTGAATCATTTCTCCATCCCTTTTACATAGTTCCTGGGATGCTTCTTCCCACATTTTGGACATGTGGATAGTTGAGTTTTCATTCAAACATTGTCATGATATCCTTCAGCTTGAAATTCTTTTTTTTTGTTTCTTCTCACCTTAGACATGGGAATATTCTCTAAACTTTATATCCTCATTAAGAGAACATTGAAATACTTATTCATAACTCCCAAATTTTCTAATTGCAAGATCCATTAAAAGGTGTTGTTTTAAAACACTAAATCATCTATCCATTTTTCTATCATTTTGGATTACAAAACCAAAAGGGTACCTTGAAATCCATATGAAATTTTCTTCATAGGTCGTGAGAGATTCCCCTTACCTTTTCTTCAGCTCTATAAATTCTTTCTCTATCATTTGATGTAGAGTTTGAGTGAAATTATTGTTAATAAACACTATCTTAATGTCTTCACACTCCATCTATTCAATTTTTTCCTTCCTATTAGTGTTATTAATCAAATCCCACCATAGATCGACCTCTCCATTAAGATTATAAACTTCGAGATTCACCTTCCTTATCTTAGAATATTCAAGAAGAGAATAGATATTCTACATCAAGATAACCTATTGTTTTCTAACTAGTGGATCCAATGATCTACTAAACATAAGTGGTCATTACCTTATAAAACACATGAAATTTAGTTTCTCCCTCTTAGGTGATGGTGGACGTTTCAAATTATTCATGTTATTTTTCATAAGCTGAGACAAATGGGTAAGCATCAACATGAAATTTTGAACTCCACCTCCCAAAGCATTTTTGATGTCATTCGATGAGTCATTGCATTGTACCTCACTGGGTTTGTTGGCCTTGTTTCTCCTGGTTCCAAATATTTTCTAAAATTGAAATGGTTAGAAGAAAACATGAGTCAACACCTCATCAATAATTTACCCCTTTGTAATATTAACTCTAAAGGAATATCTTATGGGATCCTTATATTTATATTTTTTTAATCAAATATTTTTTATAGCTTACTTATACTTACCCTTATACAATGGGTTTTCACTATGGTACTCCAATCCTGATTCTTAATTTAACTAAACCGTGATCTGATACGAACTATAGTAACCATGCTTTCTCTTACATTACTATTACCACATCATAGAGTTAAACAAAATAAACACATTACATGGTCAAGATCCAAAGGTTTAGTGTCTTGTGAAAATTAGGAATAAACATATAAAATAAAACATAAAACATAAATATTTATTTAAATAATTATTATCAATCTTCTTATTGTCCCTTGATTTCTCTATAGTATAAATAATCACCTTGGGATATACATGAAAAAGGGGTGATCTAAAATCCCAGTAAGAGGATAGATAAGAGAACAAAACAATATAACATAGGGTAGACATAATAATTATCATAATAACATGGGAGTAGGATTATGGTCATGAGATAAAGATTTAATAAATGGAATGAGATGTGGAAATGCATAAAAATGAAACATCAGGTCGTAGTGTTAAACTACCACACATAGTTGTGAACAATTCTAACATTATGCTCACCTATATGTCACTTTTATCATGAGATACATCACATTACTCAAATCATTGGAACAATACATAATTTAGGGGGAACCCGTCACATCATAACATCCACATTGCACTATATAATTCTAGGCACACAATTAACATCATAACATTTACATTATCATGCATTCCACATGGAACATATATCTATCTTGGACATAAAATAAACCATGGAAAGGAATTTGTTTCATTTCCGAAAGAAAACATTCATAAACATTGGGTTACTAAATAAAATACAGAATAAATTAATTCATACATGGGACAAAAACATTGATTGAATAAGAAACAATCTCATTAAGTAAAATGTGTTTTTAAAGAAGAGTTATTTTGGAAAACATTGTGTTTGTCATAAACTCATGTATAAAACATATATATCCCAGAAAAGGTAAGATAATGATGAATAAATTTTATTTAAGGAACATTAATGGAATATCCATAGATAAAATCGGGTTGGAAGAGGGACAATACAAAGAAATAGAGTTGGGTTCGAGAATTCCCCGTACCTTATATCTGAATACATTATTCACTTTAATATCCTCTTGGATTTATCCTATTTGAGAAGCTCATTA
This sequence comes from Viscum album, assembly GCA_963277665.1. Taxonomy (NCBI): domain Eukaryota; kingdom Viridiplantae; phylum Streptophyta; class Magnoliopsida; order Santalales; family Viscaceae; genus Viscum; species Viscum album. The sequence continues at coordinate 1,454,772,528 of OY728135.1, read as the reverse complement.
GGGAAAATGTTTTGTTTTTTTGATGATACCAAGATCTCCTAGATGAGGGAAAGGGGATAAGGAAGTGTATCAGGTAGAATTTGTGTAAGGTTCAAATCTTGAGAGGTGTGTGGAGAAGAGGGGGTGATGTGTTGTAATTATAGTGGAGGAGAGGGGTGGTTTCTCATTATTATATTCATCAGTTTATTATTTTGGCTCAAAACTATGAATATTATGAGAATTATCAATAAATATATTAAAACAATGAAGGGAAGTTAAATATTTTGGGCCTATAAAACCCTAATATCATCTTTGATTCCATAATTCAGGTATTTATCTTTTATTAAAAAATATCATATTTTACTATTCATAAAAAAATCAAGTAATTCAGAAAAATACTAAAAAATAAACATAACCATTTTTTAAGTAGTAGAACGAAATAATGAACCCCATTTTATTAAAATAATTTTTTAAATATTTGTAAATTAATTTTCAATTAAAACAATCATTTACATAGAAAATACAGATTTTAAAATTATAAATGATTTTATAACACATTAAAAAATTTCTTAATGTCTCATAAAAATATCTAAAAAAATTAAGACATACAAATATTAATTTAAAATAGATTTAAGGAAATTATATTTTCTTTTAAATTAATAAATTAGTAATAAAAGTTTAATTAAATGTTTATGACTTACCAAAATGTCAACGTAATTAATAATTAATAATTATTTTTAACTATAAGATGATATTATTATATAATTTTTTAATTTATAAAATGCATAAATTTTCTTTATAATTTCATGGATGAGGATACTATTCATTTGTTTGGTTTACTTTTCATAAGGGTCATATAACTATTATTATGGTCATGTTACTATTTCATGGACATTGGATCCTTGAATTCTATAAATACTTCTTATTTAATCAATTATTCGTTTATAATGTTTATATTATGGTATATAAATTATTTTATGCGACTTATATTATATGAAAATACTATAAGAAGAGATGAAGTGAATTGATAAAAGTTTTGGTCATTACAGTTCATGCAAGTAATTACATATCTTCACATGTATTTTCTTTTATATTGTATTCTCAAATAGAGTTTATTGGTCTCCATATTATTCCTCTCTTTTGCATGTGTTCTATTAGAGGGTAATGCCTCTCATTTGTGTATTTATTGTACCCTTGCTGCTAGTCGCCAACCTGGGGCCTACTATAGGTAGGAATCAAGTTTCACAATCTATCTTCTCCTATTTCTGGCCCAGGAGGTGTAAAAATTGTGGGGACGGGGTCATTAAAATGGATATTAAAGGGAATGAGTTAGAAAATAAATCATTAAAACATTTTAGAATAAGTTTTTCAGATAAAGAGTCTCTTACCATGAGTTCGATTTTCAATGTAATTTCTTTATCTTCCAATATAATAAACTTGTATTAATTATATTATTTTATAATAAATTTTTTCATGTTTTTTATTCCTTATATTTTTTTATTAACATGAAATTTACTAGAAAATAATTAATTATGTTCTTGTCATTCATGGCGAGGATATTTATTTCGTAAGACCAAAATGACTTCACTTGGTTGAATATGGTCAATAAGATCATTAATAAATATTTTATAGATTAATAATATTGACATAAATATAATTTTTATATGTAAATTATAATTTTAAATATCTATATTTAATATGGTAATGAAAAATGAACTATGTTTCAATCATGTGGATATTAGGTCGTACAAATGCACTAGTAATGTTTTCATTTTTCAACCATCATTATGGAAAGAAGGTAAGTAGAATTTTATCTTTCAATAATTATCATAATAAGATATATATAATTTGTTTCTTTTAATATAATTATATATATCATTAAGTTGAATTGGTGATGATAAATGAATCATATCACTTTGTGGAGGTGGTAGTCCACACGCATGGATCAACGATGTAGTCATTTTTATGTACAAGTAATAGTAATAAATTTAGTAAAATATTAAATTTTAATAATGAAACATGTGTCATTAATATCATATATAAAAATTAATTACATACTTATTCACATTGTTTAGATATGATGATTGTAAACTAATTACATCTATTCATGAGGTGATAATCTATTGTGCACATGAACGATACTTTCTTTTTCCCATTTTATGGAAGTAAAGAATGTATTTAGACCATAAAACTGATATAGTAACATCTAAATAATTATGGGATGATATATTTATTATTTTATATTTTTTAAGTTTTAAATTTTTTTAAATTTGTAATAAAAAATAAAAAATAAATTCTTTAGTAAAAACAATACATCTACTTTTTACAATCTCATTTCTTAAAGACCATTAAACCACAATGTTTTTTGTTATGCCAACAAGGACAATGAAATGAGTATTAGAACTCTATGACTGTATTTTTTTCATGGATTGAATAATCCAATATGGTTTTAAAGTGTTTATAAATAAGAAAGAGGTTCCCTTTTATAGAATATGGGAGGGGCACTCTTGGAATTTATGAAAATATTAAATTAAAATAAATTAATTTTCCATTAAAAATGTATTTAGAAAGAATTATTTGAAATATTAGATGTTTATGGGTAAAAACATCATAAAATAAAATTTATATATTTTTGGACTATATTTGTACCCTTATCTATTTTTATTAACCTTTATTTTACTCATTTAACTCTTACAATGATAACATGGATTTTCATTCCTTGAGGGTTAATATAGTTACTATAAAATGTCAACCGATGAATAAATGGATTATGGATGAAATGTTAAACCTTAACCTAATCCTTTAGACAAATAAATATTTTATATGAATTTTATATAATTTAATTAAATTTTATTTACTATAAAATATTGAAAATTTCAATTTTATAGACTATTCATTACTATGACTAATCATATGAAGAAAACACTTATAATTAAAAAAATTGATTTTATTAAATCACAAAAATGTAAAGTAAATCTATATAATTCTTTTATGACATTAATTATCTCAAAGTATATTTATTTTAATATTTTATTAACATTTATTTGATATTTTCAAAAATAAAATAAATACTACATCAGTGTTTTGTACAAATTTGAGGTAATTATATTTTCACTAAAAATTAAACAAAAAACTCATGATGAATATATATATAAATAATATATTTCAAAATTATATTTATAGTTGAAAATATCTTCAAAATATCACCACATTAAAAATATTATACTTTTTAAAAACAAGAGGGTTGCATTTTGTATATTATTTAATTAAAATATTATGAAGGTCATAATTTAATCCAAGTGTCCATAAATGGTAATATAATTTTTCCATGAATTATTATGGATTGATATTAGGCATCCAATAAAATTACCTCATGTTTTAGGTTTATTTTCTTGTCCTTATAATTATATTTTTACCTTTAGTAACCCAGTTTACGTTTTGACGTGGTAAACAATATTTCTAAGGCTTCTATTAATACTGTACAAAAATATAATATAATTACATAATAAATTTAGAAATTATAATTACAAATACTTAATAATTTTTGTTTAAATTAATTTTTTTAATTCTTAGAATTTATTTACAAATAATTCTTTAAAACAAAATGAATAACAATCTTTTAGAAAAATATAATTTTATATATAAACTATTTTTATACTTAATTAATGTATAAAATCCATTTAAAAACCCATAATTGGACTAATTTAAATCCAAATAAACAAATTAAAATTTAAAACTAACATAAAAATTGATTTTAATTTGTAATTACTTAATGGGAAAAATAATTTTCAAATAAAATCATCATTTTTCAATATTTGTTGAAAAATAAACCTTTTGAAAAAAGTATGGAAATTTCACCAGAGAATAATTTTGAAATTATAATTTAAAATATGATATTTATTGTAGTAAAAAATATTTCTAAATTTACCAGAAATTATTTATATTGTTTACTCATAAAAGAAATAAAAATCATTTTGAAGAATGTTTATTTAAAGAATAAAATGAAATTGCTAAAATTAATTTCATAATTTTATAATAATTAATAATTACATTATTAATGACTAGTCAAATTTTATATTTCATAATTTAGTTAATAGAATTCATTCCTAAAAATTGAATGACCTGGTTCTAAGAGTCACATAATTACAATATTTAGTTTTTCGTTTTAGCTATGTGTTTCTTATCTTATTTGCTATAAAACAATGTGTCATATTATAAACTCAAGATGTTACATATTTCTACAATATATGTAATTTTATATGAATAATTATATATAGTTTTTCATTATTTTTATGTAAATTTGTATTAGTATAGTATTTATATGATATTTATTTTATAATTAATTTAAAATCTCAAGTAGATTTCTAATTTCTAAAGTGATCTTTATAAAAATCCTAAAACATATTTTTTATCTAATTCCCAATCATCTAATATATCATATTATTGATCAAGGATATTCCTAATATGTTACCATAAAACTTTATTCTATTAATGGATTAAAGGATTTGATTTTCTATAAATTATAAGATCTGTCACCTCTATTTTCTTGTTTAAACATCCACTATGAATATGAATAAATTTTATTCCAATTACTTATCTTTATGAATAACCCTTTTCCATTATTTTTATTGAATGGTGTTTATATAGATTCCATATATTAATTAACTAGAAAAATTATTTATATGATCAATCTTTTGATATTTTCCCTCTATAAACACTATATATGTCTTTGCTCTAATTGAATAGTGTTCATATATATTCAAGACATTGATTGGATTGGGGTAAAATTGATAAAAATATCATACAATGTTTTTCCTTTTTTAGCACTACACATTTCCCATCTTGTATTGAATGATATTCACCTAAGTTACATATGGTTATTTATTTGGTAAACTATTGACATAAATGTATACCCATTTTCTATATGTTAAAAATAGAATATTATTTATTATTATTATGGAATGGTATTTACCAATAAATACATTATATATATTTGAATACCCATTAACATTACATAGAATTATATTGAAATTATTATGGATGATTTACTAATGTGATTACATTTGAAATGTATATAAATAAAATTTTAATTATATGTGTTCTTTATGATATAAAATAGGTTAATGATTTTCTAGTTTCACTAATAAGTATGGATGAGGAAGGGGGTGTCTTATATCAACCACTAATTCATTTTTTAAAATATATAATCTCACAAGATATGTATATAGGGAAAAAATTTAGTTTTTCAAAAGAATGGGTTCTTGTTTGTGACTCACTAAGGTGATGTATACATGGGTGAAATAATATTTTCTTAAAAACATGTATTAATGTGTGTTTGACCCATGATTACAATGGTTTCCTATAATGATGTTTGTGCCATATTTTAAATATGTTATAGGATTATGTTTATCATGCTGACCATGTTATGATCTTTTAAGTCATATATATTGCCTCTTGTTTATACACTCATTTGATTCATGTCTTATATAATACAAAGTTGTATTCCATTATTTATAATGTATTAGTTTTTTTCTATATTTTTATTAAATACCTTATTTATACCCTTATGATCTTCTGATCATCCCTTGTGATATTTTATTATTATTGATAACATTTATCCTTATTGATAATTTTGTACAACCATCTTCTTATATTTTTCTTTCACTAATCTAAAAACATGGTTTTTAAATGTTAGATATTTTGAATCTGATTTAGATTTGAGTTGTTATATAGAAATATTCAAAATTATTTTCAAATAAATTTACTATGTTTCTAGTCCCCAAAGGTACTAAAAACTACGTTCTGGGGTCTACTAGACTCTTTTTGTGATGGAATTATTATTCATGTAAAATAATAATATAACTTTTTTATTTATCTTCAGTTACTATATTTATCTATGAAAAAATTGAGAATTTTACTTTTTGATATATTAACAACACTAATCACTTTTTCTTATCATATTAGGGACATCACTAAGACTTCATTTACATATCAATGAATCAATTTTTCTATAAAACATATGTTCAATACTTCTATGTAGTAATTTATTTTCTAAAATTTCATTTAGATACCATGATTTCATTGCATATCCCACATGGAAATGTTTTCTCTTTGTTCATAGTCGTCTTACTAAAACACCCCCATCTTCCAGACATACTAGAAGAAATCCATATTTTTGGAAATTAAATTCATTTATTTTAATAAAATGTTACGAAACATATTATAGATTTTGTTTCTGTCATTAAATAAATATATAACTTTGGGATATTAATTTTTTTAATGATATGGGATATAATGATATTTATTCTAAGGGAATCATAATTTAAAAATTTTAATTCTCTTATTTGTATTCTCTCATGTTTTTCGATAATTTTCTATTTGTTTTCAAATGTGAATAAATCCAATAATACAATATCTAAAGTCATTTATCTTTGATTGAAATTTGGGTTCTTTTAATAACATATGATTTTTCATAAACTTCATATTCTTTATTTTAGTTATTTTGATATTTTTCATTAAACCTTCATTATACTAGTAGATTCATAAGAGACCATTTAACAGGATGATCAGGCTCATGAAATCATTTAGCAAATGTTTACAGTGGTTGGAATATATTTTCTATTTTCAAATTGGATTTTTATTATTGTATTTACAGTTATATTCTGATTGGATTGATTCCACCAGTTATCTATCTTGAATTCCTTATATATATAAATTTTACTTTTTATGATCCAATCAAAAATTCATTTATATATTCAAAAATCATCCACAGTTCCATATGTATTCATAAAAAGTATATATTAATTTGATAACTGTATGATTTTCTAAAACATGAACCATTATTCTATAAACATTTTGAACATATATGTTTATACCTTTTTGGAAACCAAAATTTTTAAAAACTTATATAAACATCATCCATATATTCTCTTTATTCTAAAACTTATTAGAGACTTCAATTGAATTTATTTTTGTGTCATTGCTTTATTTATATGAAAGTACAAAATTCTATAATTTTATTACTTTTACTTAAAACATGGTTCTTATAACTTCTATTTTATACTCTGGAATCTTTGTAACATTTTTATAATCATAATCATTTTTGATAAGTTTTTTATCCTCTTGACCAGTAAAAATACCATCAATCACATTTCTATGAGAAATGATTCATAATCATCATTCATTGAACTTTAATCTTTCAATTATTCTTTATTATCTTAATTTTATGCTTGTTTAGAAAAAAAATACTTTTTATATTTATAGATACAAGAATTAATCTCAAATAGGTTTTTTATTCCTTATTATTCAGATATCTTCATGGAATATTATCCAATCCATCACCATCTTCTTCTTCTGTTAATATCTGATGGTTTCCCTGAAATCCACAATGGATCCATATGTAAATAACAAAATTGAAAAATTAATTTATACATTATTTTAATATTCTTATTTTTATAAAAAATAAATACATGAATTCATATAACTTCTTTCTGACTTCATCATCTAAAATAGAATTATTGGCCTCCTTCTCGATGCTAATATTATTTTACTTTAGTTACTAGATTTTATGGAAATTTTATTATCATCCTGTCGATTACTTTTGACATATTTCTCTCTTCATATCTCATATATATTATCAATTATTTAAAAATAATCTACATAAGTTATTTTATCCTATATATCATCTAATAATGATACATTGACATTAAATCTATTAGGAATAATTCTCATGATCATCTCTAAAACAATTTTGTCTTCTATTTTTTCTCCAAAATATCATACGATGGTCACAATATTATTGATCCTTAAAAAGAACACTCATATAGATTCATCATCCCATTTTTGAATCAATATATTAAAATATCAAAATTTGTTACATTTCATTATTTTCTTTAAATGTACCTTAATTAAAAATTTCAAATTTTCCAAGATGTCTTCAGTCATTAAAATTCCACTAACCCTCTAGAATTAACTTGTTCAGTAAAGGAAAATTATATCATATCTTTCTACCCAGTAGATATCTATATTCATCATAAATGATGATATTAATGGAAGCCAATCCATTCCTGTAATGAATAAATTTGTAGAAAACTCATAAATTTTATATCCAATTGATAATAGATAGGATAATAATATATCCTTTTAGATTTGATTGTTTTTCCCCTATATGATATGAATGCCCTTACTGTCAACATAATAATGAATGTCCATGGAAGTATCTACACAACTATTTAGAAGGGGTAATACAATTTTTCAATATTGTAATATTTTCTTATTTTAAATAAAATATCTCCACCGATAAGAGATAAATTAATTTACATAATAATGACCCAAAATAGCACCCACATAAATGAAATAATTTACATGTTTCACTAGTCAATTAGAGTATATAATCCTCGGAATAATTTTCATGTAAATATCATTTTCTATAAGAAAATAATCTATGTGGTTTATATAAAGATCGGTATATACATCACTTGTGTTTCACTATATGAATTTCAAAGGTCTTGTGCTCCTTAGACAATTGATATGATAAAAATGATTTTTCAATAACAAAAAATGTTTTATTGACAAGGTTCAACACATCAACATTGTTATTCTATTATTATTGAGAATTATACATCTATTAGTCAGATTTTCTTCTCGATTGATTTCCTATATAACACTGAGAAAGAATGACTAATATATTCTTCCTTCGATGAGTATATTTTCTAAAAAATACAATAATTTCATGATCTAAAAAATTTCTAAATAAATAACTTTCAGTTTCTATTACATGACTATTACTATCTATCCCTTTAATATTTTAAATATCATATAAATCATTCATTTTTAATTACTAATATTTTTTGATAATCTAGAGAAACCATAACCTTTACCAGAAGACTTATTATTTAAAAATTTACATGATCATTTGTTTCTATTTTTTTATAACATTAACCTTTCACTATTTTCTTTCTTATTATTTTATCTATGTATTCTGTTATATATGGAAATATAATAAACATTTTCATTTAGATCTTCAAACAAATCTGTATAATAAATTTCTCCAAAATTATCACATCATAAAATAATATTTGTATCCACAACTGCATAATTAATATATTGGGGTTATAGTAATTAATTCTGTTATATGCGGTTGATATATCGTAGTTGAAATGCATATATAGAGCCCTAATTTCATATGTTTGTATTTCTTCTCTAAATTTTACTATTCCCACACATTAATCATTAGTATACATGAAAAAGACTCTTATATATCTAATTCGCTTATGTCATTCTTAATAGAACATTCCATGACATAGACAATTCACTTCTGTATAACATTATTATACATGAAACATATTCTTATGTTAATCAATTCATTTTTGTAACCAGTTTTATTATATTACCATTTTTCCAACATGTACCATTGAAATATACAACAAAACATTTTGGTCCATAGATTCAACTACTTAACCAATACCATATCAAAATTTTTGTATGTGGAGATGTACTTTCATGGATTTCTATACATGTAAATGTGAAATTGGATATAAAAAATATTCATTATTTAAATTTTTTATTTGGATATGAAAATTCACATATGTGGTATTTCATTACTTCAACTGTCTATAAAACATTAACTTATCCCATTTTCATGTTTCTTATTTATTTTAATATTTATCAAAAAAAATCTATTATAATCATGTTAACTAATATAATTATATATGAAAATTATATGATTACATCACTTTTCATTTTATTTTTAATAAAAAAAGTTTCAAAAGAAAATGATTTATGTGTTGAAAACAATAACCAACACCATAAATAATCCTAGGTCATGTTGAGCATCATCTTTACCGGTCTAAAAACATCTCAGAACAACTTAGAGTTGACAAATATACAATTTTATCTTTTATGATCAGTATATATTTTAAAAATTTCACAATAACGATAATGAGTCTGTATTATAAATGAAAAAATTACTTTTTCCAGATCTAATTCATGGATTAGAAAATCTTTTAGTTGTCATGATAAATATGAACCTTCCATATCATTTTATGTGAGAAGAAATCCTCTTACTTTTTTTGATTCATCACCATATAAAATAAACCCTTATTAAATGTAGTGATGTTTAGGAAAAGGTGCACTGCCTTACCTTCTCCTAAGCTCCTTGAAATTTTCTTCACATTAATTTGACTAAAATAAATTGGCTCTATTCCATGTGAAATTAGTTATTGAATTTGATTGTTCTGAGAAATTTTATACCATCCAATAATAAAGAAAATCATAGAAACTATTTACTTTTTCACACTAGTAAAAGATATAATAGGTTACACTTCGCAGGATCAATCATTTTAGTAGTCTTATAAAACTCGATAGAAAATTGATTCTCATATTATATAGAAATTTCAAAAACATTGAATGTTAAAAGTACATCATCCTTGAAATCATTTGAAATAATATTATTCATATCCTCTAGAATGGAAAATAAATAAAGCGTGAGCTCAGATAACAATGATGGGTTACATACATTAAAATATATCATTAGTAAATGAAGAATAATCAATATGGTATAGTGAATAAAAAAAAAAATTCCATTCAATTTTCAAATTTATTTCAATTAATACCCATATATAATATTGATATAGAAATCACACGGATAATTGAATCTGAATTCTCAATTAAAAAAATAAATATCTCTAGAATTTCATAACCTTTTGAACATGAAAATATTTTTTTTCATAAATAATACCATCACAAGTATTAAATGATGATTTAATTATTAAAAAAGGGTACATATAAACCAAATAAGAATTTATTATGGAATTCCTTGTATCATGATAAATATCAATTCCTTGAGGGGATATATATAACTCGGAATCACCCTTCACTTACACATAAAATGAATTTATCATAAATAATTATTTACCAGTAAACTTAATTCTCAAAATTCATTTTAAATAAAAAAATATTCACATTGAATCATGAATAATAAAAATTTCCCTAGTAATTGATATTACATTCATCCTTCAACTGATACAAAAAAACACCAAATTAATAGAAATTATATTTCATATATGGAAATGATTGAGAAAAATAATTACAAATAGAATAATAGAGAGTTTCAAAAATCAAGATCACAAGAATGTGAAAAATCACAAAATAATGAAAAATCTATTATTATTAAAATCTCACATAATACTATATATACATCAGAAATGAAGGTTTTTTAGTAAAACAAATTCTTTAGAAAATATATAATAAAGAAAAAATTAAATCAACTTCCTCATAAATTCATGTAAGAATGAATTTATAAATCTCATTCAAAATTATTTTAATTTCTTTTTTAAGACAATACACATTTCATTCCTAACCAAAAATAGTAAATAAGGATAGTATTTATTATATGTAACTTACGTGTTTATTATTTATATGACAGGAGAATAAACAGAATATACACATAAAAACCCCAATCATAATTTTTTTACGAAAATAAATAGGGTTTAATATATTAGGATTATATAATTTTCCCCATAAAAATCCAAATTTAAAAAATCCTAAAATAAAATGAGATTGTTAGAGAAATACAATATTACGTTGATAAATTTTGATTAATGACCCCTTAAACATAAATCATGAATAATAAATATAGAATAAAATTAATAAAGAGGGATTAATTATATACAATATCAATAATTCAGAATATAAACCATGTAAAATAAATTTGGTGCATAGTGGAATAAATGTATCATTAAAATGGAAATGAGAAGAAAATACCCTAACATCATGTCTAACTTGATTCTTATAATCTATAAACCACTTTTATAATTAATTTATAATTATTAAATAACAATATCAGAGACATATTAATAGTTTTCATACTATATATGATTCAAATATAATATTCCAACATCCATTTATTAATAGTTATATGTTAACATCATTATCTCAGGTGTTAACTATTCTGTTTTTCATACATATTCTGGTTTAGTAGTTTTGGTATTTTCATATTATAAATGATTTAGTTATACTAATATGATTAATCATGAAATAATTATAAATTTTATACATTAATTACATTTTCATAAAAATTCATCCATTTTCTACATGTGAAAAAAATAATATCATTTTTGGAGGTGGTATTTCGCAAATACAAAAGAACGAGGTTATCATTTTCCATCAGATGGAACAATAAGAAGGTAAGTAATATATTTTATTTTATTTATAATTACTATATCATGAATATCATAAATGTATATATATAAATATATATCAATTAAATAAATCACAATTACTAACCTTGTGAGGTAGTGCTGAAAAGAAAAACATATATCTTTATGGATGTGGTTGTCCACATGTATGCATGAGCGATGGCTTCATATACTATTGGATATATGTTAGATAAATAGGTGTTGTTCCATCATTATAATAAAATTTTAGAATATATAATACACTAATAATATTATATAATACTCGTTATAGCACATTTTGATGTGGTAAAATAAGAAATAAAAAGAAAGAACTCATTTAAGAGTTATACCTCTCATTTAGAAATCATCAATCAAATTAAAAATTAATCCTTATTTGGATAGTATTTGGGATGTAATAAAATATTTAGAAATTATAGAAGGAACAGGTAAAGGTATTTTTTTATATATTGGTCGTACTAAATGTCTCATGAATCAATAGGAATACATGAGAGGTGTAACACTTTTATAAGTGAGTTGGGTGGAAAACTTGTTAATACATGAAATATTATTATATAATATGAGTCACAATTAGAAAAAATATTCCCCAAATTCCTTAAAATTTACGATAATAATAATTAGGTTGAAATATAATCAAACAATCAAATTTATGAATTTTTTGAGTGAATTTAACCGTTATATATTATATTAACTCATCATTAACACTTTGTAACCTTACCGTGGTGATAAACCTTTTACCAATGAAACCTCTCTTTATGAATAAAAAAACATTGAAATTCTAACCAAATTTGATCACCCCTATTCAAAAAATGATATCAAATTTTCATTTCAAATTTCTATTATTCGAAAAAATAAAATCTCATATTATCATATGAAACCTTTTTTTTATAAAACATGATTTTTTGAGTAAAAAATTATTTTATAGATATTTCGGTCGGAGGATTTTCAGTTAATATGAATCCCTAGAATTGATTTTATTATTAGTAAAAATTATTTTCATTTTAAATTGAAATAATTTCAAAACTAAAATGAAAAATCCAACCATACCATTAAATACCATAAAATAAGAATTCTATTTAATAAATATATTATTTATTTTATGATCCAAAATTATAAGAATGAGTTTTAAAATTCAAAATAATGTTTTTAAAACAATATATTTATCATTAAACAAAAATTTGGTTATAAATAGTCACTTTAATCTTCTAAATAAATTATTCATTTTTTTATTTCATAAAAGTTTCAGAAAATATAAAAACTATATTTCACTATTTACCCAAAAATAGTCATTTTTTAAAAAATCAAAAAAATATGTTAATATATTTTTTAAAATTTTATTTAAAAAATAAGAGAATTTTTATAAAATATAAATTCTTAAATTATATGAAATTTATTTTCAAATAGACATGGAAAATATAGTGAAAATTATTTTTAAAGATATTCATTTTAATCATAAAACAAAATTTATTCTAAGTTTTTTCTAGTAAAATCAATTATATAAATTTTAAAATATTTTAATGAATATATAAACTATAAATTTAATTAAAATCATTCATCAATAGTGAGTATTTTAGTTTATTTATATATAAATCCACTATTCATTTTATAAGTTTTGTTTTTTAACAAATAATTCCTTTACTTCCATATTATTTTATCTTTATTTATAAAAAAATTTATAATAAACATTTTATTAATTCAAATTTTTATAAAGGAAAAATATTTTCAATATAGATTTCAAAAATATAGTTATTTATATTCATACATTTGAAACCCACATCTATGTTAAAATAGTCATATATGAATAATATTATTTCATTTTTCTTTTCTGCTAAGGGATGTGTGAGGTGTTTCCTATTGATTATAGTGTCACTTCAAAGGAAAATATAGACTGGAATTTTATGTTATTATATTTTCCGTCCATAAATAAATTTAATCTTAGTAATATTAATTCATATTTTCTTAACTAAAAATATGACAATATAGTAATAAAAACCCATATAAATAATTTTTTTTGATATTTAATATCTAGCATATGACCAATAAACTTAATATATATATATATATATGTATATCTCACTCTTAAAAATTTGTTTATGAGAATATAAATACTGAGATGATTATTACCTTCCACATATGTCATGATAGATTTATCATCAGTTTTCTTGCGTCTGAAAAATTCAATTACCATTATAATAAAAAAATATAGAAAATTACTTAGTTGGTTTCTTCCAACCTTATAAACCTTATTTCATCATTTGATGTGTATCATACTGATCATGATTAATTTTTCATTCCAAAATAAAAAAAATGTTAATCCACTATAAGATACTAAAAAGATTAAAATTAATTCCTCCTATATAGAACTAAATTTTTTTTACAAGCTAAAATAAAGAATAATAAGAATAAATCTTCATAAAATCTAAACTCCAAAATCTAAATAAAAAATTATTAATTTAAAACTCCACAAATATTCTTGATTAAATTTCAACCCATAAATAAAAATTGTTTGATAACTTATTCTTCTAAAATAATTTAATTTTATTATCCTCAAATAACCTTTTATTGTAAAATATATATATTCTATAATTTTCTATTACAAAATATATGTTTTCACAAATAAACTATAAAAAATGATGTAAAATCCATCAACGATCACATTATTATATCAGATAATGTCCTTAATGGGTATCTATAAATTAGTTAATAAATATCTCAAAAAATATAACTTTTTTCCAAAAAATCTCTTTTCATGGTGGTTAATACCATTCAGCATATAATTCCAAAATTATAATTTTAAACTTTCTATACTGAAAAATATTTTTAGATCAATACATATATTATTTCAATTAATCTAGATAATAAAATTGTATATAAATACCACTACATCATAACCAAATATTCTTTAATTTAACCATAATATCAATGAATTCAAATCCCTAAATATTTTATTCATCCAAAAGGAATATTCATTGTTCTCATTTTTTCATAGAAAGACTAATAGATACTCAATCTATGGAGGAAATATTTCAATGAAAAAAACATCTTCAAATCCAAATTCAAACTTACTAAATTTTTAATATTACACCTTTTCCTCTACGAAATTGAAGAATTAATCTCAGGTCACTCTCATTATCTCTTAAATCTGAAGTGAATTATATGATATTATAAATAAATACCAAAAAGTTTTTATGGTAATCCCTACATAAACTATATGTGTTCATTCCCTTACTAATATTAGGTTCCATATATAGATTATAGAACTCAAGTAGTTACCCCCAATTAATTATGATTATTGAGAAATTGAATAAAAACCCATAAAAATATCTCAAATACTCTGTGAAATTATCATACTGCTCTTGTTGTCTATTTTAATCTAAAATATAGTTCCTATATTTCCTAATAAACATCTATATATACCAAATGTAGCATCATTATCTCTATTAAACCAAATACGGTGTTAAAATTATAGAATTTTAAAACAATACAAGGTATCATAATTTTAAATACCAACCAGTTTAGTATTCTTGGAAAATAATATACATATTTATTCACATATAACATTTGAAATTAAAATAATATAACAAAAAAAATTCATGCATCCTTGAAATTATTAAAAATATCATTATTCATATTATAGGAAATAAAAGTAAATAGAGAATGATCTCTGATGATTAGTAAGTGTTACATATAATGAAAGCTATAAGGATTAAATAATGCTTAATAAACATGGAAGAGTGGATTACCCAAACACATTTCATTTAATTAATAACGTTAGTTCAATGAATGCCAAATTAATAATGTTGACTTAGAAATCATATGCAAAATAGAATCATGTTTATCAATAAAGGAAATAAATAAATTCATAAATTCATGAACTTTTCATCAAGGCCTTAACCAAGTTATCATAAATATTACCATCAATGCATTCTAACCAAAACAATTTTTTTAATAAATGGTTAGGTGTAAAAAATAACAATATATTATGGAATGATGGATATTTTGTGGCATGATACATATCAATTCTTTGATGGGATATCTATAATCAATACTGACCTATCATTTTTACATCAAACTTATTCCACATATATATTGAATGATAAAAAAATTAATTCTCATATTTCCATATAAAAATTTATTTGTATTGAGTCAAGAATATAGATAATTTCCACCGAGAATAAAGTAACATTATTTCATCATCAAATTCAATATATAAAAAAATGGTTTAAACAGCATCAATGTAATATTAAATATATTGAATTACTCCATAATTATGAATATATGGATTTGAATAATTAAAATAATTACTATTGAATAATGGAGAGTGATGGACAACAGGATCACAAGAAATCGAGGGATCTCAAAATAATGAATAATCCACTATCAATAAAGGTGGATAGAAAACCCGAAATACCTAAAAAATAAGGTTTTATAGTAAAATAGAGCCATTAGAAAAAAAACTAGATGGAAAACATTAAAAATAACATCCTTTTATCTAGGTGAGAGAACATAATTATAAATAAGTTTCAAAATAATTTTAATTAATTTTCAAAAATGATAATCGTTTATTTATATAAAATTTTAAATAAAGGGTACAATAATATTGAGAAAATTAATATATTTAGAAAAAAATGGAATCCTTTAATGGAATCATCATAACATATTGACCATATAACTACTGTAAAGGGTAGATAATTTTTATAAATAAAAAATATTTTTATTGTAATTTCATTAAATAAATCATGAAAATGAATGGTTTTAAAAGCATTTACAAAAGTTACAAAATTTCTTTTTTCAATATAATCTATTTTACTGAAAAAAATTATCTATAGTTAAAAAAATTCAAAAAAAAGTTAATCAACATGGATATATAATATAAATACTCACGATCAAAGAGAATAAATATAATTCGTATCCCTTATTGGTAAATTAATTTTTGATTTTTGATAAAAAAAGAGTTAATAAGGAATATAATACTAAAAAAAACCAAATCATAACTAGATAATAGTAATTTTTATTGGTTTTAAGATATTAATTTCAAATAATTTTACTTAGGGAAAACTGAATAAAAATAAACCCTTAATAAAATGGGACTGTCAGAGAAATCCCTTAAAAATTAATAAAAATTGAATTATAACCCCTTAAAGAGAAAACATGATTAAAAACTATGAATACCTTGAATAAATTTGGATTAATGATATAACATTTAAATTGGGTATCATTAACACCATTAGAAATAAATTATGAGCATTATGTAAAACATGTCTCATTGAAGTGTATATAATGTAAAAAATCAACCATACATCATGTATAACATAATTCAGATGTCCTAGTAACCTCATATATAATAAAATTAGATTTATTATAAATTTAAATAAAGATAATATTCATATTTATCTTATGTAATATAATTAACACAAAATATTCTATCACTAATAATTTTACAATTCATTATTAACATATTTATCTTAGGTGTTAAGTGATCTATATTTCATACATGTTTCAGTTCATTATTTCTGGTCCTTACATGTACATCAGGATTTAATCAACTTCATAATATTAATCAGGACATATATATTATATTTATATAATCAATAAATATTTATAACCATTTATGAATGGTCGTAAATGTAAAATGAATCACATATCTTTATGGAGATGATAGTCCATAAAAAT
The DNA here is from genome assembly GCA_963277665.1 of Viscum album. Lineage (NCBI taxonomy): Eukaryota > Viridiplantae > Streptophyta > Magnoliopsida > Santalales > Viscaceae > Viscum > Viscum album. The sequence continues at coordinate 1,454,754,682 of OY728135.1, read as the reverse complement.
TCATGAACCACATTAGCATTTTCCAAAAGATGGATGGGTATGTAGGTAAGTAATATATTATCTTTTTTTAAAATTGTAATTATGTAAATAATATAATATATAGTCCTTAGGTCTTTAATTATGTCTCTAATTTTGAGGCAATTATAAAAAACTAACCAAATTACTTTACGGAAGTGGAAGTCAAAATATATACATCATTGGTTTTCATTTACCACAAGATTAAAAAAATATTAATATAGGTTTTTCTTTAAAAATTATAAAATTTTAATATAAAAAAGATACTAATATTACTAAATTAGCATGTTTATGATAGAAATAAAGGAAATAGAAGAAGAAATATATTTAAATAATTTGGTTAAGGTATATTCCTCTCCCATATAAATACCCCTTTGTCTTATATCTTAAGCCTTCATAGATTGGTCTATGTAGAGGAAAAACAATGCTAAGAATTGGATAAGTAATCTAAGAATTTATTGGAGATAATAATTTCTCATATAAATGTCTCATGGTATGCGAGGAAGAAAGGGGAGGTGGTTTAGCTTTATAAGTGAGGTGGGTGGGAAACCTATAAATATTGGAAATATTAATATACAAAATATTGATTTAAATCAGAAAAAATTGAGAAACAATTCCTTAACATAGAATATAAGGAATATATTGTCTGAATATAATCATAAAATCAAATTTAAGAAATTTATTTGAGTGATTTTAACCCTTATTTATTATTGTGACCCCATGTTATCCCTTTTTAACTTTAGCATAATGATAATTTTTTACCATGTTAATGTATTTATATGGATAATTCTTTCATAACTTATTTTGAGCCTCTTGATTCAAAATATTTAATCCATTTTTAATTATATTTTTTTTTAGAAATAAATTTTAAAATTATCATAAAAAGCTATTTTTTTGTAAAAATTCTTTTATGTGTATAGAAAATGATATTATAATTATTTTTTTAAGAGAATAGTGAGTAAAGTTGATTATCATGAATTCAATGGTTCAATAATAAATATTTATGTTTCATTGAAAAAAGAACCATTTCAAATATTTATATCACATACCAATCATAAAATTAAATGAAAATAAATAAAAATATTAATTAACAAGGAAAAAATATAAAATTTATTAAAAAAATTCAATCATATGTTTCAAAAATTGAACTACTGTTTTTAAATTGATTATGTTAATCATAAAAAGTATATTTTTAAGAATAATGTTTTATTAATTTTTAATTCTATTATACATAATGATTATATCATAAAAATTGTGGTAAATGTAAAATTTTAATTTTCACAATTCAATAAAAACAAAATTTTATAGAAAAATACCAAAATTTAATTCCATGTTAATTTTGAAATTTTGATTTAAAAAATAATTTCCAAATTTTTTTACTAAAAAATTATCTAAAAATATATGTAATTTATTTTAATAAATAATGTAATATTCAACAAAACCTATTTTAGAAAATTGTATATTTATCACAAAATAGAATTTATTCTTATTCCCTTACTAGTAAAAACAAGTAGATTAATAATAATTTTTTTATTCAATTTATATTCTATAAATTTATAAAAAAATATTTTTTAATAGTGGTTATTTTAATTTATTGAAATGGAAATACATTATGTTGTTTAAAAAAAATTCTAAAAAATACTATGTTTTTACATCAAAACAATTTTTTATTTATTTAAAAAAATGTATAATATTGGTATGATGGATTTTTATGTTTTGAATGAAAAAATTATACATGTATTGGATAATATATATATTAATTTTACTACCCACTACCCAAATGGATCAATTACAACTAGCATTTTTAGATAATATTGTTTCACAGGTCGTTTAAGATTTGGGTTGTGTGTGTTGTTTGTTGTTGAACATAGTGTTATTTAAATGGAAAATATAATTGAAAATATTGGGGTATTATAAAATACTAAAAAATATTAGATAATATCAAAAAATACTATAAAAACATATCTCAGTCACTGTGGTTGATCTGGGATATTACTTAATAACTTATTTATTTGAACGATCCAACTGTATTGTAATAAACCGATATTTTAGATCCTTTAAATTAATACTACATTCAATAGATTGTGTTAAATAAAAAACCAAAATAACGAAATTATATGCTAAAATTAACCATTAAATATTAAAATTCCAAGAGTAATATAATAATTAAGAGATAAAAACAGAATAATGAATTAAAATAATTATAGATTTCTATTCTATTTGATTACTATTTAAAAAATGGTTCCTTTAGAAGAACCATTAAAAAGATGTTATTATTTTATAATAAATTAAATTTAATATAACTAAAAAGTTATCAGAATATTAAATACTTAAATTTATAAAATAATATATGAATATTAAATTGTATTTAAACCAATGTGAGATAATATTGGAAACACTTGATGTTTTGAAAGGCCAAGTTTTAATAAAAGTTGTTTTCCCTTATATATTTTATTTTTCCTTTAAAATATAATTAATAATTTTAATGATTTAAATTTTAAAAAAGTAATTTCTTTTTAAGATTTATCATGGAAGTATTTTATTAATATTAATTTTAGGGATTTTCTATGAAGATTGATTTTTAGGAGAATAGTGAAAAAATAGTTTTTAAAAATAACAAGACTTTAATAACATTATATATTTATAATATGAATTAGAAAATCTTAAAACCTTTCTATTAGTGAAAATATGTATTTATAATTGAATTTAGAATTTAGAATTTCTTGTTTTAGTTTAAAAACCCATATTTGAAATTTTGGAACATAAGATATATATTTTTTAAAAAATGAACACGTTATTATATTAAAATAAACATTTACCACTTTTAAAAACATAATATTATTAAATGGGTATAAAAGTACTATTTATTATTTTATAATTATGCAGTAAGTTACATTTTATTTTTGGGAATAATGGATTAATTATCTTGTTAAAAATGAGTTACCGTTGTGGGAAAAAATGTTAAAAATTAGTAATCTAAGATGTAAATATCCTAATATGTTAAAAAAGTTTTTAATTGAATGGTTTAGGTTTTAGGATCACCATATATTCATAAATACATTATTTCTCAAATTTTTTGGGATTTTCAATTTAAATAATTTCTATTATTATAATGATTTGGGAATTTATATGAATAAGACAAATTTTCATTTATAAAAGTGGAACTCATCTCCTCACTCACCCTCACACAAAAACCTCACATGATAGGAATAAATAACTCAAAAAACGATTATAAACCCTTTTATGTACCTTTAAAATGCCTTTTTATTTTCATGTTTCCATCCCTCGAAGTCTTTAAATCCATTTTGATAGAGATAATCCAGAAGTGAGTTACAAATTTCTAACCACTCATATATAATTTTTATATCATTATGTCGATAGATTTCTAGTAAAATTACTGTAAACTATTTTAGAATTTAAAAATCAGTATCATTAGTATTATGAAAGATATTGTAATGGTTTACCATGAATTAAACTCCTTTCACTCTTTTCATTTTAAAAAAATAATATTATTGATTCTTCATTTTTTAGACTCACACTACCGTGAAACAATTAATTTTTACTATTATTTTTATCACAAAATTTCATGGAAAATCACGAGAATGGTTTCAATAGATAAATATTATTTTAATAGATTAATAAATTACATTTAAAGACTGTTTTGACAGCCTATTATTAACACTAACAATGAACAATCCTAGTGAAATCACCCATCAAAAAGAGTTTTCAAATGGAAAATGAGTTCTTCATATTATATAACGAAATAAGTTAGGTTAAAATTAAAACATGACCACTATGATACCCCATGATGGTTCTGGATAAAAAGGAATAACGTGGGGGGAAAATAATTATAATGGTTTTTTCTGATTTTATGAATGATTCAATAATTATGCAAGACATGAAGGTCATATCTAATAAATATTTTCCATCGGACATTGACATAGAAAATTTTGGAACCTATTGAAAGGATCTTATTCATGTTAAATTAAAAATTAATTAATTGTATATTTCATGAAAGGTAAAATCATATTAAAAAAATTATTATATGATGATGTCTTTTTCATCATAAAAACCCTTTTTCATATTACCATTGTTGTTCTTGTTGGATTCAAAAATAGAATCCCCCAACAGTGATCCACATGTTCTCCATTGACCTGATTACAATACCAATGGAATGTAAGTTCCAGTGCAATTGTTCTATCACCTTGTAGTGTTTATATTGATCAAATATATTTCTATTAGGATTATAGGATCATCTGTTTTTATTCATGTTCTTATGAGTGGAGAGAATGATGAATTTAAGAGATTTTTCAATCGTGCATAAGAAATCTCAATTCTCTATTAACCCCACGAAATAGACATAACCATCTATTTATAGAGTCCATGTATAGGGAAAAATATAATTAATTTACAAAATGGTCCTTAAATAATATAATAAATCTAATATCACTATAGCATCTCTTGATTTTAAAAGGAAATATTATCATTGATAGTGTAAAAGATACATAATATTGAGCTTAAATGAATAACAAAATATAATTTAAATGTTAACCCAAAAACCTAGAAGTTAATTTTTTTATAAAATAAATGACTAAATTATGGAATAAATATAATTTTTAATATCAATATGAATTCTTAGGTAAAATTAATATAATATAATCACATAATTTATAGTACTGTAATTTTATCTTTCAAAAAATATCATTTCTTCAAAAAATGGGTATCTATGCTTTTTTATGAGTAAATATTATAATTAATTTCTAGATTTTTAGAAATTTAATTGAAAAAATAAATTTAATTTTAGGTTTGAACATTAAAAAATTATCTTAGGATTAATTTTTTATATTTTTATTAAATTGTTTATTTTTCATGGATTTTTGAAAATATGAAATTTTATTAAAATATATTTTATATTTTTAATGTTTTTTATGGTTAAATAATATTTGGAAAAATTTAATTGTTTTTAGTTTAAATTGATATAATAAAATCCAATTATTGGTTTTTGATATGGATTTGATATTTGAATTAATTAAAGAATTATTTTATATTTAAGACGTAATTTTTTATGAAATATTGTTTTTCGTTCCATTTTCCCATTTTAAATTTCATTTTCAATCATAAAATTATGTATTTTTTATTTTGAAAATGGATTAAATATTTTGAATCGGTGGGTCCAAATTTATTAAATAGGATCCTTTTATTATTTTTCATATGATTAACAACCTTGGTAAATTGTTTTACCACGATAAATGGTAAATCAGGTAATTAAGGGTACAAATAATATGATAAAGACTATAAAACGACACTTAAACTTGTCCCAATTTTTTTGAATTATAAATATTCGTCCATAATAATTCTTGAGTAGAATATTTTTTTCTTTTTTTCCAATTTTATGTGATTATGACATTTATAATATTTTATTGAATGAAAATTCAAATATTTTACAATCATATTTGGAATAATTATAAATGTTTTATGGGATTATTCAAAGAATATATTCAACTATTACTATTATTTTTTAATATAAATGATTTATATATATCATGGTAATTTATTTTTAAATTTTAGTGAAGAAATAATTAACTTAAATTCTAGTACAGCACCGATGTAGTAATTATTCAATTACAAGAAATATTATATAAATTATATTAAAAATATTAAAATTAATATGCATTGAGAAAATTAATTTTATCAATTAATTTTACTGATAACCTTGAAATTTTGTGGATTTAATTTTTTTTTCTAATTTTCATTGCTATCATGATATTATTAATGTCAATGAAATGAATAATTTTTATAATTGACATCATGGATATTTTATAGTAAAGAATATTTTCATAAATGATATAAAATTCATATAAAATATTAATTTGAGAAAAGTGATTTGGTTAAGGTTTCAAAATATCCTATATTAATCATTTTTTGGTACTTTATCATTTCATTGTAATTATTTTAACCCTAAAAGTGAAGAAATCCATGTTGCCATGATAAGAGTTAAATGAGTAAAATAATGGTTAAAATAACAAGTTAATGGTTGAAATATACTCAAAACTTTCATATGTTGTATTTTTGTGGGAGATTTGACCCATAAACATATTATATTCTAAATAAATAATTTTTAGTCAATTTTTAATTGAAATTTAATTTATATTATTTTTGAGAAATACTAAGAGTGCCCCTCCCCTCTCTTATAAAGGGGCACCACTTCTTCTCAAATAACCACACTAAAAAACCTATCTTTATTCTCCAATACCTACCCAAATAGTTTCCTAAAATATATCATCACATTATATTGGCCCTATTTTTGGAATAAAACCAACCATTAAAGGCATAAGTTGTTATCCAATTATGGGTTTTCAAAGGAGAGGTGTAGTTTTTTCTCCATGTTTTAGTTTTTTTCTTCAAAATCCCTCAAACCTTATTAAAATATGATAAAATAATAAATCCAATATATTATACATAAATAGATGTATTTATATTAGTGTTATGATCTATATTACTCTCTTATTCTATAAAATAGTATACAAAATCATCATTCATGGGTACGAGAGACGACCAACTCATGTACCAATGTCATTCATTTTCCACCTTCTCCTATAACAATTTGATAAAAATATGGATTTAATGTTTATTATATGATATTATTAAAATATTTATAATTTTTTAGTTATGATATCACATATTGATTTATTACATTCAATTCTTTGATGGACACTATAACGTTGCCCATGTGTGTGACAGATTATCGCCTCATGAAGTGAAGTGATGTTTTTCATCAACATATTACAAGGAAGGTAATAAGGACATTATTTTTGAATATATGTGTTATTATTGAAATATTTATAAAATATATGACATTTTTTTCTTAATTAAAACAAAATATATCATTTTATTTATAAATTTTACATTCACCAAAAAAAGATAAAATCATTTGTATGTACACGTGGACTACCATGTCCACGATGTGATTTGATTCATTTTACATAAACAAAATCGTGAATGATATATTAATGTTTATTTAATAAAATAATAATAATGTACATAACTATTATTATTCTATAGATGATGTAATAATGACCACTTTGACCACAATCAATATACAAAATTCATTTGGGATATAAGTTCCGAATATCATAAAAATTTATGAAGTGAACTAACATGATTATAAAATTATATGTAAATGGGAATAAATGAAATTGAAAGAATAAAAAAATTGTAAAATTTTACTAAGAATATAAATATTTGACATATATTTGTTGTTCAAGAAGATATTAAACATGCCTGACAAGTGAGCATTAAGGTAAGGGACCAACTTTTAAAAAATATATTTTAGTGTTTCCCTAGAATTCAATTTTTATTCTATATCTGTATTTTATAAAAAAAGTTTTAATAAATGTTCTTATTAATATTGTATAAATATTTAAATAAATTTTAAAAATATTTTTAATCTTTAAAACATTGTTTGAAAAGATTATTTTTATAATTTTCTGAATAAGGTACTTTGTTACTTTTCCGACTAAAATCAAGAAAGATATTTTTTTATCTTATAAAAAATAATATATATTTTCCACTATTATGAAACCTAAATTCTTTGAATATTCCTTTAGAATTACAAAAGGTTATTTTTGAATAAAATTTTTCCCATTGTGTGTGTACAATTTTTAAAAATAAGTACATTCTTGCAATCTAAGAAGGATATTTTCCACAAGGAATGTTGTTATAATAAAGGATTTCATGTTTTCAATTTTATTATGGTTTTTTGGAATTATTGTTGTGGAGGGTTGGTTCTATGATAAAAAAATTTGGGTGGTTAATTTATAAACAAATGATGGGTGGTTCGGTGATATACCTAGGATCAATGTTGATGTTATAACCTCCAATAAATTGGGTACTCCAAAGTTAGAGGTTGACCATATCAGTTTCTCCGTTTTATGTTTAATATGAAAAAAATGATATCTCATGTTTCTAAATAACATTTATATTCTTATTACGGCGTTTTGATGGAAATAGTTTTATTTTAAAATTTTATTATATTATCAATTTTGAAAAGTTGATTCCTTTTCTATGTAAAAATATATATTTTAAGAAATGATTTTTATGGGATTTTGTGTTTTTCACCGAACTAAGATAGTTATTAATTTTATGTTTCTTTCCGAGCTTTTTGTGATTTACCATTTTTTTTAAAAAAAATAAAAGGTTTCAGGATTAATTGTTTCAAGGATGAGGTAAAGATGAATATTATGATTATTAATCATAACGAGAAACCATGTATTATTTTAAAAGGTTTAGTATCTGAGGAAAAATGGATACTCAGTATAAATGTAATCTTATAATGTATTTTTACTCATTTATTATTTTTCGTAACTACCTAAAACTATAAACCAAAAAAATATTTAAATTTTAAGAAAGTCAATTCTAGTTTAAAACACGAGAACATAAAATACTTAAGGAAGTGTCCTTATATTTAGTATAAGAAGATGGTTTATAAAACATTGGAGATTATGAGTATTCCATGAGTGGTTATTTAATAAGATATTGATATATTCATAGGTTTATAATTTTTGGTATGATCATAAGTTCAATGTTTTATAAACCCATTTTGAGTCTTTAAGTTATTAAATTTTAAGGTGATTAATTATATTTGTTGAGACATTTATTTTTGAATTCATTATGGTTTATTATATTTTGGGTTGAAAAATGAATGATATGAGATAAAAATTGCGGTTAAAAAATCTCATTAATATGGAATATATTTAAGGTTATTTTTAGGATTTTATATTATTTTATGGAATTTATAAAAATTATATTATTTTAAAAAAGGACAACCCACTTACCAGGGGACAAACCATTGCATCGAGGAAGTACATATGGATTGAACCCACAACTGAGAGGTGATAATGGTGAATCAACTACCACTAGCCTATGTTATGTACTGGCTTGTATAATTTTTTTTATTTATACTATCAGATGGAAAAATATTATCATTATTTTGGGAATATATTTTTTAATGAAGAGATAATCATGAAATGTGAAATTGATTTGGTGTTAAGTTATTATTGTTTTTTTAGAATACATTCACTGTTTTCAGAACCCTATATGGCTTTGTTAAGTAGAAAACTATGGGATTTTATTATAGAAATAAAGGATGAATTATATTTTAGAATCATATATGATCATAATTTAGCTTTATAGTGATTCTTTTTATTTTTGAAAATGATTAAAATATCATAAAGTTTATCTAATTGGAGTTATTTCGTTTTTATTGAGACTTTATGAGTCATTGATATGACTTGGAAATAAATGTTAAATTTATCCTAGAATACTACACAAAAATATATTTTTGATTTTCCAGTTTCTATATTATTCAAGAATAATTTTGAGGAATTTTAATGATAGTTATTTATGAGTAATCTAAATAGAACTTTGAGTATTTTTGTTGAATTTTATATATTTTTTTTCTAAAAAAATAAATGTTTATTATTTTTAGATAATTATAATAGATGTTACTAATTTATTTCAATAAGTTTAATTTCTCAAGGCTTGAAGTATGTATAGTTATTATTTTGTGTATTTTGTGCTCCATAGATGTTAATTTTGATACTTCAAGCATTAAACAATCATCATGAATACACATTGTTTGGAGGTAAATATAAGATTATTGTAAAAATTGATTAAAGAATGAAATTATTTTTTTATGTATGTATATTTCATTATATTATTAGTCAATGTAGTAAAATAATTCCTCAATTTTTTGAAAAGTAACTTGAAACCAAAACGTTATTCATCTAATTTTCTTACCATTAAATAAATGCCCTTCTAAACCATCACAGATTTATGATTTTATTGTTGTTATCTTTCCCATGATCATGTTATATATTACTCTATATCCATCCATGTGAATTATATTTTTTTCCATGTCCTTGTTTTACTAAATATATACCTAGTATATGTTATTATAGATGACCATCATACTTTTTTTAGTCTCATGTCAAATAAAAGTATTATTAATCGTTTTTATTATGTCTGTTTTCAACCATGGAATCTTGGTAATTCAATCCTCTATTTTTTCTCCCAAGTTAAAATAGAAGGGATTTAATTTTTAAAAAGTGGGAAAAAATAAAATCCTGATATTTTGAAATTCAGAAATATTTTTGACAGCATACAAGATAAGTCACATCGAGTTTAGATGAATAACTACATATTATTCAAAAGAGGCTGTTATAACCTTTTTGTTAAACATAATGGTTAGGAGAGAAATAAATTATTTATTATATAAATATAAAAGACTAACACAAATTTATTTCACTGTTAAATGATTATTAAATAATCACATAATTTTTAGTAAATTTATATTATTCTTCTATAAATAAGTTATATTTAAAAATTGTGTTTTTGGGTTCTTAATGTTAAATATTATAATTAATTCCAAAATTTCATAGAAACCTTATTCAAAAAGAATATTTTATTGTTTCTAATATATCAAAATTATTTTTGGATAAATTAATTACAATTTTATGAAAATTTTTAATTATCAAGGAATAGTGAAAATTATGATTTTTATTAAAAATATATTTTATTTTTAATGTTTTTAATATTGAAAATTATGTTTTTGATTATTATTCAATATTATTTAATTATATATTTTTTGAAATGAAAAAAATATGTAATTGTAAATTTATTTTATATATAAATTTATTATAGAATCATTTTTTTATTTTAAAAAGGCTTTTTTTATAAAAAACTGTTATTCACTGTGTTTTTTATGGATAAAATTTAAATTAAATTGTCAAATTTTTTTGTTTCAAATTTTCAAAAATGGATTTCATATTTTCAATAAGTGGGTAAAAATTTAGTAATTATGACGCTTTTTATATTTTTCAATATTAATAGTAACCCTGGAAATTTTTGTTACCATGGTAAAGGGTGAATCAAATAATTAATTGTAAAAAAAATATTATAAAGACAATAAAATAACCATTAAACATGAAAAAATTTTATTGGATGAGTAATATTCATCCATAGATATTTGTGGATAGAATATATGTCATTTTATTTCATTTTTAATTTATTCTAAAATTTATAATATTTTCTTTAATGAAATGTCAACGATGTAACAATAATATTTTTAATAAAAATAACATTTTTAATATCTAGTTATACAGAGGATGCGTTAAAATATAAATTTTAATTTTAAAGAAAAAATATTTAACTTTATCATTTTAATTTAATTTTAAATATTTAGTAAATATATAATTTCCTTAAATTCTTTCACAACACTAATGCAGTAGTTATTAAATTACTGGAAAAATGAAATAAATTAGATTGAAAATACTAAAATGCATATATATTGAGATAAATAATTTGATAAAAAATTATTGAATCCCTTGATATGCTATATTTTTAATGATATAGTTTTATTTTATTATGAGTGTTATCTTGATATTATTAATTTCAACGTAATGAATATTTCATTAAATTCACATTATGGATATTTGAAAGTAAATAATATTTTTTTTAAATGACAAAATATTCATAAAAATTAAAAATTCGTCCAAACTATTACATTATGGTATAAAATATTATATATTACCCATTTAGGGGTTGTTTTTTAATTTTATACTAACTATATTAAAACTCAAGGAGTAAAAATCCATGTTATCGCAGTAAGAGTTAAAGGGGTTAAATAAGGGGTGAAACCAAACGGTAAGTGTAAAAATACAGTCAAAATTATATAATTTTTATTGTATGAGTGGATTTTGACCCATAATAATCTAATATTATAAATAATGTACTTTTTGAGCCATTATTAATTGAATATTAATTTATATTAATTTAATATTTTATGTAATACCAAGAGTTCCATTCCCCCCTCTCTTAAAAGGGATCATCTTATTCTCATTTCATCCCACATAAAATCCTTTTATGTTTTTCCAATACCTGACCAAATACAATTATAAATTCCTTATCCAAATTATATAGTATCTAGTTTAGTCATAACATCAACCTTTAAATTCTAATGGTTTTAATACAAGGTGGTTTTCCAATGAAGATGTATAGTTTTGATCTATATGTTGTAGTCTATTTCTTCTACCACAAACCTAAAACCATAATCAACCATGAAAAATAGTAACTATAACATTATATTTATATTAATATTTTATTATGTTAGATTAATGAACTACATCAATCACCAATTCCATAAAATGGCATATTAAATCATCATTTGTGTGTTAGATGGACTACCGCCTCATGAATTGATGTCATTAATTTTCCATCATCACCTCTCATGGCATGATGTAATGATATATTTAGATTATATATATATATATTAAATTGTTAACATATTTATAATTATAGTGTTATGATATCAAATAATGCTTCCATAATTTCAATTTAGTAGGGGACATTATAATGTGGCTCATGTTTATAATGAATTACATCCTTGTAAAGAGATGTGATTCATTTTTCACTAATAATATAAATGGACGTTAATAAAGATAATTTTTCTTAGTAAATGTGATAGAAATGACATATTAATGATATTAATGATATAATTATTATACTATTAATAATATATTTCATTTTATTTATTACATTTTCACTCACTAAAAAATGACAACATCATTCGTGTGAATATGTGAACTATTGCTACCATGAAGAGATGTGATTCCATTTCAGTCACACACAAAAACATGGATGATATATATAAGTTTATTTAATAAAATAAAATATATATATTTCATGATTAATATTCTGAATATTATTGAATAATCCCCACTTTTACCATAGTCAACATACTAAATTCATTTTGGAAAAAAGTATCTAATATCGTCAAAACAACCAAAGTGAAAAAAGTGGTTTTATAATTTTATATTAGATTAAAATATATGTTATAAGAGTGATGAGGAAAAATTATTTACAATGTTCCTACATAAATTTTATATTACTTTTAATGAGTATTCATGGAAATCATTTCATTTTAAAATGGTAATGTATGGATATTTTTGAAAAGATAATTCCCATTTATGGGTAAAAAGGTATGTTTTAAGAAATATTATTCCATTGGATTTCAAATTTTCCACCCTAATAAAAATTTTCATAATTTTAAGGTCCCTTAATTAGTTTTCTTAATTCATCCCACATTTTTTTAAAAATTTATATGGTTTAATGATCAGTGGTGAAAAGGACGAGGTTAAGATGAAAATTATGAAGATATATCATTAAAAGAAACCATGTTTTATTTTAAAATTTTCTATTTTGTGGGAAAAATTGATACTGGGTATACGCTTGTAATCTATGGGTTTACTTTGTAATAGTTTAGTCTTATTCACTAAAACATTAAATAGAAAAGATCTTAATATTTTTATAAATGTGAATACTATTACAATAATAATAGGATATATAATTATTAAGGTCAAGTCCTTACACATACCCCATCCCATTTAAATAATAATAATACTATTATACTTTTTTGAATTCTAACTAACCCAATGATATATATTATTATATGATATTTGAATTTAATATTTATCATTAGTCATAATCTTAGTCTTCTCATCTTCCACGATATTGATTGAATAGGAGAATAAATATTTAACTAAATATTTTAATCATAAATTAATTTTTTTTCACAAACTCCAATGAAGATATTTATTAAAAATTCAATAAATAAAATAAATGTTCTATCACAGTCCAAAAAATAAATAAATAAATATTATTTTTGATTGACATAAAATGAGTAAAATTAATTCTCCATCATTAGAATAATATTTATTCCATTAATTTAATTCAAATAAATTTTAATCTATATTTTAAAAACACAAAGTGTGTGACCCTCAAAGTTTATATATCATTGAAAGTGGGTGATATTGACTAATGTCCAAGATTATGGTTTAGCATTTGTTAATGGAACCCAAGAAAAATAACATAATTTCACCAATTTTCAACCACATTTGATTGATAGATTTTTAGTATATTTACCTACTGAAAATATCTAATTAATAATGTTGAAATATTTTTCATCGTCCTTAATGCTTGATAAAAAATTCTTTTGCTATCTGAAATAAACATTTCGTTACCCCTAACCAATAAATTTTAGGTGATAGTAAAATTTCTAACAATGGGGACAAAAAAATCAACTTATATTATGATAGAAGGAAAATAATACTTCTTCAACTTATCCATTAATAACATGACATTCTTGATACACCCAATACCATACATACCAAGAATATATTGTGGCATGATTTTAGTTAGAAAATAAAATTTTATAATTTAGGACATGAATTAATGATAATATTAATTTCTAATAACCACTACACATGCTCACATATAAAAATATCTGATGACACAAAAACATAAGGAATTAATATTGGAAAATTTATTCTTATAATTTCTTTTTATAGATATTTTATAGTGACAAATGTCATGGGATGAATTATCATCTACTTATGAGTATTCACAACAGTAAGTTAAAATAACTTGTAATCCTTCATAGATTTTTATTCAACCAAAAAACAATGTTTAATAATATCATCTTGGAATTTCATGTTTCTCATCATAGTATGGATCTTACATTCACTTTTTAATGTGATATATAATCTAGGAAACTATTACAACAAACTATATTAATAAAATTGAAAATATTTAATAAAATATTTTATTAATAATCAAATATTTTAATATAAATGTAATCCAAATTATAAATAGTTGGTTCTAGTACCCCAAATCCAACACAAAGTGTAGGAATTATATGTAAATGTGGAGGATTAATCATTGTAATGGCGTATCAATTTGGTATAATCTTTTTGAAAGTAGTGGTCAAAATGGTAAAATATATTAATAATGTAACATAAAATGACATAAAAATAATGTTATGATAACTTGTGGGCTAAAAATGATTTGACATAGGTAATTAATATAGAAAATGTAATGATATAGATAATAAAACCCAACTTTAGCATGGTAACAACTTAGATAAAGGTTACAATGTAAGGGGTATGGGTAATGTAAAATTGATAATAGATCATAGGGGATATAATAATTTTTAAAAATAAAAAGTAAAAATATAAAATGGTAGTTAAAAAGAGATTAAGAAAATTTTAATTCAAAAAGTGAATAAAATGAGAAAAATATGAATTGTTATCTATATTGAGCTTATTAGACCGGTAAATGACCATAAATCCATCCAAAACATTTAATAACAAAGATATAGCTATGAGAGAGACTTATAGAGCGAGAAATGTTGAGGGAACATTGAATTTTGTGTGTATTAATGATAGGAGTTCATGGGTTTTTATATGAGTGGAGAGTGGAATTATATGAAATAATTTATTAATTATTTTATATTTCTACTCTCTATTAGTGACCGACTATAACCATTGTGATCAACTATAATCCCAAATTCCCCAATATAGTGTTTATTTCCATATTTTTTAAAATATAACGTTCTTGGAAGAAATAATTAAATAACACATAAATAAGATGTCATATATATAATATTTACCTTATTTTATGATGATTCACATTTTTACTATATTTTTATATTTAAAAAATTACCTCATTTTAGACCATAGATAATTTTTATGTCATGATTCCAAATAAGAAATCCATTTTATCGTATTAATTATCTAATTACCTATAAATTAACTTTTATGATTGGTTTACACTTATATAAAAAAATATAAAATCATATCCTGACCCATACCGGTGGGGCTCGTGATGCGACTCCCAAAGCCCACCTCTAATAGGACAGGGGATCATGACTATCACCAAGTTGCAATATCACTAATATGAGAGGCATTGCCTATGTACCTTTCCACACACACACACACATCTCCAATCCGACAAAATGATGAAATGTAAAAACCATTAAGAAAATAATGCATTCATACAATTTTTCCAACCAATATAGAATGAAAAGAAAGTAAAGTAAAGTGAATATGGTCCAAATACATTCCCAAAAAAATTATTATTTATCCATAAGTCTAACCTATAAGAAAAGTTATTGGGACAACTATCTGTCGCCATTGGAATACACCTCAAGCTTCTTAATATCATAAAGCTCCGTTCATTCCTGGTTCATATAGGACTCTATCAAAAGGTTTCCCTTCTACACAAGACATGACACATGCAAGAAAATCCCATCTTGGGGGTGAATATAAAAACACTTAGTAGGACACCCTAAAACCAAAAATAAATACAAGAAGAAATTTACAGTCAGTTATACACAGTATATGTGAACAAAACATATAACAAAAATATCCATATATACTCAAACAAAAATATATATTATTGAGGTAATTCACAACTACTGCATACTAATGATATTTATTATGCTTAAAGATTACATGAAGCTCTCCTATAGAGGAACACACTCCTGAGTGCGAAAGTGCTGATGATGTCAATCTGATAAGTACCATTATTTAGAAATCGTCTTGATTGAGAGAGGTATGCCAATAGATCTAAAGAGAGAGATATGATACCACCACTAAGGATCACATCTAGGGCTATAGAGAGGCCCCAAAACTCTATTTGGATTAACCCTCTATGTAGAGGATCAATGTCCAGTAGGATTGGCCGCATTAATACCAATGACTCTACGTAGGGAATGAAGACGAATAAAGGATCCCACCCTGAGCTTCTCGGGGGATTCCAAAGACTCTATCCAGGAAGTCCTGCTGGAGGGATCATACACCTATGAGTAGGAAAATATAAATAGTAACCTTCAATGAAGTGATAAAGGGAACAAACCGTAATAAAACTTTTATATGGTAGGATGAACATGATATTCAAGACATGTATAAAGGTATAAAAAATGTGTATTAGGGTCACACACCATGTTTTTTAGCCCAGAGTACTTCCCATGTACAATGAAATATTCCACTCAATCTGCGACAAGTAGAAGATGGGTTCATGGTGCATATAATTGTCACACACCATTTCCTTCAATTTAGGGTCCACCTATGTACTCTGGTCGGGTTCTAGAACACAGTGTCAACCCGTGTGTATCTTGCCGTGTACTAATACATGTGGTATTCCAGGTACTTGTTCTAGGACAAATTGTGTGGTAGGGTATGCACAATATAAGAAACCCATGTAATCCACCCCATGTATGCATATCTCAATAAATACATGGTGAATGTTTTTGAAGGGCCGACATGCCATGTGACATGGTCACATGCCATTTGACACTTAAATATATCCCAAAATCCTTCCCTCCACTCATTGGGGGCGACATATTATGTAACACCAAGATATATGCTATGTTTATTTGGATTTTCCAAAATCCATGGTTTTTTATCCCGTGCATCATCCGATCTTATGGGTTTCTCTCCAGTAATCCTTTCACCTAAAAAATAAATACCAAGGGTCTTCTAATCACCCAAATGAAAAATCAATTTGTTTCTGGTCATCAATATGATTTGAAAAAACGTTAAATCTATCTGATGAAAACTCGATGAATAATGATATATCTTAAATAACTTTGATTCATCCATTTTCATCTCCATCACACCTATACAAGGTCATCTCGGTGTTGGATCTTCAATTTTTCATTTTTGAATCATGTAATGAAGTCACAATGATAATTTCTTTTTAACTTACAAATAATGAAAAAATGTAGAATGAAATAGGGGAGAAAATATTCAAAAGGAACAAACTTAAGGAATGAACCTATACCATTGTTTATTTCGACCCCGATCGATTCCTGTAAGAACGATCAATAATCAAATCAACATTAAAATAAACACTGTAAATCCCACATGAATGATCAATATATGGATAAATTTTTTTTGGTTAGTCCACATTCATATTAAAATCTATTAATGCGTAAATTTATATCAAAACAACATTCCTTACTTGGGAATTGGATAGTTTGTTGTTGAAGATTGATTGTCACTAGCGATCCATCAAGAAAAATCTATGATCCTGGTCATACCATCGTCTACTAAGAGAATTATCTAGTTATTCTATAAAGGTCCTCTAGGGAACATTCAGTGTTATGAGTCTCACCCTGGTATCCAACATAGATGTTTATTTAAAGGAAATAGTGTCCCTACATCATTTCTTCAACGTAACATCTATTTAAAATAAATTCATAATTTATTTTATTCATTAAAATACTTGTAGAGTACTTTTCATATCTGACCCATGTTGGTTGATGTTATGCATAGCCTAGTATTAATCCTCTGCATTGAGTGCAAAGGTTCCCATAAATTTCTGATATGGGAAACTTTTTAAAACTTATTCCACATTTTCAAGAAAACCATGTACATCTGCTATTTAATATTTTAATATTATTCAATCATTTATTCTAGGAACATTAGGCCTTAGAATTACACACTATCTCAGTACCTAGTATCTAATTAATTACATTTAATATTTAAAAATAATTATTGGAAAATCCAAGACATTAAATTCTCTCCACCTTGGGGTTTTACGTCTCAGAAAAGAAAATGCAAAGGCAACTCAAAAGGATGTGGGTGCTGATCATGTATCTAAGCCTACGACTCCCAAGTTCTCTCATGGGGATTCTCAGACTCCCAAAAGATAATAACAAATGGAATATATCACCCACAAAAGAAAAGTTCCAACTAATCCTAGATCTTTACTGGGAACTCTGGAAAAGTCTCCCTATCATCAAGGTCCAGCTCACCCCTGTTGATGACATGCGATGGGTCATTCTCATACCTCCTTACCTGAGACACATGGATGACGTCGTTCACCCCAGTCTTTCTATGGAGGTATTTCTAAGTGGTATGCCACCTCACCAACTATATAAAGTATCTGAAAAGGGACAAAAAACATTAGAGATAACTTGCTCCACCAGCCAAATATATATAATCCTCATTGAGGTGAAACCTATAGGAATACATGGTCACCTTAGAAGAACTCCAAAGGCCTCTTCCTCATATAATAATAATACTTCTGGAAGATATGGGTAGTCTTCATTTGCTCCACGATGATCTGCACCTTCTTTGTAGTATCTTGGAGCAGTTATTGGCCCATGAATGTCGACTCTTTTAGTTCAGTCTAGAAATGTGGGGACCTAAAGGGTCTCCCGTACACAACCCCCAATGGTGCCATAATGATCATGGAATGGTAACATTTTTTGTTCATAAACTACACCAGTGGAAGCTGATCCTCCTAACAACGAATAAAGTCCAATGTTAAAGCTCATAACATGTACCCTAAAACACAAATTGACCTATCTTTTTGGTCATATGTCTATGGGTTAATTGCTAGGCTCAAGTGTAACTGGGCTCCAAACACCTCATGCAATCCCTTCCAGAACAAGGATGCCAGTCAAGCATCAAGATCTTAAATAATCATTGATGTAACTCCACTAATTAGAATTAAATACTCAACTTAGATTCATCCCATGATCTATATTAAACTATTCTCATAAATATATAGTAAGTGGGCCGACATGGTGAGTCTATCAATGATCACCCAATAGGAATTGTGTACCCAGGACATTGGCAAACCGATAAAAAAGTCCATTTGTATCCCATCCCACTTCCATTCAATAACCTCAAGGGTTTGAGCTAAACCAACTGGAACATGGGGCTCACCCTACACTTACTGCAAGTAATACACCATGAAATGAACTCTTTCAATACTTTCTTCATTACTAGTAACAAAAAATGAAGTTAGAGGCCTTGGTACATCACCACAACACCTATATGTACCACTAAATGGGACATATGAAACTCTAACATAACCTCCCCCTGCAATGCTACTAGAATTATTATACTTACTTTGGAAATAATGACGTGCTCCCTACCTTTTGAATATCCATCAGCTGCATACCATGTGGATATCTAAGCATGTAGAGTCTCACAATTGGTATCCCCAAGATGTGCCTCCCTAGCTTTCTATTAGAGTGGCGGGGGTAACAACCATCGAATGGAGGTAAGATGATCGATCTCCATCCACAAACATAACTGCAACAAGGACAAATACTCTGAATCCTTCTTCAGGAACTGAAATCTAGATCTCCTACAGAGGGAATCATCCACCATTACCCCCTTCCATGAAGTATAAACAATCTCAAAAAAATTGTCTTGGCGGGAATCTAGTCATTGCCTCAGTCTCATGTTCTGATCCTTATGAAAGAATTTATTCTTGAGACTCTTTTGATGAGAGTAGATGAGAAACTGCTCTCCCGTCTGGTAGTGTCACCACATCTTTAATGTGAAGACTACTACTCCTAACTCAATATTAAGGCTCTCTAATTTCTACTCAAGTGGTCTCAAAAAGAGAAACCATAGTCATTAACCACTTTCCCTTGCGTAAGGACACAACTATGCCCGATTTGTAATGCATCATAGAAAACTACGTACTCAAAAACCTCTTCCAAAAATACTAATATAGGATTTCTCATCACACTCTTCCTCAACTGCTGAAATATCTATTGGAACTTTTCTGACAATATGATTTGATACCCCTTTTGAGTCAAAGCTATCATTAGTACTGATACCCTGGAGAAATCAGGTTTGGATCTACAATAGCCTGTTAGCCTAAAAGAAGCTCTGCACCATCATCATGTTCTTTGGTGGCTCCCATGATAACTTATCCACAACCTTGGAAGGGTCCAAAAACAATCCATCTGATGAGATAACCTGTCCTAGAATGTGGAATGCCTAAATCCAAAGCTAGAACTTCAATATTTTCTTATAAAACCGGTGCTCTTAGAGTGAGTCCAAAACCATCCTTGAGTGTATCTCATGCTCTTCCTTGAAAATTGAGTAGACAAGGATATTGTTGATGATGCCTACCCGAAACCGGTCCAATTATATATATAATATCTAGTTCATAAGTCCCATGAACACTGTTTGGGTGTTCTTCATGCCAAATTGAATCACCATGTACTCATACAGACAATAATAACATCTGAAATCTATATTTAGTATATCCTTATCCAATAATTGTTGATGGTGATATCATTATCTATGTTCAATCTTTGAGAACCATTGTGGCCCTATCAACTGATCAAAGAGTTCATTGATCCTTTTTAGTAGATATTTTTTCTTCATAGTCACCTGTTTCAGGCACCGGTAGCCCATATACAACCACAATCTCTCATCTTCCTTTTTGGAAAACAACACTGGGGCCACCCATTGTGAAACCCAAGGTCTCATGAAGCCCTTCTTCTACAAGTCCTCCAACTGAACCCTCATGTAATGAATCTCTTTGGGATCCATAAAATATGATGGTGAGTATATCGGTTCCATTTTGGGGTGTAAGTCAATGGAAAATTCTATCTCTCAGCAATGAGGTAATCCCGGAACATCTTTAGGGAATGCGTCCTCATACTCAACCACAACAATAGGAAACTAGAATATCATAAATTCTGTTGTACCAATGGTCAATCTAGCCAACTGATGAGTAATTGGATACACCCTCTTATGAATGAGTCCATCCTGTGCTGCATGGGTTTCCTTTTCACCGACAAAGGAAAACCTCATTCCATCATTGGGAACACAATGTATCGTTCTCTTAAAACTTTCAATGTGGGTATGGACTATGGATAACAAATATATACCATGAATATTGTCAAAAGGCTTAAATGTTTCACCAAATGGTTCCAACTAAAAATATTTCCTCTAAGGTTTAGGTCACACTACTAGCATAGATGTGTGAGCACCAAGTATTCTTCAATATGTGTCTCTAAGCGTAATGGTCGACTCAACGATTCAACCAGAATATATTGGTCATGAACAATATATGTGGCTTGAAAGGAATGATTATAACCTATCTATATATGTACTGCATCTAAAGTTGAAATGGAATAGATCATACAACAAATCATTTCCAGAGCCACTGGGTCATATGCCTCAACAGCATGCAGTTGTCCCCTCTCCTGTCCTCCATCTACTAATCCTGGCATGGACCACTTGTGAGTGGTGGTGGTAACGTGTTGAAATGTTGAACGCCACCTACTTCTCTCCTAACTCCTATGCCACATCCACCACTATGATATTATGCTACTCCTGTCACAGTATCTTTCTCGGTGATCCATAAACTATCTCAATGGAAATAGAATGGTGGGCCATAAAATCTCGAGTGAGATGTCCCATTCTGGCACATGAATATCACCGCCTCTCCCTAAGGAGACTGGACCAACCCTGGGAGCTAGAAATTGTAGATCCTCTATCCTAGGAACTCCCCATGAAACTTCTCCCACGTCCAGGTCTTTGGGACTGAGTTGGCTCCCTGTTACCATGTTCTCTTCTCTAGATCTTCCACTAATGACTACCACTAGATGTATTTTCTCATACAAGAAGGTTTCAACCACCAATGATTTCTCAAGCACCCCAGAATATGTCAGAATTCATAGAGGGATAAGGCTGTCACAAATGTCTTTAGGCAGACCTCATTCAAAATTCAAATCCTTGATGTACTAATCTTAAACCATATCCATAGAGTAACTTTAATGGTTGGTGAACCTCTATGAATAATTATCCACTTCCAGGTTTCCATACTGGGGATGGAGACTCTCATATATATGCACAAATCATAGCATAACTAGTGAGAAATCCACTATAAATTGATATTTTTATTCAATCCATGAAACAATAACATCTTTGTGAGACTGGATAACCAAACTACAACATCATCCTATTGATCAATGTGTGAGGCTCATCGTTACGACTTCTATTTGATCCACTGGGGTCCTAACTAGACCGAAAACTCAGGTCACTTCCTCAATCTAATCCTCATCCACCTAATGGTCTGGCTCACCTCAGAACCTAAGGGGTCTCTATCTTCGAAACTCATGGGGCAAAATCATCAAGCGCTCCACATATTATGGTACTGAAGGTACCATGTGCTTCTCTACTAGTGGTCATATGGATGGTGCTCCACCTAAGAGTGACATCTAGAGAACTTTCCCCTGTATCAAAGCCTCATCACTGAGGGGGTCATCCTCATGATCAAGATATTGAATCCAAGCTCATATACTTCTCAAAGGATTTTGAAAATAAAATATGTTCCATGTTCAATGAGTATATCTAGGGAGCTAAATCAAGAAGTAAATGGAACCACAACCCATTATTATACGGTACATGTACCATTATTTTCCCTAAAACCATTGTTTTCATGTACAGAGTCAAAAAGATGGTTTTCAGAGTCCTAGTGTGTTGATAAGTTGACTAACCACACCAACAATGGAGTCCATGGCCTAAAATCAGAACTCAAAACACATAAAACTATTTCCTCAAACCAATCTCACAGACTCATGGTCCAATAGTAGAAGAAACCACCATTGATACCACTCTGTTATGACCTATCCCAGTGGGTCCTGTGCTGTGACTCCCCAATCCCACCTCTAATAGGATAGGGCCTCCTGACAAGCACTGATTATACATATCACTTCTATGAGAGTCATTTCCTATGTACCCATATGAATGAACACATATCCACGCCCACAAAATGATTAAATATAAGATCCACTATGAAATAAAAGCATGAATACAACTATATCCCTACCAAAATAGTACGACAGGAAAGTAATGTAAAGTGAAACTAGGACAAATACATGGACACCAAAATAATTCTGTAACCACAAGTTCAATATCTAAGAAATGGTATTGGGACTACTGTCTGTCACTAATGGAACACACCTCATCCTACCTGATCTCACAATGCTCCGTCCGGTCTGGGTTCTCCGAGGACTCTGCCAAAAGGTTTCTCATCTACACAAGACACAACACGTGTGGGGAAATCACGTACATAGGTGAGTATAGAAGTACTCAGTATGAAACACTAAAACCACAATGAAATACACAAAGGAATATATATTCATCTCTACAATGTATATTTTTACAACATATATAAGAAGAATTTGTAGATATACTCAAACAAAGACATAAAGTGAAGAGGTAAGTTGTAACTACCTCATACTAACACTAGCGATTCAGTTCAACGATTTTATGAAGCACTCATCCAATAGAACACACACATGATTCTGATAACACTGATGACATCTATCTAATAAGTACCATTGGTCGTGAACCATCATGATGGAGAGAGATATGCCAATAGATATGAAGAGAGAGATATGATACCACAGTTGCGGATCACAAATAGGGTAATGGGGTGATACCAAAAACATCCATATGGATTAATCCACTAAGTAGAGGATCTATGATTGATAGGTTTATTCCTATCAATACCAAGGACTCTACTTTGGTCACTTAGATGAATAGGGGATATCTCACCCGACCTCTATAGGTATTCCAACGACTCTATTCTGGATGTCCTACTGAAGGGATCGTACTCCTATGAGTAGGAAATGTTAACCACTATCCGTCAAGGAAGCAATTATGGGAATAAACACTAATGAAAAATTTTCCAGGTATGGTGGAAAAAATATTCATTCCATGTTGAATGGTATACACAATGTGTTGTAGCTTCACAAACCATGTTACTTGAACCTGTGTAATTCTATTGTATATCGGACCATGTTAGGTAAAATGTTTCTTGTAGAAGATCTGTACACGATGGGTAGAATGGTCACATGTCGTGTCCTTCCATCCAGGTTCCACCAGTGTAATCTGTTCTGGTTCCAGTTCACAAGGACAACTTGTGTGTATCTTTTCGTGTACATGTACATGGGGTAGTCCATGTACATGGTCCTAACTAGGTCATGTGGTGGGGTACACACCATGTAGACAACCAGTGTACTCCACCCCATTTCCATAGATCTCCTGATATTCACTAAGATCCTATGGGATGGGCCTACATGTTATGTGATATTGTCACACACCGTGTGACACTTAACCATCTTCTAAAACCCTATTTTCTACTTACTGGGGGCCATACGCCAGGTAACCCCAGGTTACAAGCCATGTTCATTGGGATTTTCCAGAATCCGTAGTTCTTCCTCCCGCACATCAATCAACTTTCTAGGTTCCTCTCTGGGGTCAATTCACCAGGAAACTAAAGATAGAGGGTTGTCCAATCACATTAAAAAAATGGATGTGTTTTAGGGCTTCAATCAGCTCAGAAAACAAGTTAAAATATTTCCAATTAAAACTGCGCAAAGAACGATATCTCGAAAACTACTTTGATTAGTCTGTTGTCGTTGTCATTGCACCTCTAATAGGTCGGCCTGGTTTTGGATATTCAATTTGGATTACTACATAATGAATCAAAGGTCCAATTATCATTCATTCATAACCCATGAATAATTGAAAATATTTAGAATAAATAAGGGGAAAGATTCACAAGGAACAAAACCATGGAAAAAACCTCATCCATTTTTTATTTCAGTCGCGATCTATTTCCATAAGAAGAATCATCAATCAAATCAATATAATAATCAACCCTATGAATCCCACAATAAAAATTAAACCATGAATCAGACTCTTCATTGGATGATGTTAGTCCATCGTTGAGTCTATGAGAAGTGAAAAGAATTTAAAAACAACACGACTTACCTCCGAATCGGATCATTCACTGTTGAAGAATGATTACAACATGCGATTTGTCGAAACAATCTTTGATCCTAGTATCATCGATAGATTCTAAGAGAATTATCTAGGGGTTCTCTCTAGAGCCTCCAGTGAACTTTCAGGGTTACAAGCCTAACCCTGGGTCCATTAATAGATATTTATTTAAAAGAAATATCATCACTACGTCGACGTAATGTCATAATAAAATAAATCTGCAATTTATTTTATTCATTAAAATTTCCAAAGACTACTTTTCACCACTGACCATTGTAGAACGATGTTAGGACTCACCTAGGTTAAATATACTAATATAAATGTAATGGAACCATCTTATTTTTGATCCAAGAACCTTTTTATAAGATATTTCTCTTTTTTAGGAAAACCACATGCACCTACTAATTGATATCTTAATATTATTCAAACATTTATTTTGGGACACCAGTTCTCACAATCGCATGATGTCTCTGCCCATAGTCTCAAATTAATTCCATATAATATTAAAATATTATATGTGAAGAATCTATGAGATTACAATAAATTTATAAATCCATTCAATTTCATAAGTTATTTATATTATAATAAAATGCAACACCAACATACCTTACCTCCAATCAAACCAAAATAATCCATAAGGTTATGGTGTGAAATAGAAGTACATTGATATGTTGGTTCATCAAACAGTGATTTGGTGATGATCTAAACTAACTTTAACTTATCCCAAAGATGGTTTCTGTCAATCATTAATTACTAATGTTCATTTGGGGTTTGGTCTAGGGTAAACCCCAATGATGCTACCTCTATCATAAACTATAATAAATTCATGTCATATGGGATGTTCTTCCCTTTCAAATCATATTTCCGTCATTCTGTGATAATTAACATTCATCACTACCCTTTAAAAAGACTAATCTTGATGGTTTATTAATAATTTATATACCCCCATCAATCATAATTCCCAATGGACATATTTACCATTGGTCATAATGCTAACATTTCATATTGACCAGTGATCATAATTTCTAATGGTCTTACTGAGAAATACTCATATTTATCTTTATTTATACACCAACATCTAAATATTTTTTTAACATTATTTAATTTCTTACACCAAGTATTTTCTAGTTTTTACTTTTTTTTTCTTAATAGAAATGTGTCTCATTTACCAGTTACGTTTTTAGTATGATCCACAAGAGTTCAAGATTATGCAGTTTTTGTACATTGTTACATGAATTATGGTGTGGGTTTTATCTTCTCATAAAAATATAACTACTTAGTTATTTTATCAATAAATACTATACTATTATGATGAAATAAAGAACTATACATTGTAGAATGACCTTGTAATGAAAGGATTATTTACTATTAAAAATTATGGGTATTATTCAATATGAAGTAGTTGTTAATACAATTTGAGGGTTAATAATAGAGTTTATTGTTGGAATAAAATAATTTTACACTTTGTTTTAAATTCATGGATATTCAGATGACCTTAGAAAATTTATGTAAGGATTTTATATGATTATGGTAAATATATACTTCGTGACACGATTGTATGATTGAACAATTTTGTTTAAGGAATTATATATAACACGGTATAGCCTAATAGAGTAATATAAATGTAATATTAAATTTATATCTTAAATAAGGGATAGGTCAATATGATGCTCAACTTCTTTCATCAGTGAGTAATAATTAAAATTGTGAGGAAAAAACATATTTAGTCAAGTTATAAGGTAATAAACTATGATTTTGGATCCTATAAATTAATAATAACTTCAATAGATTAGGTCACATAAAACACCAAACTCATGAAACACCTGAATTAAATAAAATGATAAAAATTAAACATACATGAATTATATAATCATTATTATATGAAAAGATAATAATCAATTAAAATAATTTTATATTATCATTCTCCTAAATTAAAATTTTAAATAGGACTCTATTCAGAGAACTGTTTTGAAAATTCGGCATAGTATTGTAATAAATGAAATTGATCATATTAAAATAATTTTTTATTGGTAATATTTTTATTTGTAAACTAATATATAAATATTCAATTATTTATAAATCTGTATCAAGTATGCTTAAAAATACTTGATGTTTAAAAAATTTCTTTGTAACAAAATCACATTTTTTGCATATATTTTATTTTAATTCATATCATAAATTATAAATTTCAGTATTTTAATTTGCAATTAACTTACTATTTTGATTTATCCAATAAATATTAACTCATGATGAATTTGATTTTTTTAAGATATATTTTTAGGTGAATAGTAAAAAATAACATTTTTACAAATAACATGTATTTTATGAAAATGATAGTAAACATGTATGGATGGTAAATTAATGTTTCCCCTTTAAAAATTATATAATTATTTTATAAGATACATTATAATTCGAAAAATGTTTTTTTAATTAAAAAACAATGTCTTGACATGTTATAACCTAAGTTATTTTTTTCAAAAAATTGTTTTAGTACATTATAAGTTTATTATTTTTAAAATATTCTTTATCTTTTTTATAAATACAATCTAATTAAATTGATTTCAAATATTGAATTAGTAGGTCAGAATTATTTATTAAGGACAATGAAAATCCATATCATTTTTATACATTATTTGATGATTTATTAAATAAAGTTACACATAATAAAATCCTAAATTTCAGAGAGGACTATTGTCTTATGGAAATCAGATATATAGAATTATAACCTAAATATAGATACATGAATCTTATTTAAAAGTCACATAACATTTCTTTTAATTCCATGGACATTCTAAAACTACATGGGAAAAGATGGGGAAGTACATAAGAAATGGGTGATTTATAAAGCCTAGATAGATAATAATGAAAGAACAACATGATGAATGTAATACAAGGGAGTTAGGAGGCATATCATTGTGACATAAATGGATGAAAATCCAAAAAATGAACATTGAATCGTGATAAAAGATAGTAACATCATGAAAACATTACAATGTAGAGAAAATATTAAAACAATACATTATAAGAATAAGTCAAGTATAATTGTTAATATATCACAACATATTTTAGTTTTGATGTCCTATCGTGAACCAATAAAGTTATCTTATTAGGTAATCAATTTACCCAATGAATTGGAGGTCTATATAATTTAAGGCCCACCATTCACATTCATCTGAAGTACATGAATTTTTGTTCAACATAGATCATACAACATAAGAACACAATTTATCATTTTTAATACCATAATTAAAGAATATGGTTCAAATACATGAATGTCCCCAAGAAATTAAATATATGAATATCATGGTGAATACCCATGTAAGTAAATCAGGACTTCTATTCACAATACAAAGATTGGGAATGGAAAGTCACACAATTATTTTTAAATCATTACAATTATCAATAAAGAATTGTGAAAGGGATTAGTCACAGTTATAGGTGGCCTATCATTATATTATAATCATAAGGGAAGTATAGGGTCGTGTAAAAAACATTATAATGAGAAAAATTGGAAATAAAAAGGATTAATACAAATATGGTACTTCAATAAAAAAAATAAAAAGATAATCCCTTACCATGAGAGGGAACGTCTAAATGATTGGTGTGAGCTTATTAAGAGTTCGTGAACACAATATCAGTGTGATTTAAATAGGTATCGGTGGAAAACATTCATGATCAATTGGGTATTTAGAGGTGTAGATTGTGGGGTAGGTTCAAGATTTATAGAAAAAGAGTAGAGAATTCCATATTAATTTCTAATCATAGGTTCTGGACCTTATATAATAAAATAATCAAAACCACAAACATTAAACTCGGTTTTCCCATGGTTTCTAATAAAGAGTGATTTTTTCAAACATTTTATAATTATACAAGAATAAAATATTAAAATAACACCATTAGTGATCAGGAAGTGAGTCATGTTTATAATGAATTTATTTAAAAACCTCAAAATATTATTTATGTTTTGTAGGATTAATTAAAGGATAATAAAATTAATCAAATAAATTCAGAAAAAATTAATTTAAAAGGAAATTGGTTTTTTGGTTATAGATTCAATTTATTGTATTTATTAGATCAATTTTATTGTATTATGATGTCATAATATAGTCCATATATTTATACCCAATTTAATTTTTACCCAAACATTTTACCTCTTGAGAAAGTTTGGAAAATTCACTATTTCCAATGATTTCATTGGGGCCTGCCTGCGCGTCAACACATGGTTGAATGTGTTGAATTATTTTTTCCACAAATTCCCTATTTCCAATGGTTAGTTACTTTTATCACTTTCAATGGTTTTTTATCATCGATTGAAATGAGATGATGAGATTTCCATTCCTCCTTCCTTGGATTCCTTGTTGAAGATCATCACCTATTTTGGGTCTCCCTAATAGAGTCCAGTAATGTTCTTGGAACTTATTACGGGTGCTATATACTTATAAATTCTAGTTAAATACACTATTTTTTTGGACATTTTGTGTTTTTATGGAAAGGTGAGAAACCTTTAATAATGAGAGTAGTCACACTGGGCTTTGCTGGAATGTTTGGACGCTAGGAGCATTAGTCCCCAGTATTATTCCTCTTTGGAGGGAATCTCATATGAGCCATATTAAGAAACAGAACCCAATGAATCCCACAGAGATCATTTGGTAATGGATTCCACCATGTCATTCACCTCATACATCCCATGTTTCATATGCATTATGTGTTTCAATAAAGGAGCTAATTTAACATCATTCCGAGACAAATCAAAATGTCTCTATAAGTTAGATCAAAAAATTAGTTTATCTTTTTGTGTAGAAGATATGGATAGATTATAAAACCCCATGAGATTGACATAGCATGGTTGGATAAGTTTCCCCATGGAGGTGGAACCAAGATGGTTGGATTAAACACCCCATGGAGACAGAACAATGATGGTTGGATCCAATTATGCATAGAGGCCGAACCGGGATGTATGGATCTAACACATCATGGAGGAAGAACCATGATTTTTGGATCTAATTCCCAATGGATGTGGAACAAGGATAGCTGGATCTAACACCCCAAGGAGGTGGAACCAAGATGTTTGGATCTAATGCCCCATGGAGGCAGAATGAGGATTGTTGATATGACACGCCATGGATACAGAACATGGATGGTTGGATCCAACACTCCATTGAGGTGTTAATAGGATATTTGGATCTAACACCCCATAGAGGTGGAACTATGATGGTTGATCAGAACGCCCAATAAGGAAGATTAGTGAGGATTTTTCCAAATAGAGAGCACCTAGTTTTACCTTTGGTCAGGATTTAACCTCAAGGAGGCTTCCTGTGTATTCTATCTAGAGGAAAATATTCAAAACCCACATAGTTATACGAAATAATCAATGGTAATGTTATAGGACCGAACTATTTAGTTTATCATCTTGCGTTAAGGACGATCATGTCAAGAAAGTAATATCGATGGGGGATGGAATGGGTCTTATATGTGGATGATTCCCTTTGTAAGATGCGTTTTATTCATTGAAGCAGTGTAGGGATTACAGATGTTAGCTTCCAGGGTGCTTCTAGGAGTTGTGATGGTATTTATGGGGATTATTCACGGGAGATTCCATTCAAAAGAGTGTTCCACAAGGTCATAATGGTTATGGGTTCATGTGTAGAAGCTACCCGAGGGATGTTGGGATCATCGATGATGTTGATGGGTCTTACACATAGAATCTTACCATGAAGGATCTCATTCCATACGAGTGGTATAGAGGATATCATGTCATAGGTAATCCAATTCCACTCATTCACGGAGCATCATGTAGTTTTCGTGAAGGGTAAGACCATAGTTTTATGTCATGTGTTAAGGACGTTTTCTTGCATTTTTACATCATAATGCTATGATGTGGTACAAAGAAGATTTATATTAGGCAGTAAGTTTGTGGGAAGGCTCACTCCTTGTCCCCTATGATTACATGAACATAGATCATAGACTGTTGGGAGGGGAATGGATTTGTCCCTACTAGGGTACAATGATTGGTCAAAAGAAGAGATACACAGTAGAGAGTCATGGGATATGAGTTTTGTGAAGCATATGGACTTGTAGGAAAGTTATTTATAAATATTAGGCACTTTGTGTAAGTCATGGTTTTCAAGTAGGAGTAGACTGTGAAAATTAGTGTGAAACTACATCAGGATAAAGTCAAATTTTGGAAGAAGACTTATTTTAAAAGGATGAATGGTTTGTGAAGCCTCAAGTTCCCTATACGTCCTTATTCATTATGGAATGGTGTATGAATTATCTAAATGAATCTCCATCATGGGTTGAGGAACTTAATAACACAAGGGTTGTTCTTTAACAAATCCTATATATCTTGGGTGATCTATCTATCTTTGGTTCATGATTCTCAGGAGGTTTCCAAATTTTGTGAAATACAAAAGATGACAGGTCATGTATTATTTCCAAAAATATTAGAAATAAGGGGTTATTTATAGTCATTGGGTTTTTTGAATATGTGAGGCATTTAAAAAAGAAAATTTTGGATTCATGAATGGGTATGACTCTATTGGACTCCCAAATGCAACATCACCTATTAATGCATTCATGAATCACTCCGTGATTCTGGAATTAATTATGTGGAGGTTTACTATCCGGACTTCCTGTATTCTAAAACATAGAAATCATTTAGGAGGATTTTTAGGCTCTTTCCGTTCACATATAATCAGGGATTTGCAAAATAGACTCCTTAGAGGGGATTTAGGGCGATCTGATATTGGATTTGACACAAATTTAACATGCATTCTTTGAGTATTCACATGACACATGTATTTATGTGTTAAAAAATTCACCCATAAAAATGGTAATTGACATGAGAAGGTGGGTCATGACATTGGGGAGAATTGTTGAAAATTAGAAATCAATTCTGTTTTGTGAAGTTCACTCATACGGATCACTCACAGAGATCAAGCATGATGGTCACTGGCGCAAATTCCATCATGAATCCTGAGAATCCATACAACTATAAATAGTGGGGGGGTAATGGAAATGAAATTTGTGCGAAGGAAAATCATAGATATATTTTTATGAAACATTTAACCTTTGTGAAGGTGTATAAATAACTATTTTTAGATAATGAGTCTTCTAATCTATTGTTACAAGAATGCTTATGAGAAAACCAAACACCATGAACCACATCTTCACAAGAATAATTCTTCTATCTAGAAAACCTTGATCGAGTTCCACGAATGGTATTAACTAATTTACATTATAAACTAGAATTGAATGATCAATTAATTAAAATAAATATTCTAAAGGAGTCGATGATGCCACTACTAAGAGGGAAGAATTTTTTGATCACATCATGATTTTTGAGGGTGTCCAAACTTGTTGGACGAAGAATAATTGTTCGAATTGTGAATAGAGACTCATAAAAAAATATCTACTTTCTAAGAGGATTTCTCTATAGGGATTTAGGTTGAGAGATGATGTCTTCATCCCAGATGTGAGTAGGGAAAAACCATCCTACTGGTTCAGAGGCATAACAAGGTAATTCCAATGGCATAAGGATGAGATATAATATATCTTGAAGCATCATGGCCACATACAATGAAATTTATCTACAAACACACAATAATAATGACGTACAGAATATGGAGGATGAGGAAACCCCAACCTAATATCATACAATCATCATGGTGGGTTTCAGGGATCCACTAAAGGGATGGAATGCCAATTGGGATATACACTAGGGTGTAAACTTCATAGATGAGTGGGCATGGGTCAACTAGGAATGCACATTATGCCATGATTTTGAGGCAGTAATGAAGTAGGTATGGAAGTATGAAGTAACATGGTATTAAAAGTTCATTTTCTATCAGATCTAGGATATCATGCCTGATATGTTGATAAGTTAGTCACTGCGAACAAATACATTTCATCTCGATCATGGGGAGGTCATTGTCTGCCTTTGGAAACATCGTCATATCACAATAATTTTAATTTTAAGGGTGATGTATGATGAGTTTTTAATGACCTGGAATTTTATCAAGGATAATTCACTTCTTATAATTACCTTATACAATATAATTAATAAAATAATCACATAGTGAACACAATACAAATGTTATAAATGAAGAATCAGTGAAATAAGAGGTATTTCTATAAGTTATGAAACCTATACCAATGGAATAGTAACATGAACTTTGTAATAGTAATGTGGCCCTTAGGAATAATTAACTCGTGAATAGAATAGTAACCTCACCTCTAAAAGTATAAAAAAAATTTATCCATCTGATAAATGAAAATATGACAATATTTTATCATAATATAAGTAAATAATTGTTTTAGAAATTTTAAATTAAGTGTTGATATTTTAAAAAAACACAAGTGTATATTTTAAATTATATAATCAATATAATGTTCTAAAAGAAAATATATTTCCATAAAATGTATTCATAAATTATTATTTTTGTTTTTTATTATTATGAGATAATTTTATGTGACCATAATTAATTTTTCAAAGTGTTATACAAATAGTTATAATTTTAAAATTAATATTTCCATGTTAATGATGATTAGAATTAAATATTAAATTTATTATATTAAAAATTTTATTTTCATAAAGTGGAGTTAAATTTATAATTCTCTATGTAAAAAAATTATTATGGTGAATATTTGTGAATTTTCAAAAATAGTTGATTTTTTTGTGAATAATAAAATATATTTATTTATTGTATATATAAATTATAAGTTAGAACATTGTCTATTGAGTAATATATAATGAAAGAACCACACTATAGAACTCTAAATCATTATTTTAATATATTTAGTGACAATTCTCACACTATTCATATTCATGAGGAAAAATAATAAAATAATGAATAAAATAATTTGAAAACAACACTCTCCGCCCCTATAAATACCACCCCTATAAATACCACCCCTAACACCTCTTCTCCTCACACCTCCAAAGCTTTGAGAATTTTCTAAACCTCCCTAAATTTTTTTCCCAATAACCTATCATATGTGTATGGTCCATTTGTCTCAACAAAAAACCAAAACCAATCCCCCTAATGAGGTTATCAAGAAGAAGGTTTCAAGAGGTAAAATCTAATTTCTTTTCTCTTAATTTCATTCAATGTTTTTTTCATTTATTATTCTCCCATAACCTCCCCACAACCAATTGGTAAGATTAATATATTAAAATACATATACTATAATGTGATTATTATAATGGAATAATCCACAATTATTTATTTACCATCTCTTTCTGTACTAAAATATAATTCATTGTCTGTGATGTGTTAATTTATCACATTCATGGAAAATGATTTTGTAATTTCCAATACCTCACTATATAATAATCATAAAACCATTTTTATGGTTAAAAAAGATAAAAATATTTTAAATACATCATATTTAATGTTATATAACCATTTTATATACAAAATATTAATTAATAAAGAAAAACTAATTTGTGATGATCGAAAAACAGGAAAAATAATCTAAACGATTATCACAACATCGTATCTAATGATTCATACTCACCCAAAATTACCATATTATTTATATGAAAATTTAATAAATTGGATTTGTATTAATAAACAATAATATAAAATCTGGGTAAATATTCTAATTTTACATGATTTTCCATAAATGTATATAAGTAAACAAATTATGAAAATGAAGGTAACCAACGCTCCGAAATAATGAAATTAAATCTTATAACTCATCAAAATAGAAATAAATGAAATTAATAAAACTATAATTAATTAAATACATTTATAATATTTTTTTCATTAATTAATTAATCAATTTAATTTTATTATCTAGGAAATTATGATCATGTTCAAAACAATTTTAGACAATAAGTAATAGTTTTTTCCCAAACCTCCATTTTTTCCTTCGGGTTATGATTTATGTGTATTAAACAAAATAAAACTCTTCGTTATTTTTATATAATTTTTATGAATTCTATTTATATGTTCCTAAGTCATGTATACAGATCATTTTATCCTTGTTTTTCTATGATATTAATTTTTTAATAAGGTTCCCTTCTCAATTATTCCTGATAAGAAAGCCTAGTAAAAGGAAACTTCCCAATTTCTTACCCCTTTTTAAGTACCATATATAATATGTTTTAATAAACCATTATAATTTTTTAAAATAACTCTTTGTATCATGAAAAAACAGCTTTTTCATTTCTATTTTTAAAAAAATTGCCTTTTTTTATTTAAATGATCTTTAATATTTCTCTTAAACAACACAAAAATGGTTTAATTATGAAGATTCTTAAATTTTTTTACATGTTTCAACTTCAATTGGACATCATTTATCGAGATCTACGTATATTTTACCAAATAAACTTCCATTTATGATTTAATTAATTTTATTCTGGGAAACCATTATGATGTTCCTTTTTTTATTCCTTGTTACATTATTATGATTCCCAGTTATTTCATTTGGTAACCCTTATGATTTATTATTTAGGTGGGACACGTATGCATGAATATGTAATGATGGGTGTTACCATATATCCTTCCAATTATTTGGATAATTTTAGTCTCATGAGATTTCATGTTGGGATAGAGAATGAACCTGGTTCCTTTATGGGACTTTGGCCACCTTGTGATATATCCTTAGAAGTTAGTCTTGACTCATGTTTATGTAATTTTATTTTATTTTGACACATTCCCATGATGTCATGGTTACATGTTACCATGTTATACATGGAATTCTTCATTATGTTTATTCTTTTTACATACCCTTATATCATAATGTTATGACTTATAAACCATGGGCCATGTTTTATTCCTATACTTTTTCTATTACTAGGATTTATAGCTCATCCATTTTATTAATGTATTCCCCAGGTTATCCTATATAGATGTACGAGATCAATGGAAGTTTGGATCTCAATACGGAGATTACATAAAATGTGTTTTTAGTTTGGTTTTCATATTTCAACACATACTACAAAATATAGTAGAAATTATGATCTGTTGTTATATTTGATGGTAAATTATGATTATAATAATGTAATAATATGTGAAAAAATGTTGGGTCTCTATAGTGGGTATCATAGGAATGTCTAATTATTTTTGTATATTAGGACAAGAGTATTTTCATAATAATGTTAGGGATAATTATATAACCACGAATAATAAAGATTAAATCATGGGGAGTCACAAGTTAGGACAAACATTTAATTTACATATTTATCTTTATATGTTCAATGCAATCATTTTTATAGGCATATTAGCTAAGTATTCAAGTCCCCTAATTTCAGATGTTATTTTAACTTAATGGATGGAAATAGAAGAGCCAATGAAAACAATCAATGTGATGGGAAATGTAATTATTTCACTAATGATATGATATATATGATGGTAATGGTTGATCAAAACATCATAATAGTACTTTGTTTTCTAGATCAGGTTTTTAATAATAACATGAATCACATGGAACACCCAAATTCTCATAAGAAAGAAAAAGTTCTGGCCAAATTATTTATATTGAAATTGCCTCCCAAGTTTAGTTTATCTAATGATACCATCTTCATTGAAAAATGTATTAAATCCATTGAGAAGATATTCTTAGTCCTCAAATCCTTAAAAAAGATAATGTTCTTCTGGTAGTTTATTGTTTCAATGGGGAAGTTGATTAGTGGTTGACACTAATCAAGAACACAAATTCAAATAATGAAATTGATTCCATGGAATTGGGATATTTGAAGGAAATATTTTTCAATAAATATTTTCCCAAAAACCTACTTATTAAGATGGAAAGAGAGTTCCTCATACTGAAGAAAAACAAAGAAGAGTCAATGAGGGTGTATGAAGAAAACATCAAAATAAATGCAAGATACTCCTCCAAAATTGTCATGAACATTCAAAGAAGGTTGATCACTTCTTTATCATACTAAATATTACCCTAGAAAATGAATTTGAGATTTAAGACTTTGAACACTAAGAAGATATTTCTCTTTCACTGTTAAGGTTGAAATGGAGTTTGTTGACTCTCCATGGTCTCATGGGCCCATGGATAAAAAGAAGAAAATGGAGTTTAATATGGTTGGATTAATCGATAAATCCCATGATACAATGAATAATGGACATCCCATGGCTCAAAAGTGTGTGAATAATTATTCTAGAAACTACCAAAAAATAACTAATAGGTTCTTTAAATGTGAAAGATTATGTTATATAGAAAATAACTGTCAAAGGGATATGAATAATATAAAAAAAATTGGAAGAAGAAAGTATGGTTTAGATCTGAAAAAATCCTTTAGAGTAGCATTTAAACATCCAGTAACATGAGAATTGTGGAATCCATTACCCTAATCCAAGGGTTGTTAGATGAAATAAAAAACAACAACCTCTAAGGAAACAAGGAAGGTAATATTATATCAATACTACTAAGGAGGAAAACGAAAATGAAGTGGTGACAGGTAAGCTAGTTATTCATTCAAGAATAGTGTATACACTATTTGATATAGGTTCTACACATTATTTCATATCTTTCAAGATTGGTATTACTATTCAATTTCCACCGAAAAATATAGAGGATGAGTTATTTGTGAGAATAGAAAATGGGTAAACTATTGAATCCAAATATTATAACTCCACCCTGATTAATGTTTTTTGGACCAAACCTCCCAGAAAATCTTTTTATACTCCCTTTAGTAGAGTGTGATGTTATATTTGGAATTGATTGTATATATTTATTTAAATCCAACATCAACTTTCTGGAAAGGGATATCACTTTTCACACCCCAAAGCATCATCCAATTTTTTTACAAGTGTAACGAGAAAGATGAATTGCCATCAGAATCATAGTCTTAATTTTGGATAACATTTTATCATGGGAAAGAATATATTGCTCAATGTATTGAGACAAATGAGGTAATAATACTAAAATAAATTCCCATCATGAGGGATTACATAGATGTATTCCTTGAAGAATTGGATAATCTTCCTATTGATCAAAAGGTTGATTTATAAACTGAATATATTCCTAGATATCTTCCTATATCAAAAGCAAATTATATAATTGTCACTTGTTAGACGAATTAACGAAAAAAATAGTTATAAGATAATCTTGACATGTTTTTTATATGTTTGAGTGCTTCACCATGGGGTACACCAGTTCTTTTCATCAAGATGAAGGATGGATCAACGCACGTCTTCATTGATTATATTGATATAAAAATATCTAGAAAAATAAAAATTATCCCCTAACATGGATAGATGTCTTATTTAATCATATATGTGGGTATAGCTATATATCTAAGATGGAACTTCAGTTGAGATGTCACAAATTAAAATAGAGGAAGATATTCAAAAGACCTAATTTTGAATGAAATATGGATGCTATGATTTCATAATGATTCTCTTCAGACTCACTAATTATCGAAAAATAATCATGGACAAAAATAATATAATATTTATAGATTACCTAAAAAAATTCATAGTTTTTATTATTGATATACTGGTATACTCTGATCAAAATGAAGAACATGAGGAGAATTTGAAATCTATGCTATGGACTATGCGAAGGGATACTCTATATGAAAAGTATAGTAAATGTGAGTTCTAGATGGAGGAAGTATCATTATTAAGGAATTTTATCAATATGAAAGAAATATCTGTATACCATTCTTAGAAAAACTTCAATTGTAGAATGTCGAAGGGAAACATATTTAATGTAGATTTGTAGTTTACTTGGTTAAGATCAGTATTACTGGAAATTTAGAAATAACTTCTCATGATTTTCAATCACACAACCTAAGATTAATTGGAAGGGAGTGATGTTTATCTGGACTTTTGAATGTGAATACTTATTTAAAGAGTTAAAAAATAGGCTTATCACTGCACCAATGCTCACACTACCTATAAGTGGGGAACTATTAATGATGTACATCGACTCTTTGAAGAAGATATTTGGTTTTGTAGTGATTCCAAACAATAAATTGATATCCTACACATTAATTAAATTGAAAAATAACAAGGAAAACTATTCTACTCATTATATTTATTTGGAAGATATTATCGTTTTAATGATAATCTAGCGGAGTTATCTTTAGGGGGAAACATATGAGATATATAATGATCATAAGAGCCTCTAATATGTAATCACATAGAAAGAGCTTAATATTTTTTATTGAAGATGGTTTGATCTTATAAAATATTATGACTGCTAAATCCACTTCCCTTTGGGAAATGAAAATAAGGGATTAAGAGCTCTATGTATAAAGGATCATGAATTTTATCAATAATGGGGATTGGGAAGGATCCAATCTTATTAGACCTACAATGGATAGTAATGGGAATAGTTATGTAATTAACACCATTACTTTTTAAAAATATTTCTCAACCATCCCAAATGTAGTAAATAAAAGATTCTAAAATAAATGTTGTCTAAATTTATAAGAAGGATGAATCTATTTGAAATAGTAATTATCCATTGTTCACAATGTATGAGGATGGATTCTTGAGATTTTGGGCATGACTAGGTGTACCATTTAATCCATAAATGAAGAACAATCTTCTGAATAAAGCATATGTCACAACCTTCTCTATTCACCCTGGAAGCACAATGATGTTTCATGATATCTAAGAGAATGTAACATCCCAGTTAAATAAATAACAAGAAATATTTTGTATTTTTTAATATTTTTTAATTAAATATTAATTCTACATTAAAGGGGAGTCTATGTTTGACGACGTACCTGATATGCGCCAATGAGTTTCTTTGAAATCTTACGGTGCACACTAATAGTATAATATTATTATTTTAAATGGTAGTTAGCACCTTGCCGTTGTATTGGCGGGAATTAATAGAACAAACTAAAATATTATTATACATGTTTGTTGAATATTTTTACATTAATCGAACAAAATCTAGAGGCTTAAAATAACTAAAGAATTCAATTTTAAGCCTAAATACTCTAATATTCACTAAAAGGTCGATTTACCACCTTTTAATAGAGAACCCTAATTAAATATATTTTTTGACACTTTTATATGTTCTATTTGAAAAAATAAAATTATTATTTAGAATCGGGACACCAACATTTACTTTGGATTAAAATTTTGGTATATTTTTAAAAATGTTCATTTTTTTAAGGAATATTGAAAAATACTGTATTTTAATTCAAAAGTGCCTATTAATCTATGTCATTTCTAATGTTATATTATTTTTTTAATTGGTTTTAATGTTTAGTTAGAATATATTTTCAGAGTTTAATCTAATTTTGGTCATTGGATGTAATTTCATTTTGAAATTAGACATAAACATGTGTCAATATTTTGATAGTTATTATTTTTTAAAAACACAATATTTGTTTTAACAACGAGAATTAATTTTGAATTAATTTTTGACACTTATGTGTTTTGAATTTAGAAAAATGAATTCTATATTTCTAAATCAGTAGGTCCAAATTGTGTAAATATGTAACTTTTATTTTTAAAATTTTTTAATATTTACTTCAGTAAATATTTTATTTACCATGATTAAAAGGTAAAAATAATAAATACGGGTAAAATATAATATTATAATAATATTAAATTACCTTAACATATGTCCTAATCCTATTAGATGATACATATCCAACCATGGGAATCCTTAGGTTGAATGTGTGACCCCATGGAGCAACATGGGAGTAATAATGACATTTTATATTAATTAATTTAACGTAAAGACAAAAATGACATAAACAAATATCTTTTAGTAAATAAATTTTTACATGGGGTTATATAAGTTATCTTTTCGACTATTAATTTTATTTGGAAATATAAGAATATTTCATATATCATGGTATTTTCTTTATAATTTTTGGACATCGAATAAATTAAATTATTTAGGACAAAATAATGATGCAATATTTACCTCATTAATAAATTATTTAAATAAATAAGATTATAAATATTAAAAAAATATCCAAAACCTGTCCAATTATTATTGGATTATTTTATTTCGGCCATGATTCTTCATAAATTTTATATTAACAAATATTTTACCTTTTGAAACCGAATATGAGGTTATAATAAAATATTGGTTTCATACATTCCTAAAGAGCCCCTCCTCTTCCTTATAAAAACCCCTCACTTCTTACCCATTTATCACACTTCTCAAGCCTTTGGATCATGAAAAATTTTCTCTAATAAGCTCCCAAGATCTCTCTCTTAAACATATAAGCCTTACCTTAGGCAGAAAACACTTTATGAAAACCTTTCGGTTCAAAGCAAAGGGAGTTACCCGATTTAAAGGTAACATCTTCTCTTAAGTTCTTTTGATTTATTTTTTTCTACAACCCCCTAAACTCTTTTTATTCCTATATTTTGTAATAAAACCAGTATCCTAAATATACAATGATTCTATTATTATAATTATTCTATGTACACTTACACACACCTTGATCTAATGGGTAAATAACCTAATGTTTCTGTGGATGGAAAACTAACGCCTCACGAAATGATGATTGTTCAATTAACTCATACCGCCTCTCATGGTGGCCACTATGATTGAACTGTATTTATATATGATATATATGATTTTTATTTTGTCTTTATTTTTATGTATTTTTCATTTATAGCATACCTTTACTGTTTCCATAATGGGTAAACGTGATAATTTCATTTTAGGAAGTACGGACTAACATCACCTCAAAGTCGTAAGACTCATTAATGCCTTATGTGGGATGTATAAAGAATGGAGTTAATGATATTATATATTATATTATACTTTAATTATAAATAACAATGTATCATTATGTTTTAATTCCATTAAAGTATGAAATAAAAATGAATGTAGCGTTCATGTGTATGTACGGCTTACCGTCTCCATGAACGGTGCATTTCATTTCTTTTATCCAAATGACATGTACTATTATAAATACATATATATAATGAATATATATGATTTATATGATATCTATATTATTAATATAATTCTATAGGTAATGGAGTATTGATCACAGGGACAAATTGTAGTTATAACAAGTTCATTTTTAACTCAAATTCTGAACATCGACAAAATGTACGATATGAACTCAAATAATTAACTAACTTTTATTGCAAGGTAATAAGTGATATAAAAGTTATAATAAAAATTAAATAGGTTATTAATCATGTATAAGTTAAATTAATTTTATTATTCAGGAATAACAAGAAACATACGAGTCATGCTGGACATAAGGTAAGGGATTTCTTATCTCAGTTTTAATTCTGTGAGATTTCCATTGTTCACCACTTATTTATTGCATGTGGTGTATTGTGTACTGCCATTTGGTATATATTATCATGATTATATTTATATAAATGGTATTTTGTGATTAATGTTGTGGTTATAATCTTTTCCTCACATGACTCCATTGATTACAACGTGGTATGGTTTTTCATATCACTTTTTATTCCTGTGAGATTCATGTTATATTAGACATTTTTTCTTTTTGTGTGGTGGATGTAATGCCCATGATTGTATTATTTCTGTAATATACTTTAATTTATGGGTATTTACATATTCATTGTGTGATATTTCTTTCATGGGGTGTATGTTTTGTAAGTTACCAAATGGGTAAGGGAACCTTTCAATCTCCTCTTTTTAAAAGGCTTCTTTTTGTTATGTATTTTAATTTAAATATTATTATGTTGTGATATGTTATTCTATGTCCTTATTGATGTAAATTTTATTTCCAAGTGATTAGATATCCTATTCTCTCTTATCTACTAATTTTTTAAATTTTAATGCGACGCCATTAGGCTATCTAATTTCAGTAAGAAAACTTCTTAACCCAATTTCAATTTTTGGGTTAAACATCTACTTCTTGATTATGTCATGATATGAATATGTGTGAATAACCTATGATTTTTTTAAACTTACTATACACATATATTGAGTGTATTTATATTTTTCACATATAATTATGTAATTGATTTATCCTTAATCAAAGGATGACGTTTTTATATGGGATTTCATTTCAATTTACATTTCCATTGAGACTTAATTGTTGATATGCACCAATTCACTATAATATGGGGTATATAATGTCCTTTGGAATATTATATCATGAACAACGTTATTCTCATGATATTATTAAGTTCTGATTAAATTTTTTTCATCAATTATTTGTATTCTAGTGTCTCTCATTTTGTTAAAAACTCATTAACTAAAATACCTTTTTAAATGTTTTAAAGGTTTATTCTTCTAAATCTTTCACATTAACATACATGTTTTAAATATGGTTTTAAGGATTTATTCATATGGAATTGAATGTTTTGAAATTGAAATTTCATTCAA
Organism: Viscum album; assembly: GCA_963277665.1. Taxonomy (NCBI): domain Eukaryota; kingdom Viridiplantae; phylum Streptophyta; class Magnoliopsida; order Santalales; family Viscaceae; genus Viscum; species Viscum album. The sequence continues at coordinate 1,454,710,943 of OY728135.1, read as the reverse complement.
AAGCTTCAAAGTTGTATGGGACACTTGGATTCAAAAATCTATTTATTTAATATTTTAAATGGTTCTAAAAATGGTATGATAAAAGATATGATTTTGTCAATATTTTGAAATGATATATTGTGATTGCAATGTGGAAATGTTATATTTCCATTATGTTTTTTATGAGTTATGAATATGTTATGGCTATTGGTAATTGTTTACGTATACAGGTGGTTCCATGATAAACCTATGGGAGGTGAGCCTAAGATAGCTCTCCAATGCATTGGGTAACGTGACATAGGTTTACATTAATGTTCTCCTAAGAGATTTTTGGAATATACTGTGATGGGTATTCCAAATGTGACTCCATCTATAGATGTGATAGCTACAATTTAATTATGTTATTTATGTTGTAAGTTACATTTATGATTTATTATTTCTATGTGTTGTTCATAAATATTATGATTTCATGACTTATGTTATGATTGAAAAGTAAGGTTTCATTATTTTGTATTTATTGATGGGTTAATGTTTTCATTCCTTATTTTATATTAGTTACTGAGATTCTTATGCTCATCCCAAGTTTTTGAAATGTTTTCCATCGGACATAAAGATGAATAACTGTAAATGACAGGATCAAGGAAAAGTTACACTATCAATGACATGGAAATAGACATGATTCTTTTTTTCAAGAGTTTTTATTTTATGAAAAAAATAGATACTTAGTATAATTGTCTACATGTAATATTCATGTTGTTATGTAAATGTTATGAAATAATTCTCTAAAACTCTAAACCTGAAAAGATCCTCAATGTGAATTATCTATTTAATTCAAGATTATGCAATGTTTAATGTTGGGTCCTTACAGTTGGTATCAGAGGTCGGTTTAGACAACTTTAGGGATTATGAGTTTTCTTCAAACACATGTTCAATCCCTATGTATATTATTTCAGTTAAATCCTTATATTATAAATTTTTTCAGATCAAGGCAAGTATGTTTCAAATGGAATGAGGAAGATCTCAAATAATATTCCTATCTCTTCTTGATGACTTTATTGCAATAATAATTGAAAAGTCATGTTCGAATGATTGTGAAACTTTTTCTAACATACAACTCACTTGCAAGAAATTGTTTGAGATATCAAACACATCCACTATACCTCGATATCATCGTGGATCATGGGTTGTATTTAATCAAATCATATTTTCACAGCATTCTCATATTTTTATGAAAGGTAAATATTTTCATGGAATTATCAAATATTTTACCTTATCTCAAGATTTTGATACATATTATTATTTTGATAAATATTCTTAATAAGGAGACCCTTGAACAACCTATTTATAATTTATTTTAAAATATAGTCTGTCAGCACATACATATGGTATTTTAAAGGGACCGCTGATTGAATTTTTTAACTCAAACTCAGTCCGACTATTTTATAAAAATCATGTTTTATCATATGTTTTGAAATTATATGTCATGCATGATTATTTTCCAAAATTATTTTTATTTGAACACCCATATGATCCAAGTTGTACAAGGTGTATTTGTATGAAGGAATCAAATGATTTTGAAGGATCTCTAAATCATTGTTTCAATGCATGGACCATCTACCTACGTGAACAAGATAACTATGAAACCAAATGTACACCATGATCAAGGTATGATGTTCTTCATTTTGGGGATCATTTTATTTTATCATATGGTGGTGAAATAAGACTTCAAGAATTAAGATGTTGAGATCATAATGAATTGTGATAAAAATGAGAGGTATAAGGAAACCATTGAGGTTAAAACACATCAGAGTTATATTTGAGTTTTATAAAAAGGACAACACGTAGACCGTGTGAAAGCCTGTCGTGTCGGACAAAGCTGCAGGAATCAAACCCACAACCAATGTGCGATTGGGATTTATTTCCTACCACTAGACTATGTGAAGTCCCTGGTTAGTATGACTTTTATTTGTAAGTTAAATAGATTTATTGATCATGAATAAGTTGAATCTGGGAAGTTGTGTTTTATCAAATGGATCTCCTAAGTATAATAAAATGATTTGTTGATTAAGTGACAAAAGTGATTTTGGAAGACATTGTCTCTTTTGGGGAACAATATATAACTATATAAAATGGAATAATATGGGATTTAAATTTTTTGGTAATGGTTGAAATATTATTTTTGGAAGAATTTATGTTATATTTTGAAAATATAGATATCTGGGTTATTTATGGAAATGACTAACCTATCAAAGAGAATATGTGATTAGGTTAATAACACTTCAGTATGAGACTTTAAGAGTAGTCTATGCTATTTGAAGATAAATGTTATGATTTACTAAGGAAGACTATGGGATTAAATCATTCTATGTTTTGGGTTTCAATCTTAGATTGTATTATTTTGAAGAATTTTAAAGACAATTATGTATTGAATGGTCTTTCCTGAACATTGGGTACTTTTTTTGAATTTTGGAGATTAAGAGTAGTAATTTTTTTATAAAGGATTATCCTTTTTTGGGGATTATATGATCCCGTACTAAAAATTTTTATTTTAGTTGATGCTTAAAGACAATGGAACTATATAGTTCTTTTTCTTGTGGATTATGTGATTTTATTGAATATGATTCTTGTGGTTTTGATGTTTCCAAGCCTTTTTGAATGCTCATTATTTAGAGAAAAGATTAGTTTTTAGTAGAAACCTATTAACTGAAGAAACTATACTTGAAGGTAATTATATTTTTTTATGTTCTTATTCTATGAAGCAAATGAATTCCTCAAAATAATGAAAAGGAACGTAAAACAAAAACTTTGTTGGGTTACGTTTCCTACTAGGCAATCAAAGACTGTTTAACACATCATAGTTTGGGACTTTCTGGTGGTTGAATTTATCTTAATCATGTTTTCTACCACACTCCTTTAGAACATGACAATTTGTTATATCTTCCATATCCATGTTTTCTTATATGTAATCTGATTATGGGTTATCTCAGGTGACCTTTGTACTTCTATTTCATTCTATTAAAGTGATAGATTTACTAACTCTTTTCCGATGTGGGAATTATAATGAAATTTCAAATCCCAGTTTTAAAATTGCGAGGACACAATTCCCAAAATGGGGGAAGGATGTAACATTCCAGGTAAATAAATAACATGAAATGTTTTATATTTATTAATATTTTTGAATTAAATATTAATTCTACTTTAATGGGGATTCTATGTTCGACGGCGTACCCGATACGCAACAATGGGTTTCATTGAAATCTTAGGTTTCACACTAATAATATAATATTAATCTTTTAAATGGTAGTTAGTAGTTAGTCATTGTATTGGCGGGAAGGAATAGAAATAACTAGAATATTATTATACATGTTTGTTGAGTATTTTTACATTTATCTAATAAAAATTAGAGGCTTAAAATAAGTAAAGAATTCGATTTTAAGCATAAATACACTAATATTCACTAAATGGATGATTTAACGCCTATTAATAGAGAACCATTTGACCAAATAAAATTATTCTTTAGAATTGGGACACCAAAATTTACTTTCGATGAGATTTCGGTATATTTCTGATAATGTTCAATTTTTTAGGGAATATGGAAAAATACTGTATTTTAATTCAAAAGTGCCTATTAATCTTATTTATTTATATGGTTATATTATATTTTTAATTTGTTTTAATGTGTAATTAGAATATATGTTTACCTTTTAATCTAATTTTGGTCATTTAATGTAATTTAATTTTTAAATTGGACATAAACAAGTGTCAATCTTTTGATAGTTATTATTTCTTAAAAACACACTATTTCTTTTAACAACGGGAATTAATTTTAAATTAATTTCTACCACATATGGGGTTTTAATTTGTAAAAATGGATTCCATATTTGGAAATCTGTAGGTCCAAATTTTTCAAATAGGTAACTTTTATTTTTATACGTTTTTAATATTTACTCCAGTAAATATTTTATTTAACATGATTAAAATTTAAAAATAATAAATAATGGTAAAATATAATATTATAATAATATTAAATTACCCTAACATGTGTCCTAATCCTATTGGATGATACATAGTCGACCATGGGCATCCTTGGGTTGAATTTGGGGACCCAATGGAGCCACATGGGATTAATAAGGACATTTTACATTAATTAATTTAATGTAAAGACAAATATGACATAAAAAAATATCTTTTAGTAAATAAATCATTGCAAGGGGTTATATAAGTTATCATTTAAACTATAAATATTATTTGGAAATCTAAAACTATTTCCTACATCAGGGTGGTTTTTTATAATTTTTTGACATCAAATAAATTAAATTATTCATGACACAATAATTATGCAATATTTACCTCATTAATAAATGATTTAAATAAATAAGATTCTAAATATTAACAAAATATCCAAAACCAGTCCAATTCTTATTGGATTATTTTATTTTATCCATGAGTCATCGTAACTTTGATATTAACGAATAGTTGTCCTTTTGACACCAAATATGAGGTTATAATAAAATAATTGTTTCAAACATTCCTAAAGAGCCCCTCCTCTCCCTTATAAAAAGACCTCACTTATAAACTATTTCTCACACTTCTCAAGCCATTGTCTCATGAAAACTCTGATTTCATAAGCTCCCAAGATCTCTCTCTTAAACCTATAAGCCTTACCTCAGGTAGAAAACCCTTCAAGAAACCATTTTTGTTCAAACCAATGGGAGTTACCCAATTTAAAGGTAACGTCTTCTCTTTAGTTATTTTGTTTTATTTTACTTCTCCAATCCCCTAAACTCTTTTTATTAGTTTATTTTGTAAAATAACAAGTTTCATAAATATACTAGGATGTTTTTATGAGAATTTTTAGAACTAAACTTACACAAACCTCCATCTAATGGGTAAATAACATAATGTTTCTGTGGATGGAAAACTAATGCCTCATGAAACAATGATTGTTCAATTAACTCATACCACCTCTCATGGTGTCCATTATGATGGAAATGTATTTATATATGATATATATTATGATTATGTTTTCTTTATTATTATGTATTTTTCATTTATAGCATATATTTATGGTTTCCATAATTTGTAAACACGATAATTTCATTTTAGGAAGTGTGGGCTACCACCCCTTCAAAGTGATATGACTCATTAATGCCTTATGTGGGAAGTTTAAAGGATGGATTTTTTGATATTATATATGATATAATACTTTTAATTATAATATAACTATGTATCAGTATGTTTTAATTCCATTAAAGTATGAAATAAAAATGAAAGTAGCGTTCATGGTAATTTGTTATTAATTGGGTGGTTATTATCTTTTTCTCATAAGACACGATTGATTACAATGTGGTATGGTTTCTCATCTCACTTTTTATTCTCGTGAGATTCATGAAATATTAGGCACTATTTCCTTTTGTGAGGGGGATTTACTGCCCATTTTTGTATTCTTTGTATAATATACATTAATTTATGGGTATTTACATATTCATTGCGATATCTTTCATTCATGGGGTGTATGTTTTGTAAGTTACCAAATCGGTAAGGGAACCGTTCACCCTCCTCTTTTTAAAAGACTTATTTTTGTTTTGTATTTTAATTTACATCTTATTATGTTGGGATATGTTCTTATATATCCTTATTGTTGTAAATATTATTTCTAAGTGATGATATATCCTTTTATATCTCATCTACTTATTTTCTAAATTTTAAAGTGACGTCGTTAGGCTGTCAAATTTTTGTAAAAAAACTTCTTAACCCAATTTCAATTTATGGGTTGAACTTCTACTTCTTGATTATGACTTGCTATGAATATGTGTAAATAACCTTGGATTTTTTACCCTTTATATCCACATATAATGGGTGTGTTTATATTTTTCTGACATTATTATGTAATTTATTTATCCTTAATCTAATGATGTCGTTTTATAAGGGATTTTGTCTCAATTTACATTTCCATTGAGACTTCATTGTTGATATGAACCAATTCAATCTTTTATGGTTTATATACAGTCCTTTGGAATATGATATCATGAATAAATTTATTTTAATGATATTATTAAGTTCTGATTAAATGTTATTGATCAATTATTTGTATTCTAGGGTCTCTCATTTTCTTAAAAAATCGTTAACTAAAATATCGTTTAAATGTTTATTCTTATAAATATTTCACAGTAATGTCCATGATTTAAAAATGGATTTAAGGATTTATTCATATGGACATGAATGTTTTTAAATTTAAATTTATTTCCAAAGATTCAAAGTGGTATGGGATAATTTGATTCCAAAATCCCTTTATTTAATATTTTAAATGGTCATGAAAATGGTTTGATAAAAGCTTTGATTCATTCAATATTTTGAAATGATATATTGTGATTGAAATTTTGGAATGTTATCTTTCCATTATGTTTTTTTGGGTTATGAATATGTTATGGCTATTGGGAATTGATTACGTATACGTGTGGTTCCATGAGAAACATAGGGTAGGTGAGCCCAAGATAGCTCTCCAATGCATTATGTAACATGATGGAGGTTAACATAAATGTTTCTCCTAAGAGATTTAGGGAATATATTGTGATGGGTATTCAAAATGTGACTTCCTCTTTAGCTGTGATAGCTACAATGTAATTATGTTATCTATTTCGTAAGTTACCTTTATAATTAATGATTTCTATGTGTTGTACATAAATATTGTGATTTCATGAGGTATGTTATAATTGAAAAGTATGGTTTCATTGTTTTGTATTTATTGATGGGTTAATGTTTTCATTACTTATTTTATATCCCTTATTGTGATTTTTATTCTCATCCTATGTTTTTGAAATGTTTTCCAAATGACTTAAAGATGAATAAGGTTAAAGGTTGGGATTAAGGAAAAGTCATGCTGTCTAAAACAAGAAACTAGACATGAATCTTTTTTTTTCAAGAGTTTTTATTTCATGAAAAAATTGATACAGAGTAGAATTTCTACATGTAATATTCATGTTGTTATGTAAATGTTATGGCCTAATTCTCTAAAACTCTAAAACTAAAAAGATCTTCAATGTGAATTATCCATTTAATTCAAGATTATGTAATGTTTAGGGGTGGGTCCTTACAGAGAACACTTAGTGGGACTATATGAAGAAGAAGATCACTAAACACACATCAATGTTCGTGGTATGTCAACAAGTGAAGGGTGAAAGGAAAAAGTACAAGGGGATGATGTAACCATTACCCATACCAATATGGAAATGGAAGAACATCACAATGTAAATGGTCACTAGAATACAGATGAAATATCAAGGAAACAATTCTAGATGGGATATTGAGGATCATCTTACAATGATATCTCAAATTATCACAATTCAAGATGACTTCTCATTGGATGAACATACACAGATACACATCGGTGAAGTGGTAATGATGAATGGAGTAAAAATATCAATTTTTTGTGACTAGGATCAGATATTTACCTCCAATATCTGAAAAATTCATCAACATTCTCAAAAAAATTAGTCGAAATTAAATATAGATTATCATATTCAAACTGATGTCCAATTTGAGTGAACCATTTATACACTAGAAGATATATTGAGAGCATGTTCTGTGGACTGAAAAAGGGAATGAGACAACAATCTACCTTTGGTCAAATTATCCTACAATAATAGTTTCCACTTGAGCATCAAATGGATCCATATGAATCCATTTATTGGAAAATATCCAGAACAATAATATGTCGGGATCAAGTCGGTGAACATAAATTGATAAGAGCTGAAATGGTAGAAAAAGTGAAAAAATTTCAGCATCATATTCGGGAAGCCCAATGTTATAAGAATTTTTATATAAATTTTTTTTGTTGAGACCTGTATTTTATGGTTAGAGACAAGTTATTCCTCTATATATATCTATGTAAGATCATAATGTGATTTGGGAAGAAAGGAATGTTGAGTCCACATCATCCCCTATGAGATTATTGATCATTTTGGAGGTGTATCCTATCGAATAACACTTCCACATACCATGTCTCAAGTACACAATGTATTCTACATATCCCTCTTGAGAATGTACATAATGGATCCCTCACATGTACAAAATACATAGGTGGAACATTTTCAAAATGTTATCTCTTTCGAGGAGTATCCGATAAAGATCTTGAATCGTAGTGATAATGTTCCACACAAAAAAATGCTCACCCGGTCAAAGTACTATTTCAAAATGATAAATATGAAGAGGTGACATGGGAATCATAGGAAGTGATGAAGGAGAAGTGCACTAACTTGTTTTCACCATTATTTTTAAAATGAAATTTCAAGGGAGAAATTTCATAAAGGGGGATAAATATAATGACCTAAAATTTTATAAATTAAAATTCCATTCTTATTGTTTTGTTATATAGTATAAATAACATAAATGTCACATTTAGAACATACTATAAATATTACAAATGAATAATGAATGAAATAATAGGTATTTCTATATGTTAAGGATCCAAAAATAATGGGATAGTAACTTGATAGTTGGAATCGTAATGTGACCCTTATGAATAGTAGAATGAAAAATAGAATCTCAACCTTGCCTATGAAATTATAAATAAAATTTATCCATATTAACAATTACAATGTGATATAATTATATCCCAATATATGTAAATAAATGTTTTATAAATTATTAGTTAAGTGTTCATATTTTTATAAAAAAATGTGTTTATTTTCAATTATATAATTAATATAATGTTCTAAAAATATATATCCAAAAAATGAATTCATAAATTGATGTTTTTTTCTTATTATTATAAGATAATTTTATTAGACCTTAATTAATATTTCAATGTATTATAAATTCATTTATATTTTAAAAATTGGTATTCCCAAAGAAAATGAGGATTTTAATTAAAATTTAAATATGTCATATTTTTAAAATTATTTTCAAAAAATAGACTTAATTGATGAATTCTCGACCCAAAAAAACGGTTCGGGAGATTTTAATAGATATTTATAAAATATTTACTGTTTTAGTGAATAGTTAAATATGGTAATAAACGGTATATATACATTAAAATTTAAATACATATTACTTGAGGAATTGATAATGTAAGAACCATTATCTAGAAATATCCTTCATTATTTTAAAAAATTTATTTATAATTCTATAACTATTCATATTCTTGAGTTAAAAAAAATAAACTTATGTATAAAATAATTAGTGAAGCTCCCTCTCATCCCCCATTAATACCTCCCTCGCCACATCTTGTCCTCACAACTCTCTATCATTAAGACATGAACAAATTATTCTCAAATATATTCCCAATCCCATACCTCATGTAAAAGATCCTTTTTTCCTTAAAAAAAATTCAAAAACCAATCTCTTAAGGATGTTATCAAGAAGAAGGATTTAAGAGGTAAAATCCTCTTTATTTCTTTCAATTTATTTTCAAGTCCATTTATTTTCTTATTCTCACCTCACTGCCCCTAATCCAAATGATATGATACTATAATACTATACATATAATGTAATTTTATTATTTGATTGAAATAATCCATCATAATTTTTTTCCAATATGCTTCAGTACTAAAAATGAAAACATAATATGTGTTGTGTTAATTTATCACATTCATGGATAATGATGTTTTAAATTTCCATTGCCTATATCAAGAATTCCCATAAATCCATTTTTATGGTCAAAACATATTATAATATATGCATCATATTCTATTTAATGTTCTAGATCAATTTTATATAAATTATATCAATTAGTAAAACAAAAATTGTTTGTGATGATAAAAAACCGCCAAACTAATTTAAACGGCCATCACTAACATATTATATAATGATTCATCATCTCCCCAAACAATTGAATTATAAATATAACCATTTAATCATATGTATTTTCGTTAATAACATAAAATTTCAATTATGGAAAATTATTCTCATATTACATAATTTTCCAAACATGTATACACATAAAATCTGTTTTGAAAACCAAGAAAACCAACACTCATGAATGATGAAATTGAATATTATAACTCATAAAAGTGAACATAAATGAACGAATTAAAATTATAATAAATTAAATTCACGTATTAATGGTCCTAAATCGACTAAATAATGGATTTTATTTTACTATTTAGGACATTAATATCAAGTGAAAAATAGTGTCAATCATAAGGTAAGGTTTTATTCTTGAACCACCATTTTTTCATTTGTGATAATATTTCTCTATATTAACCCCAATGTAACTATAATTTTTTATTTAATTATTATAAATTCTATTTATATGTTACAAAATCATGTTTTTGGACCATTTAATCTTTCTTTTTATGGGATATAAATTTTTTTATAAGGTTCCCTTCCCAATTCTTCTTGATAAGGAATCCCGATTATAGGGAACTTCCCAATTTATTACCCATTTACTAGTACAATCCATTATCTATTTGAATCCACCAATATTTTTGATAAAATCACTAATTTTATCATGAACAACTTCCTTTTTAATTTCTTATTTTTTAGAAAAAATACGCCTTTTTCGTTGAATTATCTTTAATAGTTTCTCTAAACCGCACTAAAATATATCATTGATAATGTTTATTAAACACATTTTTATAAGTTTCCGATTCAATTTGAAATAATTTATAAATTTATATTTAAATTTAACAATATGAATTTCCTTGTATGATTTAAATACATTCTTTCATTGACACTATTATGATATTCTTTTTTTATATGCCTCATGACATGATTATGATACCCAATTCTTTCTGTGGGTATGTCTTATGCTTGATTATCCATGTGGCACATATATAAATGAAAATAATATGATTGGTGCACATAGATACTTCTCCAATGTGTTGGGTAATATTTATTCTAATGAGATTTTTGGATGGGACATGGAGTGAACCTGATTCCATTGTGAGATTGTGTCCACCATATGATATAGACAAGGAAGCTAGCCTTGGATCATGTTTATGTGATGTTATATGATGTTTCCACATTCCTATGATTTCATGGTTATATGTTCACATTTTATACTTTTATTTGTTTTTTATATTTATTCATGTTCCATATCTTTAGGGCATCATGTTATGACTTCCCACCCATGAGCTATGTTTTATTCCTATGCTTATTCCATTATTGGGATTTTTAGCCAATCCATTTTATTCAAGTTTTCTATAAGTTATCCTATGGAGTGGTAAGATCTCAATTGATGTGGATATCTCATTATAAAGATTAAATAAATTATGTTTTTTGTTTGGTTTTCATGTTTTCAAATTATCTAACAAAACTTAAAAGGATGATATTATTTATGATCCTTGGTTGAATATGATTGTAAACTATGATTAAAATCATGTAATAATATTCTTAAAAGAATAGGGTCTCTATAAGTTACTTAATGAAGAGAATTTGTGGAATGATCAAGATATGTTTCCAACCTTATATCGGTTGTTGTTGTACATGCTTCAGGGAACCAAAAAAGAGAAGCCAGAGATAAGGGGTATCCCTTTTATGAAGTGGTTCAACAAAATCATGAATGAACCAGTTGTAGGGACAATTAAAGCAGAGAATCCATTAATAATTTTTGAACTATACCTCACACATTTTTTGAGGGTTATCAACGGAGTAAATATTTATCATACTAGTGGATTTTAGATTCGAACTAATTGAAGGTGTGGGGATACAACATCAAGAACGAGGCCCATGGATTGGTTAGACTAGTGGGGTTCATTGTAATTATCATATATGGTTAGATTATATGACTGAGGGATACACACAAGGTTGTGTGACCGAGCACTATAATAACGGAATGAATTCCAGTGATGGGGAAGCATAAGAATTTGGATATCTCAGTATAGTAGAATACGTACAGATTAATTCTCCACATTAGTGAAGGGAACATGCCACTTTGTGTGTGTGGTCACTTCCATGTCATGTACAGATGGTTAGCACAAAACATGGGGGGTTTATGATTATCCAAGCCTTATTTCTACTCTAACAACAAATTTCATACCTAAAATCCTGAATATTTTCGGGAGTCATTATTTAACCTGATTTTGATGGTCGTATTGGAGAAGGTTGTGCTGAATAAAATTATATTTCACACATCCCCTCTTTTAAGGGTATTGGTAATAAATAACATAATAGGGATCATGGAGATGATAACATACCTCCTGGCCTATCAAGGCATGGTACTAGTGGCCATATTCGATTGTGATCCAATCTGAAAACCATACAATCCTAATCAGTTTGAGAAATAGTTCTAGTTCTTATAGAGGCTAACACTAAAGGTATACTTAGAGTTGAGGTCGGAATTCCATCCATTGTAATTATGGTATATTTGTAACATGGTTATTCATGATATTGTAAATTTATGGATCAAGATACCACAACTTAATTACACATATGGGCATATCTATGATGATGTGATGAGTTTGCAAAGTGCATATCATGTTGTTATACTGAGGCGAAGGGCCAAACGATTCAGTGAAGGAGTGTCCCTTTAACTGTAGGGTCAGATCCAAGTGGTAGTTAGTTTTTTTCCTAGTTGCAAATCCACGCCAGTGGGTAGAGAAGTAGTAGCAGGCCCAATAATGTGTGGTACTAGATTGGTAGGAGATGTGGAAAGAGGAGTAAAAGTATTAGAACTAACCATTTGGGGGGGGGAACACAGGAATAAGGGGAGCCATCTAGGTTGGTTCCAATGACATTTTTAAATGACACTATGATGCAGTTATGCTACATGGACATTCCCAATGATGATATCTTCTTCATGTTCAGAAAAAAATTTGTTATCATCATGTAGATGTTCAGTGTTTATGGGATATGAAAAAATCATAACTGACATGAGATGTGTATCAGTGGTATTGGACCTGCCAAAGCTAAATTCAAAATATCTTGAGATGAGGTGGAGAAATATGTGGCTGACCTTGTGGACCTAGTCCCTACCTTGGTTACTACATGCCCTCTAACTAACCGGGTAAGTGTTCTGCTGAACACGACTTCTCCCGCACAGTTCTTTCCAGAAGAGATAGTTGTGCATGTACCTCTAATGGAAGAGTCAGTTGATTCATATGGAATATACACCTATATATTATCTACCATATCAGGAAGTACTTTTTTTGAATAGGTAAATACCTAGATCTCATGTCTCATATAAAACTTGTTCTTGAAACCACTACCTAAATATTTTCTAAACTTTTATAGGAATAATTCATAAAATAAGGGGAGGACCTTGAATCATTTTAAAATGAGGTATAAAATAAATCACCCCATTATGGGGGGGATATTTTGGGTCCCCCTGAAGTTGTGGATCCGATTATCCAACCATAGGTTCCCATAACATCGGAAGAAACTGCAGAAAGAACATTGCTCGAGGGGATAATTGTGAACCTCTGTGACCTCCTCATCAGAATATAAAATTCATAAAATTCATTTATTCATTTAAAAAAATTACTCACTTTATTCATTTCCTTCAAATACTAAATGTAATAATTTTGTAATTGATGTTTGAATGGTGCCCATGACTCAAACACTAGTGAAAACATGTTCATTATATGTGTTTTAGGATTATATGGTTATGAAAGATTATGGTCTTCCCATGAAGTTGGGTTGGTAGGCCGTGGAGTTTGAAAAAGTTATAGTGGTTCCACTAGAGAGTAATTCTAAGAATGTACCCCCACTAGTTTTGGAAATTCCCATTAAAGGGATGGATGAAGGATTTATGGTCCCTAAGTAGATTGTATAGGTTCCACTAGGGGAAGCTATTTGAGTCAAGGTTGCACCATCAATGGGGGTAGGAATGGAAGCTGGGACAATTTCATACACATCAGCAGTGGAAAAAGGTGAAGTGGAGGCTTATGTTGTAGGTGGAGAGGCTAACAAGTAAATTTTTCCCATGATTGTTCTCCGACTACCCAATCCTTAAAGGAGAACTTTGCTCCACTTTATCATGTTCGAGGACCTAAAAATGGATGACTAAAATGATAATATAATAGTAGTATATCCAATATATGATCCCACACCACCCAAGGAAATTAAACATTCTATATTAGAGGATACCTTGGAGAATTTAATAATTCTCCTCAAGGAATGATGGTATGTGTATAATTTCATCACCCTCACTCAGATAGATGAACTATCACAACGTGTGGGATTTATCCACCATTGGTTAGTCTTATTGGGGACCCGTAGGGTTAAAACAAAAAAAAAACACCATGCATTGGCATAATATTTCTTCATCCACTAGGGACATAGATAGTGTCGAGTTCTTGAAATCTCCTGGAAGATTTATATGGATGAGAGATAATAGGCACTATAATAACATGAAGAAGATATTATTTTCATAGAGGGGATGAAACAAGATCACACAATAGTCACTACTACTCAAGATGAGATAATTAACATTCTAAGAGCTTTACTAGTATTTTAAAATGCTAAGGAGGCCGATGAAAAGAAGTTAGAGGTTGGTTTCCGTGACGAGTACAATCAAAAGCTTATTAGGGTCAAATATGTTCTATATAAGGCCAATGGGGAGAAATAATACCTGTTGGTAAGATAGGGAGTCCCTGTAGGCCACTCATTAGGGGCTGGTTTAACTTGATCACTCAATTATTGTGATCATTATTTTAATGAATATAACAAAATAGAGGCTCCAATATGTGGATAACCCTATAAAACCTTGGTTTTTTACTACCTACATTCATGGAGATACTCTTATATTAAATATATAACTACCATCATATTTCAGAAACAGCCAACAATAAATACTTATGATCACGTGACTCATTATTAGTGTGAGAAATATGGGACAAATAAATTAGTGTTCAATTGTATGAGAGTAATATATAATCACTAAAAACTCTGGGTCCACTTTTGTTACTGACCACTAATATTTTTTCTAGTTGAGGGATTTTTTGGCTAGATAACACGACTCTCTAAATAGATGATTTTCATATCCAATATGCACTAATGCAGGAATGATGTATCTTTTGGGGCATTTAATTTGATCTCAACAAACTGGAAAGTGGAGTGTGAAAAAAATTCCCATTGTGTAGAACCTAATGGATGTTATGATATGATATAGGGTAACTATTGAACGTGTTCCAAACATAGCATCCATATAGATTATTCGATAATGGGGGGAAATAAGGATCAACTGGTGACCATGATTAAAATATGGAACTCACCTTATACTTCCATCCAATGTTCTCTGAGGCGTTATCTTGGGATGGTAGGAGATCCCTGGAAGGACACCATTCTATTATTGTGTCCCTTTAGACGTGAAATAAGATAAGGATCAAGCTTCATTCCAAGCATAAAAATGAAGTCATGTATAGTTTGAATGAAATACAATACTCTATGAATCACGCCACCATATATTAGACAACATCAGAGTGGGAACATAATTTAGAAGAAATTAATACTCATCTGGAGGGGGGAGTTATCTCAGATTCCAAGCAATGGAAGGAGAACATGAAAAATGTAGAAAATGACTGACATCGACGGAAAATGGATTCCCAGTGAGGGACAAAATGATATCTTATATTTTTACACCATGAAATGAGGACATTGGATATATAATTTTGGCATCACAGAGTGATGAATATGTATTGAATGGTGTAACTTCCTACAATATGGGCATATATCATATTTAAACATCGTATGACTAGGAAAATGCACACAGTTAAAGGTTGAATGGGTTAGACCATAGAGAACAGTTTAAAATATTATTGCATGGACTCGAGGTGTATCTCAAAGAGATTTAAGTTACATTGAAGATAGATTTATCTACATCAATGAAATAGACATGGAGGCCACTTGATTCCGTATAATACATCGTTGTAAAAACTAACACACAATTAAATTTCATGATGATTGGATTAGTGATTTACTCTTTTTTTTAGTCCTAGATTTTATACCATTAGGTTTTCTAAAGTGCATAGTATAATAGGAAAGAGTATTAACCTGACCTGCATAGATGATCAGGGAGGCCCATGTGACATGATAATTATATAAGGCTGGTTATAAATAGTTTAAGGCTCCACTTCTTGGAAACTATATGGTACTAGTTTAAAGTCTTGATGTGTGGAAAATATATTTTTTTATTTCAATTGGTACTCAAGCGACACAAAATAGGTAAAATCCAACGTGAAGGATCTGAATAAGGATTGTGTAAAACCTAATTATCAAAAATAAAAAAAAACAAAGTTTAGGTTCATGATTTTTTAATTGGGGAAAAGAGAAAAAATAGTTTGATTTCTGGATTTTTTGAATAGTTGTTTCACCACATATTTATTAAACTGGCTTACCTAACTTATTTCCAGTAATAATTAAAATTAATTTCATTCATTGAGGATTATAGGTTTCTTAGTTTAATTTAATATAGCTAAGATTATAGGGTATTAATATATCTTAATGTCACAATGATTTGGACCTGTTGCAAGTAGTTTAATATCATATATCCTACAACATATGGTAATTATTAGATTAAATTATAAAAGCTTCGACCAATGGATCCATGTTTCAAGTCATGGAGTTTGGACCATGGATATGGGCCTTATTAAATTATGTCAAATAGTGTGGTGGCATGAAAAATATGATTTGAGAGAGGACCAAGAAGGACATATACCATAACACATATTCTTATGAACACTTTCATAGAGTGTAACATCGTGATTCATCGACTCATGGATCTTCATTTATGGTCAGAGAGTTCTGACCAAAAGAGGTGACATAAAAAAAGGGACATGTGTAGTGTGGTAGGAACGACCCCACATGAATGACAACTATGAAGGAAAAATTCCACATAAAATATTTCGGGGAAAAACACATATAGTTTAAAATCATGTTTCTTGGAATAGGACACCTATTTTAATGTAATTGAGTTTGGACCCTTGAGAGGATCTTCTAAAATGGATATATGTAGTGTGTTGGAGTGACAATACTGATGTGAATGAGTTCCAAGGTGGCCCATTTCCTCAAAAAATATTCCAAAGAATACTCTCCCACAACATAAAGTCATGAAATTTTACTTGGATGTTGTGAAACTCAACTATGGGTATAGAAATCCTACCAAAACACATATGCCCATGTGAGTCGTTCTCAATGTGGGAAAAAAGAGTGGTGAGGGAATTTACCTAAAACATGGAATTTCACAATAAAGGAATGGTGAAAATAGGTTAGGAATATCCCAACAAAACATACCTGCTTACTATATGCATACAAATACATGTAGGGGTTACACGAAGGGTGTTGGAGTTCCACTAAGACAAAGGACGGTTGATAGGATGAATGTTAAGAATTCATAGGACTAGATAATGGGGGGACTAATGATCATGAATCACTATTGGACATATTCAAAACATTGGATCACCAACAACACATGTCATGAACTGGGTGAGATAATAGAGGATTAGGTGTTGAACTTGTTCTAAACACATGATCTGTTATATTATTTATGTGATCCATCAAGGCATGGCCCATGATGGTAGGTGACCCTTTCCCAAACACCATTACTATTTTGGGTTCCTTTTTGTATTTGAAGGATGATAGAAACCGAAATAGAAAAGTAATTTAAGTATGAATATGAATTGAGGGAATGCTTGTGTGGTATTTAGCACTCTCTGTTCTATACCACACCATATTTGGGAACACCGATGGGAAAATATAGAAGTATGATCAAACCCAGGTGATTAAAATAGTTTGAGGTCATATTTCATGGACCATAAGAATTATTTTGGTTTTGTGACTTAAAGGTCAGACCATGATGGAGATAATGGGACAATAGATTTGATGAATTTGCAGTAGGGCATGAAGATGGTAAGTTTGAGCTTCACTACATATCCCCCGAAAATGGTAATCAAGAATCACATAGTTATGAAAGGTGGAACAGACAATATAATCACATATGGTCTAGATCATTAAGAAATAGTGTTCATGTTTTTTCTCGTGGTGAATGTGTTAAAACCTCACATGAATGATCTAAGGAGGCACTACACAACAAAAATGTTAGCATAGAGATGGTCTATCTTATTTTAATGTCATATGGTCTGGACGATGGGGGGATTTTTGTTCTATGTATTTATATATATATATATAAGGAATATAATCGGTATTCCATGATGTGAATGGCGCCAATGAGGCCAAAATACAATATACCAACCTTAATAAATAATGCATATAATTTAAGGTAATAATGCTTGGATTGTTTCTGAGGCCCAGGGGTAAAAGGGTGGGTCAATTTGTAGTTGGGCCTAAAGATAATAAGTACAGGTTTAACTAAACATTGGATGAAGATGGTATTCGATACACACATAGTTGTAGAAAATGGTGTAGTATGAGGGCGACATCAGTGGGGGTTATCCTCTTAAGAGAGGGTAATCATGGCTTCTAATATCTATTCTTACCCACCATATGTTCGTGGAATGGGGTGGGCATATTATCTTATTTAATAGGCATATAAATTTTTAATGGGGTAGAATCATAGTTTAATTTCATGAGATGAGGATATTGGTCGTTTTATTTCAAATTCATACAAGTTAGACCATTAGTGATTCTTTCAGTTTATCGTCATAGAGACATGATCATATGTCAATAGTTCATGGTTGTACAGCATGGACCGTATGGTGGATTATTATTTTAAGGTATTAAATCTTGGACCATGGGATCTTAGTTTAAGGTCATAGAGTTTTGACCATGAGAGGAGTGTGTAATGTGGATATTTGTAGTGTGGTGTTATTATAAACCTGACATGTGGGACCATGGCGACCCAACAACACACAAAACATTCATATGGAGAATCACGTATAGTTTAATGTCATCATTCAGGGAATTGAAATCCTAGTTTAATATTTTATTGTTAGAACATGGTGGATAGTTTAACATTACATGTATCAAATGGAAGCAACTCCTTACATGAAGTACTACCTAGGAAACATGGCATTGGTGGGAGGGGTGATGTGATATCCATCCTTGGGGATCAAATAACACGAACCATTAAAATAGACCTTATGAATGATATAAGGTCCTTCACATATGGCATCTAACTTTTGAATATTTTTTCTAGAATCACCAGCATTCTAAAAGCTAATAGGGTGTCACCCTAAAGGATGGAATATAGGAGAACCTTATTATTGAATGATCTTACAATCCTATTATGGTACCTCTTTAAAATATGCAAGACCATGAGCATGTTCTCCATGAGGGATTCCATATTATTTTGATGAACATATTATATTACTTTTAATGTCTTTTGGTCATAGATAGTTCTTCTATGCGATGGAAACTAAACCAGAATGGGTAGGACTACCTTTATCCCATAAAACAAAGAATAAAGATTCACATAGGTGGATTTTTGTGTCATTTTATGATAGTCACATAGGGTATTGGGTATTTTATTCTTTCCAAAATTTATTGTTCTTTCCCATCATATTATGGAGAATGTTAGGGTGTAATTCATAAATCCAAAAATATTTCCATTTTCCTATGCATGGAATCATGGATTGTGGTTTGAACAATTTTTTTCTGGGCATAATATCACGTTATCTCAACTACAAGAAATTTTGTTCCATTATTAGTGGGAATAGTGTAAGGAACTCTGAATTTGTGAATTATGTGGGAGCTCCCAAATTTAATCATGGACAAGGCCTTGACATCCTTGAGGGTAATCAATTTTTTCCACATAAAATTTAGATCTATCAAAGTCATAATGGACCATAACTAGTGGGATATTAAAGGTAGATAAGGGGATACAAAATCAATTCCCCATACTATAAATAGAACAAAATATTTTTTGGTGAGGAGGATATTCAAGGGTAAATGCACAAATATGGCATAAATATGACACACATGAAACCATTTAGCCTATAGATATAGACTTGGAGTATAGTGGGACAGAATTAGCCTAGTCTCTAAATATGGGGGGATAACTTCAATCCATCAGGATGGTCACCATAATACCCAACATGAACGTCCTACATGACCTAGGGAATCCCATCTCTTGTGATTTAGTGGAATCGAATTCCATAAAAATCATTTTTTAGGGGATTAATTCACATTTAGGCATGATTGGATGGTAAAATGCACTATAAAATGATGGATTAACACCCTCTAAGCTCACTATGGTATGGTAATTCTACACTAGAGATACTCGATGAAAGGAGTTGTCCATTCATGGTTCTTCTATATGGTGGGGGGACATAGGGTTCCCGATGTTGAAGTACCAGCATTAAACTATTTTACCTATTTGAGGATATCACCATCTATTATGATGAGGTGGATGACCCTCTAAGGCACCAAATGAATTAAAATTTCATCCTTGTTAGGCTATCTAGGTGAAAAAACCAAACTGGGGAAGGCATCAGTGTGACCATTTAGCTATCAATGGACAGTAGTCAATTTCAGCTGAGAAGTGAACTAGTCCATAAGCTAAAAAGTGTTCTCTAATAGGGGCATGATTTCTAGACATCTGAAAATGTAATCTTCATTAGTCTATTTGATCCGAAACATAGAGTCTCCCTTCTCATGAAAGCGGGGTACCTCAATCTCGATGACCAAATCAAGACTCGTGATGTGATCCTGACACTCTTCCTCAATTTTTATGAAACCCTCTGATAGTAGGAATGAGTATATTAAAGAATCCTATGTCGTGGTGATGATGATGATCCTTAGAAATACTATGTTGATCTTGGGAATTTCAAGACATCAATCGGTCTATCTTAGGGTGGCACAATCGAAATTAAGCTTCTAACATGACATGGCCTGATCCACTGAAAGGATAACCCCTTTTAGGAAATAGGTAGCTAGTGGAAATTCTTCATGATCTAGATTTACAGCTATGATGTTTTCCAATACATGAACCCTGAAATATTTCTATATAATGGTCTTAATGTCAAACTACTGAAGGATCACCACCCTGTGCACTAGTTGACCAGTCAATTTTGGTTGATTCAAGATATAATTCAATGAATCCACTCAAGAAACCAACTATATATCATGATGTTGTATAAAATGACACAAATTTTAAACTATAGAGTCTAGAGGGGGTAAATCATATCAATAGAAGAGTATCAGGTCACTATTTTGGGGAGAATTCCACCATGATAGGAAAAAATATTATCTCTACTGAGATTGTTCTTCTATGTTTAAAGGGAACCAAGAGACTATTCTAATGTAGTCACACAGAATAACAGTGGATTCCCAAAAATAGGAGAAAACAGAACCACATGTTATAGTAGATACTTATTGATTTTATCAAAAGAATTCTGGAACTCCTCACCCCACTAGTATATGGTTCCTTTCTTCATGTTCCTAGAGTAGGGATTACACTTTCCAGTCGGATTCATGATGAAACAATATATATAGGCCAAGTTTCATAGGATGCCTTTGATCTCCTTTGGATTTTTTTGTGGGAGGAATTTGGATGAGACTGTTGATCTTATCTTGTTCTATCTGAATGTATCTATATCTGATGAGGAAGCCATGAAACAACCCATAAATAACACACAATGCACACATAAATGTTTTTTTCATCAAATTCTTCGATCAGAGGAAGATGAACAATATCTCAAGGTATATGATATGGTCCTAATGATGATGGTATTTGACCACTGTGTCTTCTACATATTATTCCACTAGCATCATAAGAATCATTTTGAAGATGTAATGCATGTACCATTGATATGTGGATCATAAATTCTTAAGGTGGATGAGATTAAACGGGTAGAAAAAGGTCCCTTAAATAACCATTAAGGAGGTATACTCATTATACTCAGAGGAAATCCAGATCTAGTTGTTCCTAGAGTGTCCATCCATGATAGATAGAGCACAAAATTTATCTATAGCATTGATCAACAACTCTATCATAGGAAGTGAAAAACTATCCATCAAAAAATTGTAGTTGAGGTCTTGGAAGTCGATACAGAATCTGATCTTCTTATTCATCTTTTGGAATAGAATTCTATTGGATATCCATTTGGGTTATAGGAAATCCTTTACGTAGTTGGATTTGATAATATTTTCAACCTCGAACTTGACCATATTACCATAGAAAGGTGAATAATCTTGAGGGGCTACTTGAATCCATGGTTACTTGATGAGAGACCATGAAAGTGGATTAAAAATTATGGGATTAGTTCTAGAATCTCATAATAGTTATAGGAAAACATGTTGTGATGATTATTTATAAATTCCACATACTATGACTGCTATTTGGGAGACATAGATTCACTGATCATTGCCATCATCAGATCAACCTCAATACCCATGTTAACCTGAACTAGATCATCAATGGTGTTGGAGACACCCTCCTTGAATGTAGAATGGGGCCTTTCAAATCCTCTTCATAGTATAAGGTAGGATAATAATCAGGAAGAGATAGTTCATCTAGGATAGCCAACAAAGGGGTATCTCTAGTTCTTCCGTGGGAGGATACAAAATAACAATTGAAGGGTTCATACTCTGTTGAAACAAAGGTGACATAGGATGTACATCCAATTCCATCAGGACTTCAATCATGGGTTTCATGCCTAATGTAAAATAAATAGTGGTGGTTCTTCCTCCGATGATTCAACCACTCCATATGAAACATGATATAATGTCATGGAATGGTGTCTATAGGGAGAACATCATGGTACCGTATGGGAGTGGGAGTTTTGGTACTACCAGGACTAGTCTTTTGTATTAGAATGAGGAAGTCTTTCGATGTTCTTTATGATTGGGGATGTCATACCCCTTTATGTTATAAAACCAAAAAGAAAAATCCCATGTTTGGGGAATTGGCCTTATACCAGTAGATTGGGAGAATGATGACATCATCCTAGTATTCCCAAGGGTTTCTCGTGATAATAACACATTCAACCACATTGGTTTGAACATGTTTCCACCCTATATTTTAATAAGTGGTGTCTATATAGAATATTAATATCAGTAGAAGTTTGATGCATCAACTTGGATTACCACTACTTGACCGTTGTGGGAGTACATGAGGCATTGGTGATACAAGGAGGGAACTTATAAGTGAAGATGACTCCAGATCCTACCCATCAACACATTCTAAGTGATATCTGATGAGAAAAAAATTATTTGAGTGATTTCTATCAAGAAACTAATCTGAGAGTTCAAAAAAATCATTGATACCATTTTGTGCTATGTCTTGTCATAAACCTGAAGATTCATATTAGATAGGGTGAGATTTTCTTCAGTTATCCCCAACGTGCAGAGCATCTGGGATACGATGAGTTAAATCCAATAACTATATTCCACTAGGAAGTGGTGGCTTTCTAATACATTGAACTATCATATAATACATAGTGGTATGATACGAAATTCACTGAGGGAACCCTCATATTATCCAATGAAAAAGATATTGTTATGAAGTTCCTCTCGATCGACCACATTTTCTTTGTAGGTCCCTAGGAATATTAAATCCATTTAAAAAATTGATGATGGATCATTAAGTCCTATTTATGGATCTCATACATTTTCTTAGATAAGCGGAGGTCCTTAAAGATCAATATCATTATAGGTATACTGGTGATGTTCTTCATGATGTCATACATCTGTGCATGATTCACATTTCTACCTATAGGGGGTCTATCTTTGATTGGAGGTACGTCTTAAACTACATGTTATACCACTATATTCTGGATAGAAATATATATATAATACTACAAATTAACTAAGTCACCCAAAACTATTATTGGATGACTTTTAGCTTGCTAAATCCTAGGTTTGCAAAGACTTAGACATTCATAGTGCTGTCAAACTCTTCTACCGAGTCATTTAACAAGGTAAGTTGTAGAAATGTGTATGAAAAAGTGGATTGGTTGTACTAAACCTGTTAAGATATTTTCATAACCATCTAATTTTTTGGTATAATTCATGGTTCAGGGTAAAGTACTGGATGATGTATTCTAGCAGTGTCAATGTTCTTGAACTCTCCTTCGATAATTTCGATCGGAAGCATTTGATAGAATTATAGGGAACTCCTCATCATTAGGAAATATTATGTGGTCCCAAAACACAATGAAATTAATGGAGGAATACTCTTTCTATTCATAATAGGAATCTTCCAATACTAGTTATTACCTTGGGTGATTCCAAAAATTATAGGCATGTAATCTCTAAGGGCGTGATTTGGCTTCTGCCCTAGTGGGGGACTCTGATAATCCTTGTTTCATCTGCACCTACTCTTATAAGTTTTTTATTTCTCGTATGTAGATGTAGAAGTATAATTCTAGGAAGTCTTGGTGAATTAAGGATGTTTTGTAGAGTCTAAATGAGAATAGAGGACACTATTGTTGCAAGTGACTTCCCTGCTGGGCAACTAGTTATTGTGATTTTGATTTCGAAAATTGAAAACCATCTTCCATTAACATGAACCATCACTATCTCTTCTATTCTTGGGTGAGATATGTTCCACCTATTCTAGGATGTTTCCCAACATGACCAGGCCATTTTCTACATGGTCCTGGAGAAAATGATTGAAAAACTAACATTACTTAATGATATGTTTGAGGATCATGTGGTATGAAATTGATAGGGGTGTCTTGTATGTTCTAATTCATGGGGCCTCTTTCACTTTAGAAACATTTTAATCCCCTAATCTATGGTACTATGAAAATCAATGGCGACATGTGCATACTTGATAGAATAATTATGGTTCATAAATTTTGTGAAGGGAACTCTATGAGTTGTCCCTGACGAGGGTATAGATCCTGATGAGGGTATAGATCTTCATTCTCTAATTTAGGAAGTTGTGTTAGGTGGGGAATCACATATCAATTCTATACTGAGATAAGCTTCACCTGGTTGGGATACTACACTCAATGAGGATCTTTAGGCATAATGGAAAACAATTCAATCAGTTTAGGGGTCCCTACCTCTACTTTGGTGACAATATCTACTTTTACAACTCTTCTCATTGGAGTCGGAGTGGGCATTCAAATTTCTTCATTATCCCAGAACAAATCTATCTCTGGATTCCAGGCCTTGTCAAAAAAATCACAGAACCTACCTTTGATGTTCTAAGTGATGGGGTAGGGACCAGCTCCATCTTAACATTGGCAATTCACATCCTTAGTAGAAGCTCTTATGTCAGTAACACGTTGTTTTAATACATGAGGTATTTCAAGTGGGAGATAAAATCTATATATCCATCATCAAGATTTTTTTACACTTGAATAGGTAAGTAATAAATTTCTTCCACATAGGGAGCAGAAATGGTATAGGAAATACCTATGATGGTCATCCCAATAAGTGATCAACCATATAGGTAACTGGTTATACAAGAAAAATGTAGGACCACCCAATTTTTTTATGAAACATCAGAGCTTGGAAGCTTCCTATCCCTTTTGGGTTCCAAACATAATACAACACATTGATAAGGTTTGGGAAATTTTTTTAGTAGGTTAACCATCCCATTTAATAGGGAAAATCTTGGGATCCAAAAAAATCTTGGGTTCTCACATGTCGCCCACCCATTTCAGATACCACTTCCCATCAGCTTTTATTATCTCCTATCACTTTTTCTAGGAGAGCAGTTATAGTGGATATTAGATAATTCTAGAATTATTCTCTATCATGGATATCATTCCTTACTATCAGTGGGTTTACATGATGATCAACTCAGAAGGCAGTCTCAACAGCTTGTGGAGTGGCCTAAACTGGTTCTTCAGGAGAGTGGTTATGCTACATAGGAGGGTTTCGTTACTCATATTTTGTCCAATTTCAATAACCTTTCCCCTATAATCAATATAACTTAATAGTATTGCTGAGCTCAAGTGGAGGAATCTATTCAATAAGAACTTCCAACTTCCTCGATGGATGAGAAATGGGATCCCATCCAGTTATTCAATAATCCAGGTGCTGATTAGCCATAAAATTATTAAGGAGATTAATTTGATATATAAACTCTTAGAGAAATAAATAATAAATGGTCTCTACTTCTATATTCACTAAAAACATGGGTGGTTTAGAGGGTCTAACATGCTTTCTACATTTTTTAATGTTTTCATAGGAAGACAATGTATCCAAGGGATCCCCGAGGATGAGTGTGTAGAATTGTTGGTTTGTACAGACACCTATATGAGATTCTTCGGGGTATGTTGATTCACTAGGTTGTGTTTTCTATCCATCAACCACTACATCTGAGTTTGTATCCTTAGAAAACTGGAAAACAACCATAATTACCACAACTATACCTAGATATGAACTATCATCATTGATGGGTATGGAAGGATTTCTCATGATAGTGTTGAGGTGGATCATTTGAAATATACCCATCCCTGGATATTTACACATGGATACAACAATTTTAAGACTATATGAAGCATTGTGAGGATCCTGACGTATATTGGTTGGAGGGTTTGCTGGTTGGTGAGATATCCATAGTGTTGAGATTCTATGAGTGATTCCATCTCCACCTTTCAATACTAATGATCAATTTAGTTGAGGTTCCCCTGGCATCATGGATAGATCAACTAATGAAAACAAAGGCAGTGAAGCCTCATCCAGAGGTTCTGGAGGAAAAATGTAGCCTGGCATTCAGGGAGGTGCTATGAGATATCGATGTTAGAATTTTTGTTTGGCCAAAACACTAATGAAAACTAATTTACATCCATAATATCCCATTGGGTTTATATCTCATTAGTAGGGTGGTTCTCTTTTTATGGCCCATGCATTGATCAGTGTTATCTAAGAGATAGGTGGCATCACTGATGTGGATTTGTGTGTCATCTAGTCAGATGAAAGAGGAGTAACTGCATGAGTTATCTTCTCATTGCTTGCTGGGTCATTTCATGGAGGTAGTGACAACTATATTCTCACATAAATTAATATTTTATGCATACCAATTACTCATGAGAAATGGTGGGGATTCTCTTTCATGAGTCAACTGGGTGATCTCCATCTGGAAGATTCATCCCAATCCACATCAAATCATCACCATATAATGTATATATAGAGAGGTCACAGAGTAGTGATGACATAGATGGTTATACCCTGAGATTTTGGAAGGGAGAAATAGCATCCTACACCATAATGTACTTGTAGAGGGATATGGGGATCCAATTGATTTCACCTTCTTGGTTGGAGAACTTCACCGAACGAGATCTGAACCCAGACTCTGATTGTTTGGGTGGAACCACCATTACCAGGTCAAATGTGTCATAAGAGTTTGAAAGATCAATGATTTCAATGATAACCTAGATCTTCCTTGGATTTTGTCTTCAGTGGTGGTTGTTCAACCTTTTTCACTGGGATGGTTCAGTAGGGACGTTTATGTCTTTTTCATGGGGAGTACCTTCATGCTGGTAGGTTGGGATATTGGGAGGGCCTCTGTATCAGCTATTTTCGGAGTGGGGAGGGCCTCCGTATTGACTAGTCAAGGTGTGAGGAAGACCTCCACATTGGTTGTTTATGAATCAGGTATAACCTCCTCATTGGTCGTTGGGAAAATGGGGTGAAACTCCATGTAAATTTTTAATGAATTGGTTATGATCACTTCTTGGGTAGATTTAAATAGCATCGGGAGGACCTCCATATTGTTTGATTGGAACATGCAAAGAACCCCCATTATGATTGAAATTTACAAGAGGATAAAATCCATATATAGGGGGTGAGAATGTGGTTAAGGCCTCCATACTAGATTTTGAATGTGAAGGAGGAAATCCTCTTTGAATGGTGGAAACATGGGGAGGACATCAATGTTCATTGTTTAAGAAATGGGGAGGTACTTCACATTGATTAGCTATGACATGAGGATGACCTCATTATTGGATAGTAGTGATATAATGGGTATGACCTCTATAGTGTATCTTGATGAAATATGTATGACATATATTTCGATAGGTTATAGAGTGTGCATGACCTCTACTAGAGCTAGGAACAAAACGAGGGGGAACTTCACAATGATTTTGAGTGAGTGGAAGTCCTATTCATGGGTGGGTAACCTTGTGGGGGGGACTCCTCAATGAGACACATCATCAAATGTTAATGTTTAAGGAACGTTGGTGGAAGAAAATAAGATTTAAAGAGTTATCCTAGAATGATTTTGGGTAAAGTGTCGTCTCTATCCCATCCAAATAAATATAGACCCCTTCTCATCTATCACATGGATTTGGAATAATGCTCCATTGGTGGAAAGGGACACTGGAGGCATAGAAGATTATTTCCCTTTTTAGGTATCCTCCAAGGAAGTCCCCCAAATTTGGGGTTAGGTTTTTTTGGATTGTGGAGAAAGAAGAATGGGTAATGTACTCCATTTATTCATCTTGAAGGACCCATCATTACTAGCACTGATGGTTCTTGGAAGGATCCGATCTTGGGGGATCCTGAGTAGTAGTCCTAGCCAAGTGACTCATAAATACCCAAATCCTTAGAATTAGGGGGAATGTAATGGTATATCCTTGAAGAGATACTCACTCTGTGGTTTGTTGTTGTAAGGGGGAGGGGTGACTATCCCAAGAGTAGCCCTTCAAGGCAGCAGTTTCAGTGAGATGATGATGCCTCTAGGTTAGGGCGGGTCATGTACACGGTGGGAATGACCACATACTTATTTTTCTGACATACTAGGGTTTCCATAACCCTCTTTCAGGATTACTTATGATGGTGAGAAGGGATAAGGGAACCAACATTGTTGAGTCAGCGATAGAAGATGTGGTGGAGGTGGTGTCATGCATGGTTACTGCATTTACATTTCTCAAGTGCCTATGCCTGTAGGAATTGCATTACTTGTTTCCTATATAAAAGGTCCTCTAAGGAAGGTAAGTCTATCTATTAGTATGAATATAAGAAAATCAATTCCCAATTACCCATTTCCAACAAATCATATTATGTGGAGAATTATCTACGATAATAATGTTATAGACCACGAATGCCAATCATTTTCTTCCCCAATTTCTGGTGAGTTCCATGCTGGGTACACTATTTTCTCATTGGGACATGGATCCATATTCTTGAATTTGATGAAATATTAGTATGATAATTACTATAAACCTATATTACCCTATGTGGAGGTAAGATATTCATGTTGTATTTACAATTTCTGTTTCCAATACGTCCACCAGGCACACCTGTGTGTCCGCACAAGGTTGCATGCTCTAGCTACATTGTTTCCATACAATCCATCTTTCCAAAGATTGTTGACTTCCATAACATTCAATGGTTATGTATTCTCCATGATCGAAATGAGATGGTGGGATGCTATTTTCTCCTACCATGGATTACTCCTTAGAGATCATTAGCTATTCTCAGATCCCTCATAGAGTTATGTCATGATCATGGAACTCATTCTTAGAGTCATATATTTATGGAGTCAATTTAATTAAACTACTTATTAACACAAACAATGTGTTCATATGGTTACATAAGTTACCTTCGGCCAGGATATTACTCACTTTGGTCATTGCTGGAATGACTGGACGTTGGGTAAATTAGTCACCTATATTCTTCTAATTGAGAGGGAATCTCATATGAGGCATTTTAACATATTTTTAGATATATTAGATGGATTAGTTCCCCAATTTAGATGTATCTAGAATTTTTGTATCTTACACCACACATATGAAAAACTAGGATGGTTGAATCTAATGTCCCATGGAGGGGGAACCGTTATGGTTGGATCTAATTCCCAATGGAGATGAAACTAGGATGGGTGGATCAAACAACCCTTGGAAGAAGAACTAGGAGGTTTAGAGTTAACGCTCCATGGTGGTAGAAGTAGGAGATAAATTTCTAACTCCCTATTGAGGTGAAACTAGGATGGTTGGATATAAATCCCCATGGATACAACAGTAGTATGTTTGGATTTAATGCCACATAGAGGGAGAACCAAGATAGTAGGATTTAACTCCTTATGGAGGTAGAACCAGGACAGTTGGATCAAATTCCCCATAAAGGGGGAACAAGGATTATTGATCAAAACTCCACTTAAGGCCAATAATGGAGGTTTTTCCCTATGAGGGAGAACCTAGGTTTACTATTTGTCGGAATTGAACAACCTGGAGGTTTCTAACATACCCTATTTAGAGGATATGTATGAAAACCCATGTAGTTCAATGTCTCAGTTCAAGGTCATGGGACATGACTGGTCCATGTAATTTAACATAATGAAGTTTTGGATCTTGTGTGGTGAAAGGAGAATCAATGAGGGATGTCATGGGTCTTATGCGTATAATCATCCATTCAAAATAGGATAGAACTTGGTTGATGTAGTGTGTGGCTAACACATGTATGCTTCTCATGTGACTATAGGTATCCAAATGTATGCTTACCACGTGGATAGGGATTCTTCAGGGGATTTTCCCCTCACAAGAGGGTTTGACTTGTTTGGAATGGTATGGGGATTAAACATTGAAGCTACCTAGGGGATTTTAGGAGCAGTGAGGTTATGTATGAGGATTACACATGGAATCTTACCAAGAAGGATATAATTCCATGTGAGTGGTACATAAGAAATCCTATCGGAGTTCATCCAATTACACTCATACATGTATCATCCTGTGTTCATCATTCAGAGTAAGGCCACACTTTAACATCATGTGTTGCGGATGTTGTCATGCAGTTTAACATTGTGTGACTTGGGCGTGATACTAGATAGTTTTATATGATTCGGCTCTGATGTGGGAAGACTCACTCATTACCCACGTGGATTACATTACCACAGATCATGCACCTTTGGGCAGTACATGGATTTGGCACTACCAGTGTACAATGATAAAAGGATTGACCAATCACGAGGTCAACATTATGGTCTCTATAATGAAACATAATAGGGTTTACGTAACCTATGATGAGATTTAAAAGGTATGTGGTATGATCAAAACAAACATAGAGTAGTGTGGGATGACACATGAATGGGTGGCGCATGTAACATTGGGACTCAAGGCATTGCTGGACTGGTTCTACCTAGTTGTAGCAGTGCAGGGCCGACAACCTTCGTGAAATAGGGTCAACATAAGAGAGGATCCTTGGAGAGTCCTAGGAGATGAATTTAGTGAAGAATATGACCTTCCATAGAACTTATTTATGAGTCTCAAGATCTTAATGAAGGTCATGGGATTCACAAATAGTTAGGCTTTAAAAAATAGGGCGACCCTTCCTTAGGATGAAGTCTTAGCCTAGAAATAGAGTGCTTTATAAAGGATGAATTATTCATAAAGCCTCAAGTTCCGTATGTGGACTTATTACTTCAAAAATTGAAAAGGACTTCACAATGGAATCTCCATCAGGGGGGTTCTCTAAAGGGAACATGGGAATGGGTTCCACTAATATTGGTTACCTTTCATGATCTATGTCACATTGGATCATGATGATCAGGAGGTATGCAAATTGGGAGGAATTTAGAATTTGAAATGTTGGGTAAACATCCCTAAAATATTGGAACTAAAGTTTTATTTATAAAAATTGGGGTTTTCAAAGCTAAGAGGCATTTTTTAGACAACTTGTGGGCTTTATGAATCGACATGTCTCAATTATACTCACAAAGACACCACCACATATTCATGCATTCATGAAGTGTTCCATGAATCAGATAGTTTTTGAATAGATGTTTTCTATCACGACATTGTGCATTCTAAAATGGATCACTCATCCAGAGGGATTTTTGATTTTTGGCCATTTTCGAAGGATTGAGGATTTATGAAACTTACTCCTTAGAGGGTCTTTAGAGTGTTTTGAGCTCAAAGTTTTTATGAACTAATCATTAATTCCTTGATTATTCCCATGAAATGCTTATTTCAGCATCAAAATTAAAATTCACTAATATCTATGAATATATTTCAAAAATTATATATATATTTTAAAATAATTTTCTAAATATGATCATTTTTACTTTTAAATAAAAATCCTTATTTAATAGAAAATACTCATTTTTACATCATTTAGAACTTTATGACCCTTATAAAAGTTACATTTGAATTAATTAAATTATACAATCATGTATATTTAAATAAATTTTATTCAATAAGAAAATTTTATAGAACAAACATTTATTTAAGAAAATATTGAATTCAATAATATAATTTCATAATTGTAACTTTATATTTCTAGAAATCAATTTTTTAATTCATCATTTCGAAATATAATTTGTATCAAATTAATTATATAATTATTTATTAAATATTAATAAATTAGATAAATACAATCATTATATTATTAAAATTAATATATATATATTTATACTACTATGTTATGCATGCATAACTACTTATTACCCAAAAATAAATTCTCAGGGTATGGTGTGCAACAATAGAGCTTTCATGGGGTTGTTTGTGAACATGGTTTGGGTTATGATCTTGATAAGATTGAGATTATCCTATAAATGATTTCATATATGTTTTAGTTTTTGAATATAATATTTTTCTAGGTTAATGGAAAATCCATGTGATTCCATATCCCTTATAAACTCAAATAAATAGTCTTCTTAGGGTATGATCCTACTGGTTTAGAAAATAAATTATTTGGACTATGTAAGTTATAATTAATTATAAATAGTAATATATACTAATCATAACATTAATTGTACAACAAATATATTATCATGGATAATATTATTTATTTTCTCTTAAATATGTCATGATATACTTTATAAAGGTCTATAATAACCAAAGGCAGGAAAGTGTTTTAAATTAAAATAATACATAAAATGAATTTATTCATTCAAAAGGGACTTATATTTGTAAAATTTTAGGTAATTACATTAATTTCTCATTCTGAATGTATTTCAATGAAGATTAATTATGTACACTAAAATAGATTTGGTTACTTTTGTTTCATCATCTTATTTGGTTTCTATGTTTATCCCTAAAAATTATGGTATTCACCCAAATCTATGACTAAGTGAGTTGCCTTGTTACATAGAACTCTTTCCACAGGATCTATGAACATGACCAGCTTCTACTGGTATAAAATATCATTATTCAAATATAATATACATGGATTTAGTACATGTTATTGGTCTAATTTTCACATCCATAAAAGGGTCACATAGAACACATCATGTAATCGTTATGTATTATGTGAGAGTGCTTGTTGATTGGCCACATTTCTGATTTAGTAAAGGATATCAATGATGCTGATATATCATGGACTAAGCTTTCCCTTCTTCTAAGACCTCATGAATTTCATAAATAGTAAAATATGAATGAAAAATTTATCTCTGACCTCATACTCTTGGCCAAATTGAAAAAATAATATCTGATTCAATGAAATATCTCTGACCTCAAACCAGTTGTAGGTTATTCATCTCATTGAGATATTTATGGCCCATGATAAATGTGTGTTCACCCCATCTTATTGGGGATCATTCTCCAATAAAGATTATGGTTGGGTCTTTCCCTTGCAACCTATAGGAGATGCATGGAATGAGGTGTTTTGGTACAGGTCTATCCCCAATAAATATAATTTTATCATCTAGAAAATTAGAAATAGAGAAATTCCCAATGATAAAAATATTAGACATTTTGGTGTGAGCATGGCATCTATATGTGTTTGTTATTGGATGAGGAAGGAGGAAACTTTGGTTCATTTGTTCTTCAAGAGTGAATGAGACTTATAGGTTATCACATTTTTTGATGATATCACTGCAGTTTTAAATCCATCCATGGTGTATCATCCCTTCTTGTTTCTATGGTTCCATGGCTCGGGCGAGGAGGGTCCAGAGAGAATGTCTCACACCCTCGTGTTGCATGTAGGATGTCGGTGATTTTGGAAGGTGCAAAATAAGTACATCAATGATGGGGTGGTTTCATATGATTTTGTGATCATCTTCAGTACCAAATCTCTATTTCACGATATGGACAAGGATATCAACATTTGCAGGGAGGCACTTACTTTGTAGTGGATCAACCTCGCACCTCATAACCTTCATTCCACAACTTGTAATATCACTAGAAAATGGGTTAGCTGGTACCATCCTCCTTGGGGTTTAATGATAAATACATACATTTCATGAATTTCTAGTGCCATGCATGGATGGGGGAATTTTTTGGGACTTTAATAGCCCGATCATCCTAATTTTTTCTATTTTATTGGGGAAAGGTACCTCGCTTTTGGATGAATCTAAGGCTATGCTTTCAGGTCATTCAGTATGCTGGCAAAAAGGGTTGGATCCCAAGGAAGTGGAATCAGTCTCAATGATTGTTCACAATTCTCTCAAAGGTCTTGGATCTACACCCTAGTTTATTGAATAAATTTCTCTCAAGTTTTGATGTTTTCTTAGAAACTACAACAAAGTTTCCCACACCCAGAAGGAAGGCAATAAGGCAGCGGACTACTTTGTCTCGCTTGACATTCTAGGATTGAACAACATGTTTTTTTACAACTTCTATAGCATCAATCTAATGGGGAATAATATCTGGAGAGGGGATGCTCATGGTCTTTATCATTTTACACCCCTATAGTCTGTTTCCCCTTTCTAGCACTTGTGGGCCTTACACACTTTATTTTCATTATTGAATAAAAATTTATAAGATAATGAGGATACATAGATTTTTCTTAGAAACCATATTGATTCCACATGACACTATATGGTTTTAACCTTCACTTTCATCTATTGGATAAGGTCACATGCCATAATATTCCACTCTCCAAATCCATCACAACATGTGAGAGTTTGACACTTCTTCAAATAAAAATCCTCATAAGGATCCATTTGAATTCTATAATGGAAACTATTGTTTTATGAGAAAACCACAAGGGAAAGGAGTTGATACCAACATCATTGTTAATCCATTGAACATGGTATAAACATATCCTCTATATATTGAATTGTTTTTATGATTTGATATCCATGTGAAGCTGACAAGAAGGGTTGATTCTTGTCACTCTATCTATCATTTCACAAAGGGTTCTCCAAACCAATGAGGCAAACCATAGATCTAAAATTGATACAATAGAGAGTGGAGCTCCATTAAGTCATACCTCTTATATTAGGTATATCATGGAATGTTGTACAAGATAGAAGTATTACTTGATAGTAATGAAATAAATAGACTATGTAATGTGATTAAATTCCTTCTAGATGGAGGTATTTACTTAAGATTTTTTGGGGAGTCCTATTATGAAATCTATAGTAATTCTTTCCAATTTCCATAATGGATTGGGAAATGGTTATCTCAAGTTGTTAGACTTTTATCATCCAACCATGAATTGATGATGTAACATGAATCGATATAGAAGTTATACAGTCTATCTAATTTTGATATCCCACCAGATGTTTTTATTTAAATATTTATACATATTACTGATTCCATGATGAATTGACATGGATGAGTTATGTGAATAATCAAAAATATTTCACTTTCGCACTGGTATTGATTGGACACATATTTTGGTTCGAAACTATATGAATCCATTTTTATAAAAATACGAACTACGGAATACTCACTACAGGTCATTATAGATCATTATCACCATTTTGGGCCTCCTTGATCCTCTCAAGAAATTATGGTAGAATTCTTATTTTAGAAAATTCAGAACGGATCCCATTTATTATTCCCATATAATTTTTTTTTCATGTTCATGAATATTGGGCCTCTTTAAATCATTATCATTAATATGGTTGTAGGACACTTTCTACACAAAGTGTAGGCCACTTTTTTCACCATCCTAGGATGGTAAAGTATTGAATTATTAAAATCTATTATAATATCAATCCACCTTCATTGTTTTATATTTAGATCCCTTTGTAAAAATATATACATGAAGATTTTATGATCTGTATATATGTCATGCTTCTCACTTTAGAGATAATATCACTAAATAATCATTATGAAGCTCATATTAAAAAATTATTGATCATGTGTTGGGTATTTATACTCATAGATATTTAATTGGGGGGTGATATGCTAGAAAATATTCATCTTACAAGAGTATACAACATAATAATTTTTTAAAGCATCGCTGCATATGACAAATCCTTACCCTATGATGAGAAATTTTAACACATGTTCAATGATTTTACATTTATTTAACCCTTTAAATTTTTCATTTCATTCATCAATCAAGAGAAAATTCACTCCCTATTAAGTTATATTGGTTTTTTGGTGTGAACATCATGATAATTTTCTCTAAATCTAATGACAATACCTTGATAATCCATGGAAGTAATAGATAATGAGAAAAAATGTTGGTATGAGCCATCCTTCAATAGCCTCTTTTTTAAAGGATGCACAAAAATAGACGTGTTAGTGATAAAATTCCAATAGAATGTTAGATTCTCTATCCAAAACTATCATTTATTATATTCTATATATAAAATTCCATTTTCTAATGGTATTTAGTACTTAATTAAAATTCTCATCATGTTCCTCATTCTTATAGTAGATAAGAATATCATCTTTAAATATTACCATAAATTTTCAAGGTATTTCCCTATTACACTATTCAATAATTCCATGAATATATATTGAGCATCAACAAGTCCAAATTTCATCACTATGAACTTTTAGTGCTTATCCCTTGTATAAAAAACATTCTTGGGGATTTACTACTTCATCGTTACATAATAATTTCTGAACCAAAGATCCACCTTACGTAAGTACTGGTCTCTTTG
Organism: Viscum album; assembly: GCA_963277665.1. NCBI lineage: Eukaryota > Viridiplantae > Streptophyta > Magnoliopsida > Santalales > Viscaceae > Viscum > Viscum album. Next base: position 1,454,674,444 of record OY728135.1, on the reverse strand, counting down.
TTTCTAATTTAACTAATCATATAAAACTTCTATAAGACCATTTTTATATATCTTCATATAGTTGATATCACAATAGTTAATTAGATTTGAATTGAACCGTACTTATTCTTGATGAAATGGATTGGTTCACCCCATGTAGAAGAACATGAGTGTATAAACACTTTATGTAAATTCTATTATGGTTTCTTCTTTATCCCATCCAGTTGAATAATGGATATTCTATATTGAGTCTTGGATATTGGAATAAATATTTTTTAATGTTTGATTGAGAACATAAACACTCTCTTAGGTACAAGAACATGAAATTCATTGAGAAATATAATAGTGCATTTCAACACAATGTTACTGTCATCAAGGATGATTATATAATCTTGTTACATTACATTAGTTATTACTTAACCCTTGTATTGATCACTTTATAACTTAGGCTTATTTTGGCGTCCTATTGGTGTAATTTTGAGAATTTTGGTTACACTTGGGGGTTTTCTACAATTAGCACATATTTAGGGAAAAATGTGAAGTTTGTCCCATCAATCCACGAACCCTGCTGAGAGGCACCAGAAGGGGGTGCACGGTTATGGAACATGGTTAGTCTAACAGTGCAGCCACCACTCACAAAAGTACACCCCATGGATAGTGGGCAATGAATGATTATTACATGTGTAGTTTAATCATGTAGCCAAATTATGCACACCAAATATAATTCTATAAGTCCACATGGATAGGTCACACGATTTTTCTAATAGTACATCCCTCCCCCAGAGACAATGCATGATATTTTTAATTTCTTATAAAAGCAATCTAAAAAATACCTAAACACTATTTTAAGTGGATAATAACCTGATTTCATCCCTAAGATGATTTTTTCTTTCTTATAGGATCCCTATAAGAAATTTTGGTTCCTCCAACACCCCTTTGGAAAATCAATGTGTATGTGGAAGATAAAATCCTTCTATAGTAAGTGGATCTCTTCTTATGTGTTCTCTTTCCATCTTCTTTTCTATCCACATTATAGAGTTTATATCATTTTTTACTCAAAGGATCTATAATGCTTTTTGTTGAATCTAATCCCTATCTTTAATGATGTTTATTCTATATTTTATTCATAGATATTCTTCACCATTGATCATCAATAGCATTCCCTTTATGGGTGGTAATTTTATGATTTATTGATTAAAGGTAGGTGGATCCATTTGATATTTCCAAGGAAATTGAAACCATTATTTTCTTCATTTGTTTGAAATATATTTCATTTATTTTATAAAAACTCAATTTGGAATGATTTGATTATGAAATTTAAAATGTCATGGATTTTTATAAAATCACCCATTATTGATGTAATTGGAATTATGGTATGAATTTTAAGGTGTGTTGATTGATTTTTTAGGAAATTATTTGATGAATGAATTGGTGAAATTATTTTATATTTGTTTTGGGAAAATATCTAAAATTGAAATAATAAAAACCATGATTGGTGTGGGATTAAAAAGGCATAAAATGATGAAAAACTCATTGGTGTGGTTTTCAAATTGAATTGGAATATTGAAACTAAAAATTGGGAAATTTAATTATAAATGATGATTGATTTGAAATGAGTTTCTTTTCATATTATTCATTTATTGACAGATATAATTTGATCTTGGAAACTTGGTAGGTTATTTACTATAAACAGACCTTGATCTTGATCCCTATAATTTGATTGATAATGAAAACACTACAAAAGACTAGTTAATCATGATTTTCATCGATGGGGATTCGATTAGTATTATTTGACATAATCCTAAGGGATATATATACACTTGATTATCTTTGATCATTGATTTGAGATGTGTGTGGATCTAATAAACAAAAAAATGATGTACATTAGGGATTATGACCATAGTGCTTGTTTTGTATGATTTTATTTTTTATTTTTCAATTTTTACAGAACTGTTTTACGCATAACAAAAGTTTTATATAAATTATTTTATATAAAATGTTTTTAAATCCATGTTTTCAATTTTTTACATCTATTTAAAGGAATTAATATTTATGAAATGTCTTATCATGCACTATTTTATTTAAATAGATTGATTTGTTAGGATATTATTATGGAATATATTATGGAACACATGGTGGGACACTTATGTGATTTATAACTCACTAAATAACTTTTAATTTTGGATTTTTCTGATTTTATTATGAGAGGTCTAACCAAAGGAAATGATCCACTTAGAGGTTGTGGATGTTCTTTATCCTAGAGAATCTAGATTGATGATGGTGACCGGTGGAGATGGGGTCCACTTTTTTTATATGGTTTAATGATTTTTTTGGGGTTTATTTAATAAAGTTTTGGTTGTTTTTATTTTATTTGTATCTATTTTCTTGGGTATTTGTTTATCAGTTTGACTTCTGTTACTTTCTCCTTGGTGAGTGTTCATATACCGATATGTATCCTGTATGTTCCACTTTTTATGGAATAGTTATTATCTTTTTGGTCTTGTATAATGTTTGGTTCTTTTCACTAACCTATGTGGATTTGTAAACCCCTTTATGACATGTTAGTGAAAGCTTAGGTATCCCAATACCTAGGTATCCATGCTCATTTGTGAAAAAGATGTATCATAGGTTCTTGTTGAGGATCTATTCTTGTAGTTAGTATGTGGCCTAGGTTGTCCTGATAGAAAATAGGTTGGATTAATTGAACATGGGAGGCATTTATGAGGGATTTCCTAGATATTTATTATCATTCTAATCCAGAATTAAACATAGGTGGTGGGTAAAGCGTGTCTTTGATGTGTATTTTGATCACTTTTAAGTCATTTCCCTAATTAATCTATTTTTCTGAACATCATAGATTATTGAATCTTTTTTGAGTTATTGATATGAGTGTATTTTTAAACTTATTTAATGTTTTCTATTATTTGTGTGTAGCATCATTCCTATGAGAATACATTTGAACCAACATGAATAGGGATATTGTGATAAACGGTTTCCAGAGATCCCACTAGTTGACCAGAATCTTATTGGGATTGTGGGTATTGAATTCTACAAAATTTTATAGGATTCCACACCCATTCCTATTAAAGGTCCAATTGTGGAATTATTAAGAGAATAATATAGATATAATGTGAATCAATTCCTTATATAGAAGTAACTAGATTTCTATGGAGCTAAGGACCCTCAAGAGGATGGTGATTTGATGAAAATAATTGAACGTATTTTTGAGTTATTGGAAGTGCTCAATACGATTATTATGAAGTGTGATTTCTTTAATCATTATGGACCTAGAATAAGTTTGTGATATTTGATGGTGAAGGTGATAAAGCATGAAGGCATCGAGTGGAATGACATAATGTTCCTTTTAATTAATAATTTCGATCTCGAGTCCATGGTTTTAGAAAATTATATGGAATTTATTTATCTATAGAAAAGTGAAAAGGACATAACTAAGTATGAAAAAAAGATTTTTAGATCTAGTATAGTTTTCTCATGACATTTTGAATAATGAGAAACTAAGATGCATGGATATTTTAATGATAATTCAAGTTGATATTGGATCATATGTTTTCATGATAAATATGAATTATTATAATTATCTTTTGGAAAAAACATTGATGGATGGAATTGACTAGATAAGTTATTCTGGGATGATGAGAGTTCCTTCTTTATCCCAGTTCTTGTTTTGGGAGTTCCTTTTTTAGAAAGGAGGAAGCGTGATTATTCTCATGGTGGAACTAAAGGTAACGGTTCTTGTAGACGTCAAGTAGTTTCTGGTAATTATCCTTTGACATTATTCTACTGTGTAATGTCTATGAATTGAAAATGGGTTTCCACTATGGCCCCCAAGATTTGTTGTTCCTATGGATACTCAAGAATCATTTAGAAATATGTTTATATTTTGTCTTCTCCAGAGAGAGGAACAAGATCATCAGAACCTAAATGTAATATGGTTCAATCATATTATTCATGAACCAATGGGTACCAGACACATTCATCAAAAATGAATCTTCTTCACATAGTAGAGGAGTCTATAGAGAAATTTGATATGGGTTTAGTGGATATGAGAGGTACCATTAATATTACATCATACTTACTAACTTGGTTATTTGATTCTAGTTCATCTCACTCATTCATATCAACCCAAATTTTTTAATTCATAACACATTCTACAAATATTATTTCTTATTTGATGGATATAACTAGACCCCTCAAAACGAAGAGAGTGCAAGGTATTCAATTTCCTACTTCTACAATATCTTTATTATAGATTGATATTACTTATAATTTTATTATCCTTAAGGTGATATTTCATAAAGTCTCTCTCAATATGGATTGGCCAATCTTCCATTAGAATATAATTTATTTTTACCTTCAATGTGTCTCCATTAACACACCTTATGTGGTTGACCATGTATTTTTGATAGAATGGGAACTAGGATCGAGTAGACATGGGACATATTTTATAGACTTTGGAACCCTAATATCAATGTTTTATTTTTATATGTGGGGAAAATAATTGATTGATGTTCTCAATCATATTGTCATTCAATTTCTGGATGTTTTTCATTCTGATTTATCTGCATTACACTGGTATGAAAGTTATGTTTTTTTATATTGATTTAGTTCATGTTAATATTTTAGTTTCTATTCCTTCTTACTATTTGTAAGAGAAAATTTTAAATTCTTTGAAGACTCATTGGGACTAAATTCTATAAAAATCATTTATTTTCCTGAGTATTCCACCATGGTATGTACATATTCACTATGTAAATAAATATGATGGTTTTCTTCACCTATGTTCTGATTACTGAAATCTCCCCCAAGTTACGATAATGAAAAAGTATCATTTTTGTAGGATAGAATATCTTATTAAACATTTTGTTCTAAAAATTCACATGATGTTTTGATGTCATCAATGGATAGGGTATTCCAAAGGTACCTTGACAAGTTCACTTTTTATTTTTGGATGACATCCTCATTTACACAAAAAATAAAGAGGATCTTGTGTTTCACTTGAGAATATGTCTAGAAATATTTAGATATCAGGGACTCATTGACCAGATCTCTGATTTTTTTATTGACTAAAGAAGTGATGTTATTGGGAAAGGTTATTTTAGAAAATACTATTTTAGATGATCCTAAGAATATAAAATATGTAATGACATGAGAAAAACCAATTTTATTATTTAGATTCATATCTTCTTTGGTTTAGTGAGGTATTACCAATAATTTGTAAAGGATTTCTCAATGTTGGATTCTCTAATGACCTATCTCACTGAGAATTTCATGATGTTTTTTTGCGATGATTAGTGTAAATGTTATTTCACTGATATGAAACATATATTGAATTTTCTATAGGTGTGGACTCTTTTAGAGGGTGACTAGGGCTATGTGGTCTTTTTTGATGCAGTAGGTTCCAGTTTTTTATGTTCTATTATGCAGTGTTGTCACATCATTTCCTATAGATCTTGAAATTTTAGGCCATATGTGAAGTAATATCAAACCCATGATATCACACTGACATCCATTTTTCATTCTATTAAATATTAGAGGCATGAAATTTTATTATGGAAGTTTATCATTTATTCAATTGAAAAAATCATGAGTTATATATTCTCTAAAAAATATTTGAATCTCCATCAGATGAATTGTGTGGAATACCTAAAGGCATTCAATTTTGACACTAATTGTACACCAAACTGGTTCAATTTAATCATCAATGCTTCGAGTAGTTAACTTCCTAAACCTAGATATGAAAGTGTCATCAGAAGAGTAATTTTTTTGGCTCATATTTCTCTTTTGAACTTGGGGGGTCTAGGAGAATGAATATGTGGTTTCATTGACCTAATATCAGTTGTCATCCAATCTTATAAGAAATATTCTTAAGGATCAGATAAATGAGGAATAATTTTATGATTTTGTAGAGTCTCTTTATGGTGGGGAAACCGTCGTAAAGTGGTATTTTTCTGTAGTGGTTATTATTTTAATTTGGAACTAGTTTTTTGTGCATTTTTTTATCAGTAATGTTATGATGGGAGACATTTATATTTCTCTATGGGAAGTGCACCCGAGTACCACCAATATGTTCTCTAATATATAGAAATGATTCTAGGGGCCATGTATGATAAGTGACATCAGTAATTTTGATTTACATTGTTATACATCCCATTAAAGAAATATTAAGTAAAAGGAACCTTTTAATTTTCTCCATTATCTTCCAGTACATACATGGATGTGTGACAAGATTTATATAGAATTTGTAATGGATTTTCCTTGTACCCCTTAGAATAAGAACACCATAAGGGTAATTATTGATCTAATAACCCAACCGAATTACTTTATAACCCCTTGTGATACCATCAAATTTTGAGGAATTAGGGATCATGTATGTGCAGGAAGTTGTTAGGATATATGGTGTTGTATTTGAAATAGTCTCTGATAGGGATACCTAAATCACTTATTATTTTTACAAGGCCTCCATGAGGTAATAGGATATTAAGTGGGATTCAACTTGATGTATCATTCATTGAGTATTAAAAAAAACCACGGTCTATAAATATTTTGGAAGACATAATCCATTCTTTTATCCTCGATTTTGGTGATTATTTGGATAACCACATGGGAGATGTTGAGTATACATATAATAATAGTTACTATTCATTCATTTGTATGTCCCCATTTGAGGATTTGTATAAAAAACTATGTAAAATCTCCAATTTTTTTGTCAGATATTTGTGATGCAACCTCAATTTCATTTAGTTTGGTCCATGATACAATTTTTAAGATTCTGTTGATTTTTCAGAAAATTCTGATGGAACATTGTTGATGTAAATTGTATAATGATCATAACCAATAGAAATTTATGGTTTTACATGTTGAACATGTTTTATTGTTATTTTCAATTAATTATTTTCATCGATGGCTTAGAAAAAATGGGAATCTTAAACCATGGTTTCTGGGAACATTGGAGGTTATCAGTAATCTGGGGAAAGTTCATTACCATTTTTAGCTTCCACCATAGTTGATGTGAATACATAATGTGTTCCATGTATTGAAAATTCAGAAGTATCTTTCTAACCAATATCTTTTATTGAGATAGTATGATCTCATGGTTGAGCCTGATTTATCCCTGATTGAGCATACAACTTGGGTAGTTAATTCTATGGAAAATGATATTCATGGGATGATGATACATTATTTACAGGTTCTATGTCAGAACAGTTCTAATTTTATTGATACATGGGAGTACGTGAAACTAATAACAGAGGATTGGACTCATCTGTCTGATATGGTGATTTATTTACAGAATTTATGGGGCTATAATAATTTTTATCTTGGTTGGGTTTTAACATATTTCTTTTTTATGGTATTACATGATCCTTGTTTTGATATTATTTTGGTTTTGGATAGTTTCATGGTGTTTTGGGGCGTTTCAGGTGGATTTTAAAGATATTTGGAAGCTCTTTGGGCTTTACATTGTTGGACAATGGTCTAGGAAGACCGTGCAGTTTGGACTAACAAACTGTTTCCACTGTGGAGAGACAATGGAAGGGGGCACATGGATTTTCTAATCATGCGACAACCCATTCAAATCATGCATCCCATGGATATTGGGGAATTTCTGGTCGGATGATAGTTATATTAAACATGTTTCTGAATTTTGAACCATAAACATAAGTCTAGCAGGGGTAAATAGTTAGGGCACATGATTTGTCTAACAGTTTATCCCTCCCTCGATAATTTTTATGTTGTATTTAGTTTCTATGAAAATTAATTTAAAAATTATTAACACCTATTTGATGAGGCCAATCACCCCCAATCAACCCTAATATTATTTTTTCATCCTTGGGGGAACCGTAGAGGTGATATGAGATCCTCCATTCACCACATTTTTGGAATTAATGTGCTGACAGAAGATCTAATCCCTCTTCAGTACGTGAATCACTACTTATGTTTTCCCCTATGATTTCATTTTCTTCCTCCTTAGATACGGTTAGGTCATTATTTTCATAATGGATCAAAAAAAAAATCACTGTATATAATTCATATATTTATATATATCGATTCTTAATTTTATTTTTATATCTTCTTCATCTTCGATCCGCATTGACATTCCTATTACGGGTGTTGATCATTTTATTTCATGATTAATGGAAGGTTTTTACAATTAAGATTTTTAAAGAAAGTAAAACATTGATTTGCATGTTTTTTTAAATAGATTTCAATTTATTTATAAAACCTAAATTTGTAATGATTTTATTAAAAAATTGAAAATGGAATGTATTTTGAGAAAAATACCAACTTCATTTGAATTTTAATTATATGATAAATTTTGTAAAGGTTTGATAGATTTTTTAGAACATTATTTGATAACTAAATTGATGAAATAATTTCGTATTTTTTTTGAGAACATAACTTGAATTGAAATAATGAAAACCCAATATTGGGTTTGGTATTAAAAGGCATGAAATGACGAAAAAACCCATGTTATGGTTTTGAAATTTAATTGGCACATTGAAATATATAATTATGCAATTGAATTGTAAATTATTATTAATATAGAATGATATGATTTGAACATTATTCATTGATTGATTGATAATATATGAACCTTGGTAGTTATTAGTTTATTGGGATGATCAGTCTCAGATCTTGATCCCCTAGAAATGTATTATCAATGAAAACACTAACAAAAAACTAGTTCAACATGATTATCCCCAATTAGATATTGATGATTCATATTCAGCCTGAGCCTCATGGATGTGTGAACACATGATTAATTGTGATAATTGATTTGAGAAGTATTGAGATATTATTATAAGAAATTAACATTCCTCTAGGAAGATGTCCATCACTCTTGTTGTGTATGATTGAATTAGGTATATTATAATGTTTATATTATAGTTTTACACCTGAAAGAATGATTTATATGAATTATTTTATATAAATTTTTTATTTAAGACATGGTTGAAATGCTTTTCATCCATTCAAAAGAGAACATGTTTTTTTAATTAGCATGTTACATGTCATGCGATGCCCTCTTTTATTTAAATATAAATCCTAATATATTTATTTTTATGAAATCCATTATCTTACACTTAGTCAAACCCTATAGGGATTTAATGTTTAAACCCAAGATTTATCTTCTAGAATTTATATATTTAATTATTCCAGGTCTGGGGAGTAGAAAATATATGATTTGTGGTGGTGTATGTTTTTTATCATTGTCAATATGAAGTGATGATGATGACCAGTAGAGCTTATATCTACTTATAACACAAGGTTTTAAGAGTTTTGATAGTCTGTTGATGGTATTGGGTTGATGTTTTGTTTATTTGATTATCTATTTATAAGGTACTATTTTACCTATTTCACTTTTAGTACTTTATTCTTGTTTATTATTAATATAAAAACATGAATCAATTATTTTATACTATGTTGTGGAAAATGTAGTTTCTTATTTGATATTTCATGATTCTAGGTACTACTTTCAGACCCATGGGGATCAAAAACACCCTTTGGGCCATGTCAATGTGGGATTGGGTATCATAGTACCATGGTATCAAGTCTAGTTCAGGAAAATGATCATTTTTTATTATAAGTAATTTTATTGAGATACTATTTCTTATAAGGAAATATCATCCATTCTTAAGATGATTATCCTAAAAGAGATCCATATTCCAATTTACACTTATATAAAAGTACAGTGTGATTTGTGATATAGAGGATCATTTCTTTCAGTAAAAAATTTATATTTTATATATTTGAGGAAACCCAATCCATACCTCTAATTGAATTGAATTTACCTAAATGTAGTGGAAAAAAATTCTATAGGAAATTCAGTATGAAAATTTTTATAGGAGAAAAATTTAATGCTTGGGATGAAATAATTGATTTTTTTTATTTTCAATAATACCTTGAATTGTATGATTGAAGGTTTCATTTTAATAGTTTAACAAAACTTGAAGGATATGAAATTAATCATAGGACTATGGTCCCATACGAAATTTTATGTTCATGAATTGATGCCAAAATTTCTTTTCAATATTTAATTCTGGGTTAAACAATTTACAAAATCCAAAATAGACATAGGGTTTGGAATTTGAAAATTATTAAACACATTAATAGAATATTTGGAATTTTAAATAGATAATTCATATATGAAATTTATTAGTTAATCTATGAATTCATAGGTTTTAATCCATGTTATCCATGGTCTACTTCCTTATATAATTTTTCTAGCGGAATTTTACATTCCCTTCACAATGGCTCATAAAGAGGTTGTAAATTTAACAATGAATATCACTCAAGAGTAAAAAACTAGGCCTGAAGTAAGGAAACATTTTCATTTACTAGATTAAGATTATGTAAATACCTAATATACCCTTTCCAAGTTTATTACCCCTAGGTAAAACAATTATAGAGACACATCCACTTGTAGTATCTAGACATATATTTTGTTGTTTAGGAACCACATAATCGAAATGTTAGTAAAATTTATGGTTTTATCCTATGTTTATTATTATACCTATGGTTTTGACTAATTTTTTCTAATCCTAATACCATAAAACAATTATTTTTTACTCTAAGACCAATAATGAAAACCAATATATTTTATATTTATTATTTCATTATTTGTTACATAAAGATACACATAGTATTACCCGAAAAGACTGTGACGCCTAATGTATTTGAAAAATTAGATATATTTATAATTTAAATGTAACAAGGACACAAAAAATCATTTAAAAATCATAAACATGGTCTAAAATTACTTTAATATTAAAAAACTACACAGGATAACATGGGGATGCACATAACAAAGTCGCACTCTATAGATATCATTAAGGGAATAATCAAATGATAAAATGATGAAAATAATGAATTTTAGTATTGATGAAAATAATTTTTATATAAAATGGTGATAATAATAATAATTAACATCAAATCAGCATATAAAATAATACTAGAAAAGGTGGGGGCAAGCCACATTATTAAATAGAGAAAAACACACCAACCCCTTTTGTGGGAAATGAGAGAGTCCAATAGAAATCCTAGAATTCAATTGCTAAAATACATTCAAAAAAATGACCCAAAATTCCAATGGCACAAAGCCACTGCAAAACACATGACCTAAGGAGAGAGAAAATCAAAGGCCCAAAGCCCATTTGACCTAGCTTCAACCAACAACATAAAACATCCTCACCCGCCGCGACCAGATCACACCACGTCATTGTCTAGTATCCATATCTGGGAACACCACCACATTACATCTGGCCCAGATTAGACCATACCAAACCATCACTTCCTCGAAGATCTTCCAAAACCAGCTCCCCACAAACCTAAGAGCCACTATGATGAGTGACACCATATAGTTCACCCTCGATTCCAATTTGCCTCTACTACATTATGCGAGACACATATCCTCTGCTGAGGAGTCGCTGTAGAGCTATCCCCCTCTAGAACCCTCTATCCATAATTCCATCATCCCAAGGAGGATTGGCACTAACACGATCTATTCAAATCATAACTGGGTTGGAAATGCTGACCAAAGAACCCGTCTCGCTGCCATCTGCCACACCACATCATCTCGAGGAAATGTCATGGAATCTGCCATATAGACGACGAATACCAACAGAATGCCCAAACCACCACCGTGTGTTGAAGCATCAACATCACCACTACCCAAAAACTTCATCTCCGCTAGAAAATTTCACCGCCACTGCCCGATCATTAACCACAACTGAGGTGAATACAATGTCGCTGAAGAGGAAACCTGTGCCGCTAGGGAATCTTGAACCACTGAGGATAAGTCGAGGCTGAAGCCACAACCCCCTAACACACCATTCTCATATAAGATCATAACATCATGGAAACATAATATGTGGAAACTACCTAAAACATGAAATCAAAGGAATAATTCAAATCTAACAATAGAGACATCAAAACATAATGTGAATAATAAAACCTCTCATGACCCATAAATTGTATCTCATCTAATAAAAAAGTAACCAATTCATTGTAAGGCTATATAAGTTTGGTTCCACTCATTATAATCATATCATTTAAATGAATTTGTGATATGTGTAGATCACACAACATATAAATGTATTTCATGAATTTTAATACCATGATTAAATATTTTTGGTTACATAAACTTATGATATAAATAAATTACATAAATGTGTATTTAGATGAAAACCCATAAGTGTAAACTGGGATAGGTAATCACGGTAACTAGTCTGGCATTGAATATCTGGGGAAAATTTCCAATACACAACAGATATTTAGAATGGTTTATAAAATGGTTTAATGAGAGTGAAAGGTGGTCTCTCATTACCTAGGAATCACAAGGATAATAAATGGAAGTGTAAAAATATGTGAAAATGTGAAAAGTTTGATATCAATAGGCATAATATAATGAAGTTAAATGAATAATAAAAGATGAAAACAATCCCATTCCTAGAGAGGGTTCTTCTAAAAGCATGGGAGAATATTATTAAGAGCTTGGGAACAGCACATGAGGAATTTATACAGGGAGGTAGAGATTATATTCATTCTAAATGGTTTTTTTGGTGAAATGTACTTGGAGTTTGGGTGGGTATTTATCGAAAAACAAAGGTGTATTCATTAACAATTTTAAAACATAGGTTTTAGACTCTATATAATAAAATAATAAAAACAACAAACTATACCTTCATTTCTTCCAATATGTTTCTCCACTGAGTAGTTGTTTTAAATATTTAATGAGTACATGAAACTGTAAATTAAAATAAAACCATTGATGATGTGGGAAATACTAAGGTTTGTATATAATTTAATTTAAAACCTCATAATATAATATAATTTTTAGAGGATTCCTAATTGGTTTATAAAATAAATCAAAGAACTTAAAAAACACAATATTATAAAGGTGAAACCAATTTTCAGTCATTGATGTCACTTCTACAATATATTATGTAACTTTTATATTATTATGATGTTATAATACAAACTATATATTTATTATATATTTAGTATTTACCTATTCTTTCTAAATAAATTATGAAAAATTCACAATTTTCTAATTTTCTTGTGGTGATTTCAAAAATAATATATATTTTTTAAAATAATTTTGCTAATATAATATTTTAAATTTTAAATTAAAATTTTTATTTACTAGAAATACAAGATTTGAATAAAACAAATAATTAATATCCCTTAGAAAAATTAAATGAGATTTAATTAAATTAAATTATCTTTTATATTTAAGTAAATATAATTTATTAATTTTTTTATTAAAATAAAATTTATTTTAGAAAATATTTAATTTTTCAAAAGTGTGTCTTAATTGAAACTATAAATTTTCCAAAAATAAAATTTTTATTTCATTGTATCAAAATTTTATTTTTATCAAACTCATTATATAATTATTTAGAGACTAATAGAAAAAGTGATAAATATAAACATTATTTTTTAATAGGTAAATATACACAGTCATATTACTAGGCTCTAGATACATTACACCTTATTACATCTATTTATTCCATAAGGGTGAGGTCTGTGATAGTGGTTCATTCTTGGGATAGTTCATCAAACATAGTTTGAGACATGATCGAAATAATATTAAACTTCTTGTATAAAATATTTCACTCAAGTTATATTTTCTGAATCTCGTGTTGGGCTTGGTCAAGTTAAAATACTAGTGATGTTATCTCTCTTAAATGAAAAAATGGGATTCATATGGTACGATCTATCTAGTCAAGGTCTTTACTACATATTTTTATATCAATTATACTTGATAATAGACCATAATATATACTAATATTATTATTCATTTTATAATGCCTATAGTATTAATTGTTAGTAAGATTAATGGTCTTTTAAATCTGACATGATATATTTTATAATGGTAGAAAATAACCAATGTTGTATATGTATTTTATATAACTACTACAATTAAAAAATAATTTGTTTATTCAAAAGTTAAATTAATTTATAATAGTTTGTCTTGTTAGTAGGGTCATTTTTTCATAGTTGAAAAATTACCTAGGTAAAAACTATTTACCGTTATAAAATCCAAAATTGAAATATGTGTAAACTAAAAGGTAAAGGGTACAACATGAAAATTTCATTAATTGAGTGTTTTAGGAGTATATTTACTTTTCCCATTCCTCAATCCATTATTTTCTAATTCTAGTGTCACTTTCCTCAACAGTTACTTCCCATTATTAGTTTATATTTTTGTTTTTACAAAAATGTCATCCCTTTTAACTTATAGACGGGAAATTCATATATTCTGACCCTCACCCAAAAACATAACTTGTTTTCTCAAAATTCAACCAAAACCTCTCCTTAACCCTCCTATAACCCATTAGAGGGTTTTCCAACCATATTCCATCCTTCTGAGGACAAATATTCAATAAAACTATGATTATCCCAGAAATGAGGAATGGATTTATAACTCAACCTTTCAAATTTACATTTATTCATGTGAAATACTTTTACCTAACATTGCATTTAAATGTATTAAAATTATATATTTAATATAAATAGTATAAAAGTATGTAATTGTAATGATGGTATAAGGATTAACTGTAATTCACGCTATTTTATTAAGGAAAAAGTAACATTTAACTGTGCATTATGTTGACTACATCTTCTAGGAAAAGATTCATAACCACATTTCTTTTCATAAACCCATTAAAAATAATGTTTTGAGAATGGGTTTAATGGATAAAATTAATTTAATGAAATTATTATTGTTATGATTAGTGAAATTTGAAAACCTATTAACATATGATTGATAAACAATTATGTTAAATTCATCTATCCAATTGAGAATTACAAGAGAAAATGTGATTACTTTTTAAATTGCAATAACATGATATAGGTAATATTGTTCTTATAATGGGTACAATTTCGATATATCACAGTAATAAATAATAAATATTATAATTATGTTTCTTTTATAATTGTATTACAACTAATAAAACACATTGTCATCTATAAATCATGACATACTCATGTTAGGGTGAATTTAACCACCTAAATAGAAAATTTTTGGAATTAATTTCATGGATTAGAAATGGGAAAAATAAAATTTATAATGTAATATAAATATAATGAAAATTATTTTGTTGGGTACTGTAATGGTAACATTATTTTAAAAAAATATTTAATAAAATACATTTTATCAATCAAGAATCATCGAAACATGCTTCATATCAATTTCATCTTAAATGATAAATAATAAAGCAAATAATGAATAAGATTTAAAATGAACAAATTATTATAATTCATCCATAAATGAATCCTTAATTACCTTTCAAATACGAGAATTTTGGGATGAATGATGAATAACACCATTATTAAGAAACTAATAAAAAACAACCACGGTTACTCACAACCAAAATTAAAAGTTTACAATAACTAACTATTATAAAAGTGGATAATAATTATAAATTATGATTAATTTAATTGTTTATATAAATAATGATACCAAATTGGTGATTATGATATTAATGTTTCTTATATAGGAGCATATATTTCATAAAACTAATTGGGAAATCACGTTTGGGGATTCTTCGTATCAATTTTAATTACACAAGACATGTTCGATATTACACACCTTAATTTATTTGATTTATTTTATTAATTACCCAATTGACTTAAATTATAATTAATTAATTTCATTTCATGATACTTTAATTTCAATATCATAACAACCCTATTATTCATATGTTATAATTATCTTCAGTGTAATTTGGAATCATAATTGTCATTAGTTAAGTTATAATTATTACCGTTGAACTTATTTCACCAATTGTTTGTTAAATTATTACTTTATATTATATTAAATGGTTATTTATAATTTTCCACATATTCAAATTTCTACCATATTACACCTCTCTAAATGACTCTCTCACCATTAACTATGATATATATAATGGATTTGGTTAATCTAAATTTCCATTAATTTAATTTAAGTGTTATTCCATGAGTGTTCTTACTGTTTATTTGATAAATTATTATATTTTATATTTCATAAGATATATTCTATTTTATCTATATAGATATATAAATTATCAATTCAGAGATTCTTTATTGTTTAATTTATATATTCTAAAAGGGTAATTTTTTTATAAAATTAATCATTTCCATTAAAAATTGTTTTCCTCCATTTCCATGACAATTTTCCCAAAAAATAATACTTGTTTTTATTTTGAAACCCAAATATGTGTCAACTCATGTGACCTCTATATTTACCATCACATATTTGAAAATGGAATTATTTCTATCTATTTTAACAATGTGGTATTTCAGTAAAGGACTTTGAAAGTATTTAAAATATTTTCCCTCAATTGAAAATAAAATGTTTTATCATACACCACTCATTTATTTTTGATAAACCTTATGAAATTTTAAAAACCTATTATTAAATATTAACATAAAAATGAAATTATTCCTAATGTTTTCACATCACATTATTTAATCTTTTATGTCTTTTACAAGGCTTAATTGCTGAATATTCTTTTCATATGTATATTTTTTAAAAATATTTTAATTTATATTTTTAAAACCAATTTCCTTTTATAAGGATTAATTATTGATATTTCATTTCAATCATTGATTTTAAAATTGAATTCTTATTAATTTATCAAAAATTACATTTTCTATAATGAATGTTCACATAACATATAACTTCATCACTTCTGAATAAGTTGAAAGAGTTTTTTATAAAATTCGGTTATGATTTTACTATTATTATTGTCTTTATCTATAAAGGCCTTATTTCCACAGATGATTTTTTCATGTACCTGTCACGACCCATCCCCCAGGGCATGTGCCCTGACTAGCCCAATCCCACCTTCCATAGGCCAAGGGCTAGCGACTAGCACCAGAGGAGCAATTCCATAAAACTGGGAAGGCATTCCCTTTATAACCTATAAATGCACACAACAGAGCATGTAGTTGGATACAAAACACTAAGTAAACTGTATAAAAAAGGAGTGATGAAAAGTAAAGGGGTAGGAAATACAATCCCAACTATAAAGTATAAGGAAAATGAAAGTACAAGTACTAGAAAAAGGTAAAAAGGCTCCTGGATTGTCCAACAGGAAATTCTACCTAAGGGTATGTACAGATAGCCTCCACAAAACTCCATGTCCATCCACCTCCTCCATGTACCATTATGCCGCGTGGTTCACCTCTGGGTACCATCCAGTCCCGGTACACTCAGCCTCGGTCAGCGCTGGCCATTGTCTGCATCCAACACAACGATGTGCGGGCATAGCCTGTGTAGGGGTGAGTATAAAGATACATAGAAGGTACCCTGAGACCCTCAATGTCTCACAAAACCCACAAGGATAAAGCACAAGGATTAAAATCAACAGATAACCCCACTTAATCATATGCCCATACACATACCTATGTTATCATGTAATCCTTCTCAATCATGAGGTAAACAGAATAGTTAATGACTTAGATCAAACCGGGATTTTATTTTAGGGGTAGTATCAAGTAACATCACCAGTCACACTATCGAAACCTCGACTGCTGGATAAATCATCCTCTATCTAGTACAAGGGGCCTTTCGGGTCACCAAGGCACTTCCCACTAACCTTGGATGGTTGAGGTACTCCTTCTGTCGAGTACCATGGGTCTGCTGAGTCACTAAGGTTCTCTCTACCGTGGGTCTGTCGCGCCACCAAGGCACTCCCCATTGTGGCCTGCTGAGGTACTCCTTTTGTCAGGTACCGTGGGTCTGCTGCGACACAAAGGCGCTCCCCACTGTGGGTCTGCCGCGACTCTAAGGCGCTCCCCACTGGGCTAGTCGAATCACTCCTAGCCAAATTTGGTAGTAGTTGTTAGGACACTGCCAACTACTAGGTCTCTGGACTATGCTGGCTCGTCTCTAGGAGGATCCGCTCCACGAGCTATAGGTCTATACTCCAATTGTCACGAAGTCCCACACATAGGTATCATAAAGGTCTGACACGTCATAGAGATCTCAACGCAATAGATGGTGCATCAATCGGTTTCCCGGTTTGTGAGTTATTAGCCTTTTAGTCTCGGGGGCCCGGTTGTATTCATGCACGATCCAACCTGACTGTATCTCAACTATTCCCTGAACTCCAGTGGGATATACTCAAAGGGACCGTCTCCCTCCAAGAATACTAGCACCACTGACGGTTTGTCAAATGACCGTTTAGTGCCAATATATGGCCAAAAAATATAAAGGGGTCGGTAGTGGGCCCGGGTCCGGTCTAACCCGGTCGGACAGACCCGGTCCGACCCCGTCTAGCTTGAACGAGTCTGGGTCGACCCGGTCCGACCATTATGGTATGCCCAATCCCATTGGGTGGGCCAACCTATTATGTTCGGCATGAACTGCTGGGCCCAGCCCAGCATGCCGCATGGGTGGTTCGGCCCGAGCTTGGGGCTGATACGACCCGGAGCGCCGTGATGGTGCGTCCTGGCGCGGATCAGCCCGGAGGGCGCAGTCGGGCAGGTTCGGATAGGGTGCCTCGAGGGGGGCCGCGGAAAAGGTCGGGTGGCCGGTGCGGCCTGGGCACCGTTTCGGTCGGGTGGAAGCTCGGGAGGCTAGGCGGCTGGGCAGGCTGGGTGGCTGCCGGGAGGCGGCTGGGCAGGCCGGCGGGCAGGTCGATGGGCATTTGAGAAGCCGAGATGGCTTAGTTTGGCATGGCTCGGGCCGGCGGTGTTCGGATGGGGCACGTGTGGAGGCTGGTGAAGGTCGGGAGCTGGGCGGTGTGGGCATGCCGGCGGCCGGCCGGGGAAGCCGACGGTGGTGCGGGCCGGGGTGCCTCAGCCGGTTCAGCCAGCGGACGACGCGGTAAGGGCGGCGCAGCCAGAGGGTCATGGTTCAGCCCAGAGCGTAGCACAACCAGGGCGCGACACGGTCTACAGAGGCCGCAAGATGTGCGGCCTTTGCCAAATGCCTTCATCACCTTCAACGCTGCTTCTTTGTAACGTCGCCATTCCGAAGATCATCACAAACAAGAACAGAGGAGGGGTCGGGCCATTTGGTTTTTCCCATACCCTCCGCATTTATGGTGGTAAAACTTGGATCTTTTAGAAGTAAGAAATGTGAACTTCAATTATTCTACATCCTCCACAATGATTCCTTTCCAACTGAAGACCATAAAAGGAAAGGAATGTAGTAATTCACAAATTAACCCCTACCTTTGTTCTTCATTCGTCAACTGAGTCGTGGGGAAGAAGACGGTGTTATCGTCGTTCTTCATGTCCGCCACAAACTTCCAATCCTGAGATCGCATGTCGGTTGTGGAAGACACTCCACTTCGGTAGGATCTGAGGATGGAAGTCACAGTCTCTCATCGCCGGCATTCTTTGTTCTTCGTTCTTCATTGGGAGCTTTTCACTCTTCTCCCAAGTTCCACCAAAAGAGAAATTCCAACCAAAATAATAAGAGATTGTGATATCTTATTAATTCATTAGGAAAATATTAAAATTGGATGAATTAATTTAACTGGATCCACCTAATTAATATGAAGGATTTGGCATAATAAATTATGTGTTGGCTCAAATAATTAAAGGGGAGGTGGTGGCACCATAAATTATAGAGGAGTTCAAGGGGATCCCTCTCATTAATGAGTTGATTTGGGAGATTTTCCTCTCCTCCCATTAATAGGGGGTTTAGTCTCTTTAGGTACCCACGTCATAACCTCTCGCAGGAGGTAAGATTCGGGTGGGCCCCACCACCACAACCTCTCATGGGAGGTTAAGGTGTGGTGGTCCCACCTCCAACTTCCAACCTCCACAAGAAGGTTATAGATCCAGTGGGACCCACCTCCAAACACCCACATGGTGGCTAAAATAAAAATAAATTGAATCTCACTTTATTTTATTACTTTCACAAAAACCCAAAAACTAACTTTTATTCTAGACTCACTATCGTTAAAGTGAAAGTCTCATTAAGTGAATACCAGTGCTACGAGTTAAACTGTTCCCTCAGATTTAAATTTCGAGCACCGGTTCAAAATTTATAAAAACCCTCTTGTACGTTTACTGAATGTACCTGAAAAAAACTTCATAAATTGATCCCAGGCACACCGGGCCACGGAATCATGCGCCGTCAATTTTCACGGACTCATAAAATTCCCATGTATTTAAGAAAAAAATTCCCACGGAATATCCAGATCTTTATATTCTCCCCACCTCAGGGCTTTATGTCCCCATAAGCTTCAACTCGAACTATGGGAATAAGTGGGGGTACTGATCATTCATCTGAGCCTCCCGCTCTCAGGTTCTCTTTTGAGGTTCTCGTGCTGCCAGTGAATGCACACCATAGGTATCGACTGTCCACATTGGAATCGCTCATGTCAATCCACAATCTCCACTAGAACCTTTGTAAAATTCTCCTCATCGTCGACATCTAGCTTTCCACGGTCGATGATGTGAGAAGAGTCGTTCACTTATCTTCTTAGCTGAGATACGTGGAAGACGTCGTGCACCCGGTGCAACTGAGGTGGAACAGCTAAGAAGTAAGACACCTCACCAACTCTGATGAGGACCTAGAATGGTTTGATGAATCTCGGAGATAAATTTCCGCCTCGCCCAAATCTCGGTAGTCCTTGTCCAGGTGAGACCCGTAGAAAGACATGGTCTCGATACTCGAACACCAGCGGCCTTCATCTCTTGTCAGCATATGACTTCTGCCTGCTCTGTACAGTTTTAATCTGCTCCTGGATGATCTGCAACTTCTCTGTGGTAGTTCATACCAACTCAAGTCCCACTAGTGGTTACTCCTCTGCGTCTGTCCAGCACAAGGGTGATCTCCAAGGTCACCCGTACAACGCCTCGAAAGGTGCCATACCAATGGTGGAGTGATAGCTGTTGTTGTATGCAAACTCTACCAAAGGTAATTGATCCTCCCAGTTGCGATCGAAGTTGAGGACACAAGAGTGCAACATGTCCTCAATGATTTGAAGGGTTTTTTAAGTCTGACCATCCGTCTGAGGATGGAAAGTGATGCTCAGACGAAGCTGCATCATGAAAGCCTCCTGCAACCCCTTCCATATCCAAGAAGTAAACCATTCATCATGATCGGAGACAATAGTTGAAGGTACTCCATGTAGCCGCACAATCTCATGCACATAGAGGCATCCCAATCTCTCTACTGAACCCTGCTCTCTGATTAGCAGGAAGTGGTATGACATAGTGAGTCAGTCGATGATCACCCAAATCGAGTCATGACCCCTGGATGTACATGGAAGTCATGTCACAAAGTCCATGGATATCCCATCCCACATCCATTCTGGGACCTCTAATAGTTGTACCAAGCCTGCTGGTACCTGGTGCTCTGCCATCACATGATGACAGGTGAGGTACCGAGAGACAAACTCTACAACTACTATCTTCATTCTTGTCCACCAGTGCTGTTGTCGAAGATACTGGTACATCTTCGCCACTCCTAGATGTACCACTAGAGGGGATGTGTGGAACTCCCTCAAAACTTACTCTTAAAGTAACACTGGTACCATAGTATATCCTCTGAAAAGGATGACATGCTCCCTACCTTCAGAAAATCCATCAGGTACCTACCCTGGGGATATATGAGCATGTTGTGTCTCGCAATCAGCATCTCCATGTTGTTCCTCCCGGACTCGCTAAAGAAGTGGGGGAGTAACTGTAAGATACTGTAGAAAGGCTACTCCATCTCTATCCACAAAGGATATCTGTAAGGTAGCCATCTGCTCTATCACCTCACCACGCAGTTGTATACCATATCTCCTGCTGAGTGCATCTGCTACAATGTTCCCCTTTACAAGAGTATAGAATATCTCGAAGTAATAGTCCTGGAATAACTCAAGCCATCGTCATTGTCTCTTGTTCTGGTCTTTCTGAGATAAGATATACGAGAGACTCTTGTGATCAGAGTACAAGGTAAAATTCTTTCCCATCAGATAGTGTCACAACATCTTCAAGGGGAAGACCACAACTGCTAACTCCAGGTCATGGGTAGCATAGTTCTCTCGTGCTGTCTCAGCTGCCATGAACCATATGCAATCATTTCTCACTCTTTCATGAGGACACATTTGAGTCTGGTCCCTGATGCGTCGTAGTAAACTAAAAACCCAACGCCTTCCTCTGGAAGCCTCAAGATGGGGGAACTAGTCATCCTCTACCTCAAATCCTAAAAACTCTACTAGCATCTCTCCGACCACACGAAGGGTTTCCCATTCTTCGCCAATGCTAATAGTGGTGCTGCAACTCTAGAGAAGTCTCGCATAAATCTTCGGTAGTAACCAGCAAAACCTAGTCAACTTCGTACCTCCATCACACTCCGGGGTGGATCCCAATAAAGTACTGCATCAATATTCATTTGATCCACTGCAACTCCATCCCCCGAGATGAAATTTCCAAAAAAGTGAACCTCTCATATCCAAAACTGTCACTTTGAGAGCTTACCATAAATCTGGTGATCTTAGAGTGTGTTCAGTTTTACTCGAAAATGGTAGGCATGCTCCTCATTAGTAGTCGAGTAGATCATTATGTCATCGATGAAGACTATGACAAAGCAATTGAGGAATGGATGGAAAATCATGTTCATGAGTCCCATGAACACTTATAGAGTTTTGGTTATACCGAAAGGCATAAACAAGAACTCATAGTGGCCGTACCTACATCTGAAGGCTGTCTTCTGCACATCCTCATCTCGAACTCTGAGCTGGTGATAACATGTTCTGAGGTCTATATTTGATAACCACCATGCTCCCTTCAGCTGATCAAATAGGTCTTCAATCCTCAGGAGGGGTACTTGTTCTTCACGATCACCTGGTTCAGGCGACGGTAGTCGACACAAAGCCTCAAGCTCCCATCCGCCTTTTTGGCGAACAGAATCAGGGCTTCCCTGGGAGAAACACTGGGTCGGATGAATCCCTTCACATGTAAGTCCTCTAGCTATACCCGCAGCTCGTGTAGCTCCATAGGAGTCTTCCGATATACTGGTGTAGACATTGGTGCTTTCACAAGGAACACGTCAATGTATAAGTCCACCTCTCTTCGAGGAGGTATACCTGAGACATCATCGAGGAAAACATCCATGTACTGGTCCAACACTACAGGATAAGTCGGACATTCCACATCAACTTCTCCGAGGGTAAGGTAAGCCAGCTGATGAGTGATCGGTTATACTCTCTCCGAGAAAGTCCATCATGCACTGCAAAGTCTCCCTTCTCTCCAGTGAATGTAAACCTGGTCCCATCCATGTGGACACACCGCACTTAGCGCCTAATGCAGTCAATCTGGGAATTGACTGTACATAACTAGTCCATACCCAAGATGATGTCGTAAGGCCTCGACACCGCTATTAGAAGATCCCAGCCGAATATCTTGCCTAGTAGAGTAAGCTCACACTGCTGGCACCAGTGTGTAATCATTGATTATTCTCCTGTAGGAGTCTCTAGCCGTAAGGATCGCGCCAACGGCTCCATCGGAATCTCCGAGCTCCGAATGAGGGTAGTGGAAATGAACGAGTGACTGGAACCCGTGTTTATAAGAACATTAGCTAAGGTGGTGTAGACATAGATCTTACCTCGAATCATCTCTAGAGTACCATGATCATAAGCATCAACTTCCTGTAACTGAGCTCTCACATGTCCACATGCTCCCTGCGGTCGGGGTGGACCTCTTGGTGGTGGTGGAAGTAACACATCAAAACATTTCCCACCACCAGATACTCGACCAGCTCCTCATATACGTCCTCCTACACCCTATGGACTGCCTCGATCAAATATCTCTGTCTTCCTGGGCTGTCCTTCAACCGTATTCTGATCATCTGAATGGTGGTTTGGACAGTCACGAGCCATGTGACCCTACCCGCCGCATGAGAAACATCGTCTGCTCCTGGCATCTATGTCTCTGCCCCGGGTGCCCCGCACAACCAATCCAAAGTCACGAGGTCTTCCAATTATGGGTCTAGTTCTCTTATACCACTGATAAATTTATTTACTTCCAGCAGCAGAAGACTCTGCTGCATGTTGGCTAGTGGTGGGTCTCGCTGTTGGTGACTCCTCAGCAAGGAAAATCTCCATGAAGAGGGCTCGCTCCAACACCCCTGCCTGCGTTGGGATGCTGAGGGAGATCATCGAAGCCCTGATATCTCACCTGAGCCCCTACTCGAGGGTATGGGCCCTGAAGAATTGGTCACATACCATATCTGTGGAGTAGCGCGAGAGGTCAGTGAACCTCGCTGAGTACTGTGCCACCATCATGCTACCCTGATGCATATGAAGTAACTCATGTATCCACACAGCACATAGGGTGGCTGGGACAAACTCTGCTAGAAACCTGTTCTCGAAGTTTTCCCAGAGTTGTTTCACCTCATCATGCACCTAGAGCATCAGGCTCCCCCATCTACCTACTGCTTCCTGAAGGAGACATGTTGAAAGGATCACCATAAGGTTGGTTTGTGTCCCTACCAGTCTGAAGACTCTCACCACACCCTCCATCCAATCCTCAGCTGCCTGCGGGTCTATCTCGCCCCTAAACATGGGCGGCCTCTGGCGCTGGAACTCGTCAAATGCTCTCAAGCGGCGTGCATTGTCTGCTGCTGGGGCCGGTGGAATCGGTGGTCCAACAGGGAGTGGTACCACTGGTGCCTTTAATGGAAAAGGGACCTGCACTGAGGCCTCATCGCTCAGTGGGATATCTGTGAGTATAACTCTCAGAACTCTCGCTGGTCATTCGCGGGGAGGCATCCTAAAAGATACAGATGCGACACGGGCGAAATATTATACCTGGTGAGCAGACCCGGTTGAGTTGACTTAAAGAAAACTTTTGAAAACACAAATGCAATCAGTGTTTCATGCATTGAGTCAAAAATCAGTAGTCAGGGTCCTGATGTATGGTAAGTGGGCCGCCGCACCAATACTAGAATCCCTGAACTGAAAACCAAAATCAGTACCCTTAACACTATTGCTTCACATAAAAGATCAGAGTCCTATGTTCTGTGGTAGAACCAACCCCTCTAATACCAATTTGTTACGACCCTTCCCCTGGGGCTCATGCCGTGACTACCCAAAGCCCGCCTTCCATAGGCCAGGGGATGGATACTAGCACCAAAGGCTTAATTCCCTAAAACACGGAAGTCATTGCTTTTATAACATGTAAACACAAACAACAGAGGACACAACTAGATACAAAACATTAAGTAAACTGTAAAACAAAGGACTGCTGAAAAGTAAAGGGGCCGGAAATACAATCCCAACTGTAAAGTACAAGGAAACTGAAAGTAAAAGTTTTGGAAAAAGGGAAAACAACTCATGTATCGTCCATAGGGAAATACTACTATAAGGGTAGGTACAGATTGCCTCCACAACAATGCACGTCAGTTTGTCTCCTCCGTGTACCGTCACATTGTGTGGTTCACCTTCGGGTACCATCCAGTCCTAGTACACTTCGCCTCGGTTAGCGCTCTCCATCGTCTGCATCCAAAAAAATGAGGTGCAGGCATAGCCCCTGCATGGGTGAGAATAATTATACTCATTAGGGACCCTGATACCCTCAAGGTCTCACAAAACCAACAAGGATAAACCAAAAGGTTTGAAATCAACAGATAAACCCACTTAGTTATATGCCCATACATATACCTAAGTTGTCTAGTAATTCATATCAATCGTGTGGTAAACACAAAAGTTACCAACTTAGCTCAATCCAGTATTTTATTCTAGGGGTAGTATCAAGTAACATCTCCAGTCACTCTGTCAAAACCTCGGCTGTTGTAGAACTCTTCCTATATCGAGTACAGTGGGCCTTCCGCGTCACCAAGGAACTTTCTACTAACCTTGGACTGCTAAGGTACTCCTACCACTGTGATTCATGGGTTTGTTGAGTTCCCAAGATGCCCCACATCGTGGGTCTGCCGCGTCACCAAGGCGCTCCCCCTCATAGCCTGCTGAGGTACTCATCCTGTTGAGTATCGTGGGTCTACCACGACACCCAAGTGCTCTCCACTGTGGGTCTGCCGCAACTCCAAGGTGCTCCCCACTGGGCTAGTCAAATCACTCCGAGTCGAATCAGTCAGCAGTCGTCAAGTCTCAGCCAACTTCTAGGTCTTCGCACTTAGCTCGCCCATCTCTGGGAGGATCTTCTCCATGAGCTATAGGTCGATACTCTAACTGTCACAAAGTCCCACGTAGAGTTATATCAAAGGTCTGCCACTTCATAGAGGTCTCAATGCAATAGATGGCACTTCAATCGGATGACCGGTCTGTGCGTTATTAGCCTTTGAGTCTCGGGGGGCCCGGTTGGATTCGTGCACGATCCAACCTGACCGTATCTCAACTATACCCCGAATTCTAGTGGGGTATACTCAACATGACGGTCACGCTACAAGAATACCAGCGCCGCTGAGGGTTCGTCAAATGGTCATCCAGTGTGAAATATATGGAAAAAGTAAGTAAAGGGGTCGATAGTGGGCCCAGGTCCAATCCGACCCGGTCTGGGCCGACCTGGTTTGGGTCGACCCTGTCTGACCAGTTGGGTCTAGACTAGCCCATTGGGCAGGCTAGCCTGTTACATTCGGCCCAGCCCACTAGGCCCAGCCCAGCTGGCCGCATGGGTGGCTTGGCCTGGGCTCGGGGCCGATTTTGCCCGGAGCACCGTGAGGGTGCGGCCTAGCACGGATTGGCCTGGAGGGCACGACTGGGCCAGTTCAGCCAGGGTGCCACGAGGGGGGCCACATGATGGATCAGGAGGTTGGAAAAGCCAGGGTGCTGCATCAGCCAAGTGGTGGATCGAGAGGCCGAGCGGCTGGGCAGGGCGGTAGGCGAGCTAGCGGGCGGTCGGGTGGCGGCAAGCGGGCTGGCAGGCGGGCAGGGGGTAGGGAGTCCGGGAGGCCAGGCCGGCGTGGGTCGGCACTGCGCAGGCCGGCATGGGCCAGTGGGGTTCTGCTAGGGCACGCTGGAGGCCGGCGGAAGCCGGGAGCCTGGTGGTGCGGGCAGGCCGGCGGGAGGCCAGGGAAGCCAGCAATGGTGTGGGCCTGGGGTGCGCGGCCGGTTCGGCAGGTGGATGGCATGGCCGGGGTGACTTGGCTAGAGGGCCACGGTTCGGCCCGAAGCACAACGCACCCGGGGCACGGCGCGGTTCATGGAGGCCGCAGGAAGCACAAACTTTGACTGTTTCCTTCGTTGCCTTCAACGCCGCTTCATTTTTGCATCTCCATGCCAAATGTCATCACAAACAAGAACGGCAGAGGGGTCGGGCCATGTTGGGTTGGCCCGCACCCTCCGCATTTAGAGTGGTAACACATAGCTCATCAAGAAATAAGTAAGATGAAATTCAATTGTTCTACAACCTCCACAATAATTCTTTTCCAACCGAATAATAGAAAAGGAAAGTAAAGTAATAGTACACAAATTAACCCCTACCTTTGTTCGTCATTCGTCGACGGAGTCACGGGGAAGAAGACGATGTTGTCACCATTCTTCGCATCCGCCACACACTTCAAATCCCTAGCTCGTACGTTGGTTGTGGAAGACACTCTACATCAGTAGGATCCGAGGATGGAAGTCGAAGTCTCTCCTCACCGATGTTCTTCATTTTTCGTTCTTCATTCTTCTTGGGAGATTTTTTCTCCTCTCCCAAATTCCCACAAAATAGAAATGCCAACAAAAATAATAAGATATTGTTATATCATATTAATTCGTTGGCACAATATTCAAATTGGATGAATTAATTTAATTGGATCCACATTATTAATGTGAAGTATTTGGCATAATAAATTATGTGTTGGATCAAATAATTAAAGGGGAGGTGGTGGCACCATAAATGGTAGAGGAGGTCAAGGGGATCCCCCTAAATAATGAGGGGAGTTGAGAGATTTTCCTCTCAACCCATTAATCTGGGGGTTTAGTCCCATGTGGTATACACATCACAACCTCTCGTGGGAGGTTAGTTTCGGGTGTGACCAAAAACCATAACCTCTAATGGGAGGTTAAGGTGTGGTGGTCCCACCTTCAACTTCCAACTTCCATAAGGAGCTTATAGATCCAGTGGAACCCACCTCCAAATACCCACATAAAGGCTCAAATAAAAATAAAGTGAAGCTCTCTTTAATTTATTAATTTCCACGAAAACCCAAAAACTTACTTTTATTCATGACTCACGGGCGTCGAAATGAAAGTCTCCTTAAGTGAATACCGGCACTGCGAGTTCAGCGGTGCCCTTAGATTTCAATTCTGAGCACCGGTTCAAATGATATAAAAACCCACTCATACATTTACTGAACGTACCTGAAAAAAACTTCAGAAATTGATATCCAACTCACCAAGCCTCTGAATCATGCACCGTCAATTTTCACGGACTCGTAAAATTCCCATATATTTAAGAAAAAAAATCCCCTAAATTTCTGGGTCTCTACAGTACCACCCTCTAAATTATATTAAAAGATACATTTTTTTGGTGAATGAATTTTTGGTATAATACATTTTTATTTTTGAGGTCCCCTTTAGTCATACCATATAAAAATGATGAGAAACCCACTTTTTCCTTCAATAGGGGTTTAAATGTATTTAATGACTTATTTCAATGTGGAAAAATATTTTGAGAGAATAGATTAGTGGGGCCCCATATAACCCATCATTGAATTTGGTAAATCATTACATCTAATGAAATAATCGTGAAATGGGAATTGATTCATGATCTAAAATGGGAAAGATGTAGTGAAACCTAACCCCCAAAGGAAGTAGGAAAGTAAAGCCTATTTCCTCGAGGAAAAATAAATTGTGAAGCCTAATCCACTATGGGAAATAGGTTTCAATACATGATCCACTATTTTTCTAAATCTATTTTTTGGGATATTCCACAATTAATATGTAATACTTATTTCAATGATATATTGAATTTTCATGATGTATTATTACACCATGTTATTAATTATGCTCTTTTTTGTTAGATATAACTTTTTTTGTATCCTTATCATACACATATCCTCTTCATATATGACTTTATGATATTTGATTGATAATGTTTATGTGTAACCTTATTATTTATATGATCTCACCCAATTATTATGTTTCTATTTCTCAACCTTATAAATATAAGAAATATAGGAAATTTATAAAATAAATTCTTCTGTTGAATTTTGTTGGGGATAATAAAGACTTATTTATAATTATGTATTATAAAATATAATATGAAAATGTCTAACTGATATAAATAGATTGGGGTTTTAGTGATGTTTTATCATAATTCTATAAAAAACTAAACCTAAAAGGACTTAGGAATGTATTGTAATGAAATATTTTATTTATGTCTTATAATTTTG
Source organism: Viscum album (assembly GCA_963277665.1). Classification (NCBI taxonomy): domain Eukaryota; kingdom Viridiplantae; phylum Streptophyta; class Magnoliopsida; order Santalales; family Viscaceae; genus Viscum; species Viscum album. Next base: position 1,454,645,169 of record OY728135.1, on the reverse strand, counting down.
AAGGACATTACAGTAGGAAACTATATATAGATTCATTTTTAATTTTATGACACTATAATCACACACTCTTCAATATATTTTACACTTCATAAACATGGAATGTAAATTCTCCATGTTCAATTTCCTCAATATAATACACAAATTATTTTCATTCTCTTCTATTATCTTAGAATGTATTAGAATATTATACATAAATACTTCCACCAAATAATGAAGGTAGACCAGTATGACTCAATTAATTATATCTATTAAGAAATCATCTGTATTATATAGTCCATATGTAATCAATATTAATTCATAGTTTCGATACAATGTAATAAGGAAATATTTTGGATATCAACACTTTTGACAATTATAAAAAGATATCAATATAAAATATCAATCATTTAAATGTATTTAGCTTCATAGAATTGATCAAAAAATCACCAATATGGTATATATGATATTTTTTATTGATAATGATATTGTTTAGTACCTCATAATCAATGAAAAGATGCATTAACCCGTAACTTTTTTTAAAAAATATCGGGTTTATAGAAGGGTGATTCACATGGTAATATGAATCTATTTTATATATTATCAAGAAGTTTATTCTTGAATTATTGAGAATAATATGGGGAAATTATATTATGAGACATTTAAATATGTTTATCATAGTATTTGAGTTATATTTAATACTCAATATCACAATTCATGGAAAGACGTTGAAAGTCATTATGAAGTACATAAAATTTTTACAAAAAAATATGTATATCATCAATTTTCACATCATCTGTAACTATTTTATATAAATAACCATTATTAATATGTAATAAAACCCATATAATTGATTTAATATATTTTTTAAGATCATGTTCATCCTTTCACTGATAGAAGAACATTTATTTATTCAGAATATAAAATGTGACTTCCATTATATACAAATTGATATGGGATATATATAGATATATATAATCCAAGACCAAAATCACATAAAATTTATCAACAAGGATATTGATATATTTTTTATTTATCACATTTCAAAAATAATCCATCAAAGATGAGCTATATACTCTGTGGGAAATCATCATAACACTATGTGTTTTCACTAACAAATCAACATCTGAACATTGGGGTGGTGGTTTCAAAAGCATATAAAATTATTCAGATATAGAATTGTTGATAGATTCATAATCAAATAATATATTTTCATGCCCATAGTAGATGATAAGTGTATCTTTTAGAATGTTTTATTCATAGGCCACTTCAATAATTTTGATTAAATAATACAACCATTTTTTCATTTAGATTATGAGGTTTCTAATGTATATTTTCATCACAATCCCATTAATTAGTTATTTGATAGGAATAATATCCATATTACATGTTATTGTTTTATTATATTGGGGGTGGTGTAATTGGTTGATAATGTTTTTCAACATTGATCATACGCTTCTTATATCCTTGAAATTTATATTCTAGATGGACCATATTCAATTCATGACGCATTTTCCTGTCCCAATAAAGAAATTTCCCATTTTCTTCATTCAAAATTTTTAGCTTGTAGGAATATTTATTTTCTCTATTCCATAAGAATTTTAATTAGAATTCCCTCAGAATATGAACATTCTCTCCATATCGCAAAAATCCATGGGGATAATCGGGGTCTATAACCCCAATTTATACTTTGATGGAATGTTGAAAATTTTCATAATTTCTATTAATGTATCATATAGAAAATGAATTATTTTTATTTTAACTAAATCCACCAAATAATTGTTCAATGTTACATTTAGGTTCATTGTTAAATCCAAATGTATTCCCTACATGCCTGCTAAAATTTTCACCATATGTATTAATGGAATTATCACCATTTAAATGTATTTACTTAAATTTTCTTTTTATTTAATATTGAAAATATTTAAAAAAATTCCTATTAAAACATTCATTCTTAAACTCTTCACAGTTCTCAGAGATAATTCCATCTTCTTTCTTTACATTCTTGATAGGAGTCCACCATTGATATTCGTCACCGTCCAAATGATACACAAGTTGAGAAAACTTCTTATGGTATGATACCTTTATAATGAAAAATATGTTTCTTTGATAATTGATCCATTAATAATAAAAAATTAGATAACTAGACACACTGATGGAAGGTGGTTGTTAACACATAAAAGACTCAATGGTGAGGTGTTCCTTTATTTTGTTGTTTTTTTTTTGTTTTGAAAGATTCATTTTTTAGTTCATAGATTGAGTGAGTTGGGTCAGACTAGACACAATCCATTTTATCCAAGATCCCATTCCCTTTACATTCAAATGTTTAAATTCAATTAATTAGCATTAAAAATCTTATCTCACACTATTCTACCTAGTCCTATCCATTGATTAAATGTAAATATATTTGTGTCAGTATTAATCATCTACAATAAGAGCAAGAAAACATATGACAATAAAAATAAATTAGTAGATGTCCTAAATTATTACACCTCTTTATCATCCCGAGAAATTATTGGATTCAACAAAAAAGTTATTTAAATATCTCATTATGATTCATAAATTTAATGTGAAATAACCAAATCATCACATTCGAGAGTGCCAAATCAGGTGTAGAGACATACATTTATATCATAAACCTAGTAAATATTGAGTTGCTACCTAACCATCATTTTTTGGGTAATTACTAATAAAAACCAATTAAGAACATGATAAATAATTTGGATTTCTTATTAATATTCATTGGTTTTATTTTTTTGAGATATAGTTTTTTTCTACATTTCACACCAAAATAAAGAATCCTTGTTTCAAAAAAACATTATTTTGATACATTATAACATTTCATTAATATCATTATAATTATATTAATGAATTTTAATTTTTAAAAATGAATTCTTTTTCTAAATCTTCATTTAAAAATTATCTTTGGATGCTGTTTGGGTAATATCATGAAAAGATTTAATTTTCAATTAATGTTGAAAAATAAATGAATTTTTTATTGGAAATTATATTTTTTCATGTATTTAAAAATAAAAATTATATTTTGGAATTTTTAAAAAATTTAATCAGTTCATTTTGTGTAAAAATAATCAAATTATTTTATTTTTAATGAATTTAATTCTTTAATTTGGCATTAAAATTTTAAATTGTTAAAAGGAAATTAACTGAAAATTAGTTTTTCATCACGTTTTATAGGATTAACATTAAAATATACTATGAAACATTTTTAAATTTAATCATTATAAATGGATTCCATAGATGGAATTAGGTGTTTAATTTTTTTAGATATTCCCTTTTATTCTATAGTTATTATGAATAGTATTTATAGTAATTTTGTTTAACACGGTAAGGGTAAACTGCATTAATTAAGGGTGAAAATAATGTGATAAAACTGAAATAGAACCCCAAAACATGACTTAATTATATTAGATGTTTATATTTCATCCATAGTCATTAAAAAATAGAATATATGGACATTATTTTTTTAATTCTGACAATATTTTGACCATTATAATATTTAATGTAATGAAAAGTAAAAAATATCATTCGCATTGGTTAATTAACATTAAATTCCGGATGGAGGGGTAAAAAAGACAATTTTCAGTTTTAAATATTAATATCAAGAAAAAAATATTTTTATTTATAATGTAAAATAATTTCTAATTTTTAGGGATGATATTATTATATGAAACTATTATTTAACACTGATAGAGTAATAAGTTAATCAAAAAAACATTTTATTTTATACGAACATGGGAGAAAGGTCACACATAGAAAATACAACAAGAAATCTAAAAGCTAAGGAACTAGGGAGGCCTAAAATAGTGAAAACCAAGAGCATCTACCTGAATGAGATCAACACATTCCAAAGGAAGACTAACCATATTAGAGAAAATAATACTATAATAATTTTGATTAACCTTGGAGGATAAAAAATCTTCCACTTTATTGCTTTCACTCCATGTATTTTGGACTGCCACACCATAAGGAATATATCAGATACACCTTCAAATGTAATAATCTATAGAGATGGGGGAATTTTTTCCTACCTTGTATAGAATTATATATCCCAAAAGAGTCTGTTTCAATCAATGATGGAGATAAATTGATGTACAGGGATATTTAAAACCCCTCAAGAAGAGCCTTAGCCTACACTCCTATAGAGTCTCTTTGATCAAAGAATCTACTAAAAGTCGTGAAAATAGAATCGTTGTAATCTTAGATAATTCCCCTTCCTTACATCATATGAAGAGTGCATGATCCATCAAAGTATTATAACTTGAATGAATTATTATTATATACAAATTTTATATATAAATATATCATTTTTGATATGTGTTAAAAATTATATTCTAATTCAATTTTTCATGATATTTTCGATGTCAAATAAAATGAATAGTTCAAAAAATGAAATTAATGATATTTAAAAAAATGATATTTTATTAAATGATTTATATTTCTTAAAAAACTTGATCATTAGAAAATTTACTAGGATATGGATAATAATATAAAACATGTCAAAATTTATGACCAAATATCCTTCTTCTAATATCAATTTTAACCCATAATGATTAAAGAATTTTGATATCGCAATAATTATTTGAAGGGTTAACAAGGAGTTGAAAAAAATATATATATCAAATTATATTCTAAATTTGTATATATTTTATTTTATGAGATTAAATTTACTTTTAATGACCCTGTCTTAAAATATTATAAATTCTAAACAATTTTTATATGAAAATTATTCTATATTAATTTAATACTTTAATAAATTCAATGAGTGCCCCTATCCTCTATTATAAATGGGTACATACGCCCCCCTTTCATTCAAACTTAAAAAACAAGTTGGATTAGTAAATCTCTACCCAAATACCATCCATATATGCATAACCATTTATTAGATGTATTTTTTATCATAAAAACATCATTGGAATGATATTGGTCTAAACCTTAGGAGGTTTTTTGATGAAGTTAAACACAAAGAACAAACATGATGAGTTGGACTCCATGTATGGAATTTGTTTTAAAAATCCTCTTTTATGTTTTCCATCAAAATATTTCCCTTCCATTTCCATGTTTTTAAATATATTCTTAATGTTTTCATAAGGACACAAAATAAATAATAATGGCATTTTTTCTCTATTTGGATTTCATTCCACAGTTTTTAAAAGAAATAATTTTATCAAATATTTTGATTTATATATAATTGATACAATAAATTTTATGTTTTAACATATATAACAAGAATAAACATTCCCTCTTTAATAAAATTTATTATAATTTTTTATATCTTTAATATATTTAATTTTTTCTTCTAATAAAACCAATATTTCGTTTTTTTTGGTTTTTTAGTTCTAAAAATGAACCATTAAAAGGACAGAGTATGTCAATATCATAATGTTTTTTATAGGTTCAAAAGAGTTGATCAAGGGTTTTTTTGTTGAAAATGTGAAATTTTTAAATGTTATTTTCATGATATGGTACATTAGAATAATATATGAAAAATGGGTAAGCCAATATAACATATATTATGGGTTTCGCACTAGTATATCCCAAGAAGGTGGTTACATATGATATAACTTATATGGGAGGCGAGGCACATTGTAACTCTCCATTGAAATTTTTAATGATCCTTGTTTTCAATGGAGAATAAAAGTAATTTAAAGGATGTGGTTAGTCCTATGGATTTTATTGGGATGAAGTTATTTTTGACATGGGATTAAAATGGGTTGGGAATATGATGCTCAATGTAACATAAAATAGATGTTAGTTTACTTTATAGGAGTTTTAATATTTTTATTGTTCTAAAAGAGTATGTTTTCTTGTGGAAATGATTTATTTAACATGAAAAATGCATAATGTGATAAAGGTAATAGTTTTATAGGTTTTTATTTTTTTCCATGAAATAATAGATTTCTTTTCTTGCAGACCCTTACTATAATTTTTTTATCATCCCGTATTTAAATATATATTTCACTAAGCTAGAGGCTGGGTAAGAAAAATCAATAAGTCAAGTTGAAGTCAGGAAAGTTTTTCATGAAAAGGAAAAATATTTCATTTTAAATGTTTTATATAGTGTGAAAAAATAAAATTGAGTATATGTGTCCACTTGTAATGTTTTTGTTATTTATATATGATTTATGACCTAATTCTCAAAAACTATAAATATTAATGATCCTTAAGAATGTGAGAAAATGAATTCTTGAATAAATTTTATTATTTTGGATTGTTTATGGTTAGATACTTATATTTTGTATTACAGGATATGATTTGTTATATTTAGTGTTTTGGATAATCTTAATAGAATATCTTGGAAATATTATACTTTATCGTTATGTACTAATAAAAATGAATTTTAATATTTATATGATTATTTGTCAAATTTCTGTCTGTTAAGATTTTTTTCCATATAGGATATAAGAAATCTAATATAGTAATACATTATAGAAGAAGATATCCATTCAAATCAATATCCCTGAATGTTTGGAAAGGGAATTATGCAATTTGATGTTTTGATGGATAAGTTGACATAGGATATAAAATATGGTGGAATCCATGTACGAGATAAATGTTATTTTCCACAATGGAACATTTCACTAGTTTATAATTTAATGAAATAGAACCCTTTATATCTTGGTGAAATATCAGATCGAGTTATAGATGAATGATTGATCAATGACGTATAAAATCTATTTAAATTCATGGCGTCCATATAATGTTAAAAGTAAACCCTTTAAATTTATCATTTTGAAGGTGAAGTTGATCAATAAAGGTATTTTTTAAGAATATTATCGATAAATATGATCTCGATGATATAAAATGAGACACATTTATGATTATTTTCCTTGATAAATATTTCACTATATTATTTCAATTGAGGTTAGAGAAACAATTCGTGGAACTGAGAGAAAAATTATAGATTTAGTAGCCACATATAGAGATAATTATTTGCGGATTTCCATGTATGAACCAATTTTTTCGATCATTAGTAGTAATATTATTATATTTTGATCAGGATTAAAACTATTTTTATAGTGATATTTGGGTTCTTGGGAATTATAATGTTATGAAAATGTTCATTTATTGTACTGAGAAATATGATGTGGATTTTACCAAAACGTTTGTTCCTTCAAATGAATAATGTATCATATAACCATGGTGGTATGTAATAGAAAAAAACCAACTAAGAAGTCTATTGGTAAGCCAACAACAAGTTCCAAGATCAATAATAGACATTTCATGGAATATTCTTCCATATTTAGAAAGTTTTTCTTGGGTATTATGTTTGGTCACAAGGTTTGTGAGTATAAATAAAAGTGTTCAGAAAAATATATTAATGGGGTAATAGATAGTCAATCATCAGTGATATGTTTTAGTTGTAATGAGTTGAGCCATTATGCAAACATGTGAAAAAAATACTTACAAAGGTAGACATCATCAATATTAAATGAAAAAAAGAAGTATAATTTTTTTCTACTATCATGGTTGATGTTAGGCCATCAAATGAAGTGGAGACTGGTATTTTAATAATTTCATTGAAATTTTCCATTTCACAATTAGACTATTTATCTTCACATTCCCACATTTTTGAGTAATTATCTACTTAAATAGACATATCACCTTGTGAATAGAAGATATCAAATTTATCGAAAATTCAATGTGGAAATATTAGAAAAACTTAGATTTGTTATTTAAAGACCCAAAAATTTCGTGGAATTTTTTTTTTAAATACTTTGGAATTTTATGATTCTGTGGTTTCTGACGGAACTTGATTCTGAGGCCCGGTGTGCCTGAAATCAATTTCTGAAGTTTTGTTCAGGTATGTTCAGTAAACGTACCTGTGAGTTTTAATATCTTTTGAACCGGTACTTGGAATTGAAATTCGAGGGAACCAATGAACTTGTAGCATTGTTAATTGCTTAAGGGGACTATTAACACAGTTGCGTTTTATACGGGTTGAGAGTAAATTTTTGGGGTATAATGAAAAGGTTAAATAAAATTGTTGTGATCAATTTTATTTATCTTTGGAAGTAAAATCCTACATGTGGAAGTTATTATTGGGTATCACACCCACATAACCTCCCATGAGAGGATATTAGTGATGTGGGGCCCACACGAGCCTAAACCTTTCACCTCCCCTCAACTCCACATTAATCTCCCCTTCAATTAATTTGACAACTCCCCGTTAATGGTGTAATCTCTTCACCTCCCCTCTCACCCATTAATTTTTGACAACTCTTTTAATTAAAGATTTATTTATTTAATTAATGTAGTTTTGAATCAAATTGAATTGGTTGGAAAATCTTTTTAAAAAAGGGGAATTCCTCATTTTAATATTTTCTGGGAAAATATTTTGGTGGAACCTTTGGAACTAGAAGGGAGCTTCATCCTTCCACGAAGAATGACAACCTCTTAGATAAAGAATGCTGATTCCATGAAGAACGACGATGTGCCTTCCTTTATCTTCCCCCCAATAAGTGAGGAGATGTCGTATCTTCCTCAGATGCACCCCGACGTCATCTACATGTCCTCTTTCCCTGACTCCGCTCTTGAAACTGAGGTAGGGGTCTCTACAAATTTTAAGTGAATATTTTGTACCTGTTCTTCGTTGAATTTTCTGGATTGTCATCAGCCTTATGTTGTCACCTAACGCGGAGGGCGTGGGCCAAACGAACACAACCTGATAACCCTCCGATGGTTCTTGGATATTTTAATGGTGACAGAGACGGAAGGGATGATGGTGACTGGAGAAAAAAGCAGTCGTATGCCAGCCGTGTGGAGAGAAACCACGGCCCGCATCCACAGGCCACTCGGCCGAAGAAGAACCAGTTGGCCGAAGCCGGCTGGGCTGGAGGAACCACGACGCCCCACAACGTCGTGCTGTAGAGGACAGCGGCCCGCAAAGGGGGGGGGGGGCGCTCCGTTGGAAGAACAGGCTGGCTCATCGGTCGGTCGTGCGGATGAAGGCCGCGACACGCATGGTGCAGCGCAGGGAGATCGTGGCCCACCCATGCGGGCTGCTTTGGACAGGAAGGCCGGATGGATTCAGCCAGCGGGTTGGGAGGGCAACACCGCTGGTTTAGGAAATCACCCCCCCCCCTCGGACTGCTCGGCCAGCCGGCCGCGCCGAGCATAGTCGAGCCGCGCCGCAGCGGGCCGGGCCGCCCTGTGCCTCGCCGGGCCGGGTAGCGCCGCGCCGGACCGGGACACGAGACTCATTGGGCCGGGCCAACCCTCTGTTGGGTCAGACCAGCCAAAACCGGGTTGTCCTGACCCTCCAGCCCACTGGGCTTAACTGGCCGGGCCTGTTTTCACTTAAAGGTGAATAACATGAAGACCGTGCGTCCGATCGACGCGCCGTCTAATGCACTGGGACCATCGCGACAAAGAGGTACTTTTGTGATACTCTATGAGAGTTTTGGACAACATTGGAAAATAGCCGTGTTTGAAACGAGCATATTTTCAAACGGTCCCTATTGAAAAAATGCTAATAACTCCCAGACCGGGCGTTCGAATTACATGTCGTCGGTTTCATTGGGTTCCTTTTGACGAGACAGAACATCGGGATACATCAACTCTGGACTTCATGATAGTTGATGTATCAACCCCTTTGCTCGAGGAGCGGACCCTCTCGAAATTGAGTGTGTTGTGTGCGGGAACCCTAGAGCTAGCTGCGATTGCAACAACTACTATACTGAAATCCTCCATGGGTTCGATGACAACGACTACCGTACTGTAATCCTGCGTGGGTTTGGCGACAAAGACTACCGTACTAGAATCCTCCATGGGTTTGGTGATGATGACTACCCTACTGGAATCCTCCGTGGGTTCGACAATAATGACTACCGTACTGGAATCCTTCGTGGGTTCAGTGATGACGACTACCGTACTGGATTCTTCCATGGGTTTGATAGTGATGGTTACTGATCTTGTATCCTACGTGGGTCTGACAGTTTGAATTCTGTTTTAGTATACTACATGGGTCCGACAGAGTAGCTAGTCTAGTATACTACGTGGGTCTGACAGCTTAGCTGGTCTAGTATCCTACGTGGGTCCGACATCTTAGATGAATCAGTGACTGCATCTGATCATCTTTATCACTTTACCAAAGATGTATACCTGTGTGAGCCGAGCCTTGATTTTCAGTCATTATCATCGATGTGATTGACTTTTTTCCTATGTGGACAGGGTTGTACTTGGGATCGAGAGTTGGATCCGAATAGTGATTGATGACTTAGGTATATATATTTGCATATAACTAAGTAGAGATGGTTGATAATTTGTGATTGTATCTTTTTTTTTTGTGGTTTATCCTTCGTGGATGATGGGAGACCTTCGGGGGTCTCGGGATCCCTACTGAGTGTCGTTATACTCACCCCTGCACGGGCAATTCCCACACTACATTGTGTTGGATGTAGACAATGGACATCGCTGATCGTGGCAGAGTTTTGTAGAGCTAGACTGTAATGGCCCAGACCTCTCCGGCCGTTCCTTTGTTGAAAAGAAGGTCATGAAGTGTTCTGGAGGGTAGAATGGACTTTTCCCACACTTTTTAGAATTGTGTGACTACACGCCATGTAGTTTGAGTACACACCGTGTACCACCTTGTCGAGTATACCCCGTGTTGAATCTGTGTCCTTGTCGTGTGAAATAAATAAGTACACTCCGTGTTGCCCATCCTACACGCCATGTAGTTTCTCCCCGCGTACGCGTTAGTCTCAAAACGTTTGTTGACCAGTCAACGTCCATGTGCCGAATTGAATGTCGTGTTTGAAGCCGCGTGACGACAGTGTGGAATGGCCAAGTACACACCAGGTACTAGGAAGTACACGCCGTGTACTTTAGTTTTTCACACGTATAAAAGGAGGGGGCCTCTCCTCCTTTTCAGATCATTCCTCACCTCCCCTTTCCTTTGAGCGGAGCCCTCCCGAGAGACTCTAGTGCTCCTTTATTACATAACTTCTTCTTCTAAGCTCCGATTTATGATCTTTAAGTGTCCACAAGATCATAACGACTAGTTGGAACTTCTGATCATGGATCTGTTGTTTTCCCTTTGGCCTTTCTTTCCCATCTTCGACCCGAGTAGGTTTTTGCTGGGTTTTGATAGAAGTGACGGACGCCAACGGATGCCTTCTAAAGTTGATCTGGGGGAGGGTTGTGATCAGAACCTGTTGAGGTAGGGATCTTACCTTTGTCACTCTAATTTGTGCATCATGCGGGATGGGTGTCCCCTTGCTTTCACGAGACATAGTTGAACCAGTTTAATGAAGATAATAACTGGCTTAAAGAATGGGGATGGGAAAGTTGTTATGTTTATCATTGTTTATCCTATTGTTATGTTCTGAATTGAATAGGCTTATGCCTATTGAAAATCACGGTCATTGGGGGCCTTTTCTTGCTCAATTAAATGTTTCCCTATATTTCTAGACTGTTTTGTGGATAGAAACTTTCTGGAATATGGAAATTGGTTAATCACATAAAGTTGACAGATTAAATGAATATCTGGAACATTTGTGTGATCACCCCGGTTGAACAAAATGGAATAATGAACATTTGGGTGGTGGTTTGGTTATGTGGTGTGTGAAAAGTGGGGGGGGGGGTGAATCCTAGGTTATTATGAATAGGATGGGCATCGGGGCTACGGTAAATGATAGTAAAGGGGAAATGATGTGGCACGAGCCGTGTTTTGTGATATGGTTGTGGAGATGTGGTTTAGTAGAAGAATGGCTGCAATAATGGGATGTGATATTAAAATAAAGTGGAAAGTTGATAAATGTACTGTGGGGAATGATAATGAATTAAACGCGAGAACAATCAATGGAGATTTATTGATGATAAAAAAGTTGGTTTTGTGTTTCTTGTGTTATATCTAACTTGATTAGTGGGTGGCAGGGTTTTTATATAAAACACTTGTTCCAGTTTGATAATTTCCTAGAAGTAAAGGAACTAAAAAACTAATAACTTTGAAAAATGAAAACCTAAATGGGGTTGGGAATGTTTGTTGTATGCATGCTTCGTAGTAACACTGCCGAGGCACGTGCTCAGTTTCTCTGTTTAGAAGCTATAGTTTTGGATGTGTGTTTGGTATACAAATATGTATATGTATCTTTGTGTTTTGTCGCACCCCCCCCCATGTTATGCACTTAGTTCCGAACACTCCCATTTCATGGGAGAGGGTGTTTTCCCCTTAGTTAAGAGCTCCTTCCTGCTCCTTCTTCCATAGGTTGTGATGTCTTGAGGTGACCTTACAACAAAACTCTTCGGGTACGTTCCGATTGGTGTGATTTTAGAAGAAGACTCTTCGGGAAGGTTTACTGTTCCCAAGAACCTTCGGGGTGAGGCCCAGGTGTGTTTGGGCGGGGATGTTATTCTGGTTTGTGAGGCCGAGTTGTGTTCGCTCGGGGATGTGATTGTGGTTTGTGAGGACCAGGTGAGTTTAGGTAGGGATGTGATTGTGGTTTGTGAGGCCCAGGTGTGTTCGGGTGGGGATGTGATGGTGCTTTGTGAGGCCCAGGTGTGTGCGGGTGGGAAGAGTGTGGTAGAATCATCATGTTCGCCGTTAGGAAGAGTTGCTAGCTAGTGGGGGAAATGGTGTGGGCTACACAATACTCTCGTTCTTATATACTACTACCTATTATTTTGTGTTTTTGGTGAGTGTGGCTGGTGAGGTTGGGTGGATAGAATTCCTTGCTAGGTTTTGGTTTCTTCTGTTGTTCTCACGGGACATTAGGATGTCTCCCCACCTATGCATGAGAGCATTAGGTTTCCCTACTGAGTATACTTGTATGATCACCCTAAGCTTACTTTCAGGTTTCCATGAGAACTACTAGGGTCGTGCGGGACCCTACTAGTCGGGACAGTTGGAGTTGATGCAGTTTGATGTACTCTTGTTTTCTTTTGGTATTGTACTTTTGAGTTTTCTTGTAATTGTACTTCGTTTCAGAATTGTTTAAACATGCATGTGGGATTGGTTTGGATTTATTTTTTTCATTTACTTGTTCCTTTTTCTTTTGGTGTTTGACTCATCCTATTTCTCGATCGTAAATAATAAAAAGGGTAATGCCTCCCATATTTGTGAAAACTCATACCCCTGGTGCTAGTCGCCACTCCGGGGCCTACTGGAGGCAGGACTCGGGGGGTCATTATCTCCCTTTCACCATTGCTAGCTCATAAAGGGGCATCTTTGCTGAGAGGGGGTCATGAAAGAATGGTATCAAAGGGAGGTTGAGAGATAGGATGGAGTCTGGAGATAGACATAGTAAGGATTTCATGGGATGGTAGGGTATCAATGTTAGGTGATCTTGGAGCATGACATAGGCTAGGGAAGACCGGCTAGGAAATGGGATTTTTGGGCCCCCCGTGATCCGTTGCAAGGACTCTGAGCCTACCGAATGACTGTGTGAGACTACATTGATTGCAGGGTGGAGACCCTAGGGTTGGTACATGCAGCATCATGTTTGTGTTTTACTTTATTTGGGTGTTCTGGGAAAGAAATTGAAATAAAAGAGATAAAATGAAACCTTGAGAAACTTTTTCCTTGCTACTTGGGCTTAGGAGATCTTTGTTTACTGTACATCTATGGAACATGGACGTCATCCCTGGGTGACTCAGATAGTCGAGGCCCAACAGATTCAGGCGGTTGATCAGCTGAGGATTAACCGAAAGGAGGAAGATGATAAGTGGCAGAAGACTCTCTGTTCTTTCTAGCAACAAACCCTCACGAAGTAAGATGGTAGTACTTCAGATATAGATATGGAGGGGTGGATTGAGGATCTAGGGATCGATTTTACTTTGATCTATGCTCTGAGGGAGTACTAGGTTCCCCTAGTAGTCAGTCAGCTGAGAGGTGTGGCGCGTCAGTGGTGGACGCTCTACCTTAGAGAGAGGTCAGAGGCAGAGGTTTCGTGGGTTGACTTTGAGAAAGAGTCTCGAGAGGAATTCCTTTCTTCCATGGTCAAGGCAGAGAAGCGGTAGGAGTTAATCTCCATCCAGAAGGGAATTATTTCAGTTTGAGAATTGGGGATCAAGATCAAGGGTCTCCTACGCTTTGCTCCGGATCTCTTTCCAAATGAGGAGTCTCAGGAAAGACGTTTGGAGGAGGCGCTTCATCCTTCGCTCCAGTATGATTTCATCCACTTCACCCTTCCGATGTACTTGGCAGTACAGAAGAAGGAAAAGGTGTTAGGGAGGATGCACTCACAGGGAGGTTTACCATGAGAGGGTATCCAGTCAGGTTCATCGAAGGGTAAGGAAATCAGCAGCAAGTCTCCTATGACAGGACCTTCCAGATTCATGCTAGTAGGGAGCAGGCCCCAGCAATTCCAGTTCAGATATTCATGTCCTTGTCCCTTTTTCACTAGACCAGGACCGAAGTGTTTCTCTTGTGGAGTTCTAGGGCACATTTAGAGTCAGTGCCTGACCCGAGCTTAGTACGGTGGAGGTGGGTAGGTTCTGCGCCAGCCTCAGCAGCACCAGTTACCAGAGAGGCCCTTACAGCAGCAGCAAGGACCCTACTACTCCAAGGGAAGACTTTGCAAGAGGAGGCTGACCTTAGGGTGCTCCTCAGGGACCTCGACCAGGGCGTGGTTGGGGAGGTGATTGACATCAGAGAGGCAGAGGATATGGGCATGGACAGTTGCACGCAGCAGATTTGGCAGCTCCAGCAAGACCATAGGTGGTGTGAGGTACGATTTGTTTGTTCATCACTCTCATTTATGCTTTGTTCGATTCAGGAGCATCGCTCTTCTTTTTTGCACCCATTCTAGCCCATGCTTTGGGTCTAGAATTAGAGAGAATTTCCGTTCCCCTGGTGCTGATTACACCAGTTGGATGTCAGACCAACGTATCTTGTGTTTACTGGGGATGTGGGATAACGTTGGGACCGCATAGATCTAGTGGGGATCTTCTTTTCCTACAAATTCATCCATACGATGTCCTCCTAAGAATCAACTAGCTATTTTCTGTTAGTGCCGTTATCGACTGCTTCCGAAGAAGAGTCGTGTTCTCCGACGTGGATGGGAAGCGTGTAGCTTTTGTTGGTGAGATGATATATCAGGTGGGAAGCCGGCATGTAAAGCCTCTCCATTCCTTGTTAGGTGGGTTATAAGTGGTTTTAGCTGATACAGAGATGATGGATGTTCCAGAGGTTGTTGGGGAGTTCCTTGATGTTTTTCCCGAGGAGTTTTTGACTCTACCCCCCCCCCCCCCCGACGTGATGTTGAGTTCGAGATAGACTTACAGCCTGGTGCCAGTCCGATTTTGATGGCCCCTTATCGAATGGAACCTTCGGAGTTGTGGGAGTTTCGGATTTAGATTGACGATCTGATGGAGAAGGGTTCTGTTCGACCCAGCGTGCCGCCATGGGGTGCTCCTGTTTTTTTCTTGAAGAAGGCAAATAGTGGTCTCAGGCTATGCATAGACTAATAAAGGTTGAATCAGGTAATGGTCAAGAACAGTTACCCCCTTCCAAGGATAGATGATCTCTTCGACCATCTGAGGGGATTAGGTTGGTTTTCTAATATTGATCTATGATATGGATATCATCATCTGATGGTAAATGATAGTGACATCTCGAAGATGACTTTCAGGTACAGGTATGGGCACTACGAGTTTGATGTTATGCTGTTTGGATATACGAATGCACCGTCTTTGTTCATGGGACTTATGAACATTGTCTTCGGATAGTTTCTGGACTAGATCATTTTTGTGTTTATCGATGACATCTTGATCTACTCAAGATCAGAGGAGGAGCACGTTGAGCATCTCAGGGTAGTCTTGTATGTCCTACGACACCACCATCTTTATGGGAAATTGTAGAAGTGTATGTTCTTGACGCAAGAAGTACACTTCCTTGGGCACGTGGTGTATCAACATGGAGTGTTAGTGGACCTGTCGAAGGTGGAGTCATTTGTTTCTTGGGCGTCACCCAAGAGCATGGTAGATTTTTGTAGTTTGCTAGGGTGGGCAGGTTATTATCGGAGGTTCATTTCAGACTTCTCTCAAGTTTCTACTCCATTGACAACTTTGAATAGGAAGGACCAGGACTTCTTATGGAGTGAGAAGTGCCAGAAAGAATTCTACTACCTGATGGAGAAGTTGGTCTGTGCTCCAGTACTCAGGTTTCCAGAGGAAGGGTTGTTTTATGAGGTGATTTTTGATGCTTCAGGCCATGGTTTGGGGTGTGTACTGATGCAGAAGAAGGGTGTGATCTATTATGGGTCTATGAAATTGCACCCTCATGAGCGTAACTATGACACCCAAGACCTAGAGTTTGCAGCAGTAGTGTACGCACTGAAGTTTTGGCGACATTACCTATTTGGGGAGTGCTTTGTGGTCTTCTCATATCACAATAGCATACGTTATATCTTCTCCTAGCGTGACCTGAACATACGGTAGAAT
The DNA here is from genome assembly GCA_963277665.1 of Viscum album. NCBI lineage: Eukaryota > Viridiplantae > Streptophyta > Magnoliopsida > Santalales > Viscaceae > Viscum > Viscum album. Next base: position 1,454,628,792 of record OY728135.1, on the reverse strand, counting down.
AGATTGGTTGCATTTCTCCCAGACTATGACTACGGGATCTCTTACACTGAAGGTAAGGGCAATGTTGTTGCTGATGCCCTGAGCAGGAAGTTTCATAAGGAAGTGGTTCAGGAATCCGCTGATGCTTGGAAAGCGATGCGAGAGTTGGCTGCCTTTCACTTGGATGCAAGGGTAGAGAGTGTTGAAGAATTTTTGTTTTAGATGACGGTGTAATCCTCCTTGTTACAGTAGGTGGAAGATTCTCAGTGGGGAGACTTCGAGACTGAAGTAATGCGGGATCGTATCGATCAGGGAAACCCTCTAGAAGGATGGTCAGAGGACAACCGACATCAAATGTTTTTTCAAGGAAGGTTTTTTGTTCTGGAGGCGATGCGTGAGGGATTTATCCGTGAGTTCCATAGCTCAGCCTTGGCGGTACATATGGGAGTTTAAAAAATGTACTGAGGCCTGATGGAACATTTTTTGTGGCCTGGGGTGAAACGGACAGTGGCGGAGTTTGTGGCTAAGTTCCCAGTGTGTTAGTAAGTAAAGGCTGAACACCGTGTTCCCAGTGGATTGTTGCATCATTTAAATTTCCCCTAATGGAAGTGGGATGACATCTAAATGGACTTCATCATAGGACTACCCAGAGCTCAGGGTGGATATGATGCTATCTGGGTAGTGGTGGATCGACTGAGGAAATAAGCTCACTTCTTAGCAATTATGGAGTCGGGCCCGGTGAGTACCTTAGCACAGGGGTACACAGATGAGGTGGTGCGTTTTCATGGAGTTCTGAAGACTATCATCTAGACTGGGATACTTGGTTTACCTCATGAGTCTGGAGAGGGTTACACCATGCTTTTGCCACCCAGCCATGCCTTAGCACTGCTTTCCACCCCCATACCGATGGGAAGACAGAGCGGACTATCCAGATATTGGAGGACATGCTACGAGCATACGTTCTGGATTTCAGACGATCATCGGTGCGACACTTGCCTTTAATAGAGTTTTCCTACAACAACAGCTTCCACTCTACTATGGGCATGGCACCGTTTCAGGATTTGTATGGAAGTCCATATTGTTCACCCATTTTTTGAGCAGAGGTTTGTGAGACAGCTGCTCCTGGGTCAGAGGTAGTACAGAGCACCACAGAGAAAGTCCAGCTTGTGCGTGAGAGGATGAAAGTGGACCAGGCCAGACAGAAGTCTTATGGTGATCGTCGGAGGAGGCCCTTGGAGTTTGAGGTGGGATATCATGTGTTCTTGATGTTTTCCCCTCGATGGGGGCAGCGGAGGTTTGGGAAGGGAGTAAGTTTTCCCCTAGGTTCATCGGACCATTAGAGGTGCGGAGGCGAGTCGGAGAGGTGGCGCATCACCTGGCCCTGCCACCTCACTTGGAGAAGGTTCATGACGTCTTACACGTCTCCTAGCTTCGTCGGTACTTACATGATGACTCTCACGTTATTGACTAGGGAGAGCTAGATATGGAGGATGAAGAGACCTTTGATGAACGACTAGTCAGAATTGAGGATCATGAAGAGAAGGTGCTATGTGGATGAACCATCACCTTGGTTCGTGTGTTGTGGAGGCATGGCGGCCTCGATGAGAGAACTTGGGAGTGGGAGGCTTAGATGCACGCTCAGTACCCAGAGTTTTTTTGACTTGTGTTTTGATTTGTTCTTCTGAACTTTGTTTTGATGTTATACTCTATACCTTTGATATATGGAATACTTGGCTTTTCCGTTTTGAGACATTTTGTTTCCTTGTTCTCTAGAGGTGTATAGAATGTCCGGATGTGTGGGGAATGGGAAAAACCTGATCCTTAATCGAGATGCATTAATGCGGATGCGATTGAACTCGTGCAGGCGAGTCAGAGCCACCTAAAGCAGATAATATCTCGACATGGGAGAAGGAATTACCCAAGCCATGTGTTCGGGCAGTGTGTTGGTTGTACGGTGTTGGGGGCTGTGTATGTTGAAAAATACTAATACATGAAAGTGGGAAGACATAATTCTTAATCGATACACATTAATGCGGATGTGATTAAACTCTTGCATGAGATTTAGTGCCGCCTAAAGCGGATAATATCTGGACATAGGACAATTAATTCCTAACACATATGATTAGGGTTGTTGGTTGGGTTCCTATTATAACGAGAGCCCTAAGAGTTATCTTATTGGGTACCTCTGGGTTAGTTTTTGAATTATCGGGATGAGAATTTTTTAAGAGGTATCTGGTGTAATGGCCCAAACCTTTTCGGCCTTTCCTTTGTCAAAAAGAAGGTCATGTACTGTTCTGGAGGGTAGAATGGACTTTTCCCACACTTTTTAGAATTTTGTGACTACACGCCGTGTAGTGTGAGTACACGCTATGTACCACCATGCCGATTATACCCCATGTTGAAGCCATGTCCTTGTCACGTGAAATAAATAAGTACATGTAGTGTAGCCCATTCAACACGCTGTGTAGTTTCTCCCCGCATATGCGTTACCCTCAAACTGTGTGTTGACCAGTCAACGGCCGTCTGTCGCGTTGAATGCCGTGTTGGAAGTCGTGTGGCGACCGTGTGAAATGGCCAAGTACACACCGGGTACTAGGAAGTACACACTATGTACTTTAGTTTTTCTCACCTACAAAAGGAGGGGGGCTCTTATCCTTTTCAGATCATTCCTCACCTCCCCTTTCCTTCGAGCGGAGCCCTCCCAAGAGACTCCAAAGCTCATTTCTTACATAACTTCTTCATCCGAGCTCCGATTTACGATCCGTCAGTGGACACAAGATCGTAACGATGAGGAGGATCTTCTGAGCTTGGATCTATTGTTTTTCCCTTCGACCTTACCTTCCCAGATTCCTCCCGAGGAGGTTTTTTCCGGGTTTTGACAAAAGTGATAGACGCCGACTAATGCCTTCTAATGTTGATCTGGGGGAGCGTTGTGATTAGAACCTGTTGAGGTATGGATCTTACCTTCGTCTCTCTAATTTGTGCATCATGCGGGATGGGTGTCCTCTTACTTTCATGAGACATAGTTGAACCAGTTTAATGAAGATAATAATTATCTTAACGAATGGGGATGAGAAAGTTGTTATCTTTATAATTGTTTATCCTGTTTTTATGTTGTGAATTGAATAGGCTTATGCCTACTGAAAATCATGGTCGTTGGGGGCCTTTTCTTGAAAAAATAAATGTTTCCCTATCTCTCTAAACCGTTTTGTGGATGGAAACATTGTGGAATATGTAAATTGGTTAATCACGTAAATTTGGCTGATTAAATGAATATCTGGAACCCTTGTGTGATCCCCCCGGTTGAACAAAATGGGATAATGAACATGTGGGTGTTCGTTTGGTTACATGGTGTGTGAAAGGGGGAGGGGGGTGAATCCTGGGTTATTACAAATATGATGGGAAGCAGGGCTACGGTAAATGATATTAAAGGGGCAATGATGTTCCACAATCCTGGTTTTGTGATACAGTTGTGGAGATGCATTATAGTGGCAGCAGGGCTGCAGTAATGGGTTGTGATATTAAAAGAAAGTGGAAATTTTGAGTAATGAATTGTGGAGAACGATAATTAATTAAAAGTGATAACAATAAATGGGGATTTATTGATGACAAAAAGGTTTGTTTTGTGTTGCTTGTGTTCTATATAACCTGATTTGTGGTTGGCAGGGTTTTTCTACGAAACGCTTGATCTGGTTTGATAATTGCCCAGTAGTAAAGGAACTAATAAAATAATAATATTGAATCATGAAAACCTAAATGGGGTTTGGAATTTTGTTGTATGCATGCTTCGTAGTAGCAGTGATGAGGCATGTGCTCAGTTTCTCTGTTTAGAAGACATAGGTTGGGATGTGTGTTTGGTATACATATATGTATCTATATGTTTGTGTTTTGTCGCACCCCACCCATGTTGAGCACTTAGTGCCGAACACTCCCAATTCATGGGAGAGGGTGTTTTCCCCTTAGTTACTATCCCCTTCCTTCTCCTTCTTCCATAGGATGTGATGGCTTGAGGCGACCTTACACACAAGACTCTTCGGGTAGGTTTCAATTGGTGTGATTTTAGCCCAAGACTCTTCGGGCAGGTTTACTATTCCCAAGAACCTTCAGGATGAGGCTGAGGTGTGTTCAGGCGGGGATGTGATTATGGTTTTTGAGGCCCAGGTGTGATTGGGAGGGGATGCGATTGTGGTTTTTGAGGCCCAGGTGTGTTCGGGTGGGGATGTGATTGTGGTTTTTGAGGCCCAGGTGTGTTCGGGCGGGGATGTGATTCTGGTTTGTGAGGCCCAGGTGTGTGCGGGGGGGAAGAGTGTGGTAGCGTCAGGACATTCGCCATTAGGAAGAGCAGCTAGCTAGTGGGGGGAAATGGTGTGGGGTAACCAATACTCTTGTTCTTATAAACTACTACCTGTTGTTTTTTGTTTTTGGTGAGAGTGCCTGGTGAGGTTGGGTGGATATAATTCCTTGCTAGTTTTTGGTTTCTTCTATTGTTCCCATGGTACATTTGGATGTCTCCCCAACTGTGCATGAGAGCTTTAGGTTTCCCTGCTGAGTATACTTGTATGCTCACCCTAGGTTTTCATTCAGGTTTCCAGGAGGACTATCAGGGCCGTGCGGGACCCTACTAGTCGGGACATTTGGAGTTGTTGTAGTATGTTGTACTATTGTTTTCTTTTGGTATTGTACTTTTGAGTTTTCTTGTACATGTACTTTGTTTCAGAATTGTTTAAACATGCATGTGGGATTGGTTTGGGTTTATTTTTTCATTTACTTGTTCCTTTTTCTTTTGGTGTTTGACTCATCCTATTTCCTGATATTAAATAATAAAAAGGGTATTGCATCCCATATTTGTGAAAACTCAAGCCCTTGGTGCTAGTCGCCACTCCGGGTCCTAATGGAGTCGAGACTCAGGGGTCATTATCTCTCTCTCACCATTTCCTGCTCAAAAGGGGAATCTTTGGTGGGAAGGGCGTGACATGGATGGTACCCAGAGGTGGACCACTTGGTGAGACACACACGGAGCAGACAGATGTACCCGTGGTGCTGGGGAGGCTATCTGTACCCATCCGTCAGGTGGGATTCCCAGAGGACAAATCGGTGTTTGTTGCTTTACTTTATTGTAGTTGTATTAGTTTTTCAGTTGTACTGTACTTTCAGTTCGGTTTGTATTTTGGCACATTTACCTTTCAGCACTTACTTTTGTATTCAGTATCACTTTGTGCTTACATCTGTTGTGTACTCTGTTGTGTTTTTTACTATTATAAAGGCAATGCCTTCCCATTTATTGGGATTTATTCCTTTAGTGCTAGTCTCCAGCCCCTAGCCCATGGATGGCTGGCATGGGGTAGTCACTACATGAGCCCCAAGGACGAGTTTTGACAAATTGCGATCATAGGATTCAGTTCTACCACAAAACTCCAGACTCGGATCATTACTTTCTGTGAAGCAATAGTGTTAAGAGTATTGAGTGTGGTTTTCAGTCCATGGAGTTCAGTGTTGGTGCGGCGTCTGACGTATCCATACACCAGGACCCTAGCCCCTAATTTCCAACTCAGTGCACGAAAACACTAATTGCATGTGTGTTTCAAAAGTTGACTTTGTAATTACTTTGTGTCAGCTCACTAGGTATACTGTTTGACCATGGTGCACCTTTTTTTTGGGATGCCCCACGAAGGCAGCCAGCTAGGGTTCTGAGTCACGTACGACATGGATGCCCACCGAGCGACGAGGCCTCGGTAAAGGGCCCCATCACAGCGGAGGCACCAGCGGTACCACTACCTGCTGGGCCACCGGTACCACCCGCCCCAACAGTAGAGAGTGCAAGCCGCCGGAGTGTGCTTCACAAGTTCAAGCGACAGAGGCCACCTAGGTTTCGTGGAGAGACAGACCCTCAGGCAGCCAACGATTGGCTGGAGGCTATCGTCAGAGTCTTCAGATTCGAAGGGACACCAGCCGAACTTATGGTGATCCTTTCTGTGAGTCTCCTGCATGTAGTTGCAGGTAGATGGTGGAGCATGATTTTCTAGGTGCATGATAAGGCATCTATACTTTTGATAGACTTCGAGAGTCTCTTCCTCTTGGAGTTTTTCTAGCTACCCTTTGTGCGGTGCGAATTCAAGAGTTACTTCATATTCGGTAGGGCAACATGACAGTAGTTCAATACTCAGTGAGGTTTACCAACCTCTCGCACTACTCCATGGACATGGTACGGGACCCATTCATCCAGGCCCAGACCTTTGAGCAGGGACTCAGACATGATATCAAAGCTTCAATGATCTCCCTCAGCAATCCGACGTAGGAGGGAGTGCTGGAGCGAGCCCTTCTTGTGGAGATATTTCTCGCTGAGTCGACACCAGCAGTGAGACCCAACACAGGGCGACACGTAGAGGAATCTTCTACAACCGGAAGTAGACCGATGTCGCAGAAGTCCAAGAAGACTAGGCCATCAGGAGAGCAACTGCAGGATACATGTTCGGTTGGCGGGGCACCCGAAACAGAGCCAACTATACGAGGAGCAGGCAGTGCAATTCATGCTGTGGGCAGGGTCACATGGCTCGAGACTGCCCAACCCGCTGTGTAGATGAGAAGAAGACAGTGGAGGGACCTCCCAAGAAGAGGCAAAGGTTCGTCCGTGGTGGTCCGTATGGAGCATGCGGATGAGGTAGAGGAGCTGGCCGAGCAGTGGGTTGTGGACGACGTTTAGAGGCTCTACCGCCACCACCACAACAAAGAGGTGCATGCCGACCACCAGGATCTGGAAGACATAGGTAGGATCATCTCCAAGAAGTTGAGGCATACCACAATGGTGCACCTAAGATGATTCAAGGTATTATCTATGTCTATTACACCCTTTCTACAGTACTTATAGACACATGTGCTAGTCATTCTTTCATTTCCACTGCCCTTGTTTGGAGCTCAATGATTCCGACAGAGTCATTGGCTCGATCCTTACAGTTAGAGACACCTACGAAAGAAGACTCGATCATTACGCACTGGTTCCAGCAGTGTGAGCTTACTCTAGGAGGAGATAGCTTCGGCAGGGATCTTCTTGTAGCAGCGTCGAGGCCTTACGACGTAATCTTGGGTATGGACTAGTTGTCTACAGACCATGCTCAGATCTACTACATTAGGCCCAATGTGCGGTGTGTCTACATGGATGGGATTATTTTCACCTTCAACAGAGAGAAGGTAGCCTTTGCAGCATAAGATGGACTTTCCCAGAGGAGAGGGCAGCCGATCACACATCAGTTGGCTAGTCTCATCCTTGGAGCAGTTGATGTGCGGAGTCCAAGTTTTCCTATTGTGGTGGATCAGTATGCGGACGTTTTTCCTAACGGCGTTCCCATACTACCTTCTCGCAGAGAGGTAGACTTCTATATTGACATGTACCCCGTGACATCACCGATATCTACTCCAACATATCGATGGCTCCCATTGAGCTTTGTGAGCTTCGGGTACAACTAGAGGACTTACAGGGAAAGGGATTATTCTGACCCAGTGTTTCACCCCGGGCTTCTCCGATTTTGTTCGCTAAGAAGGCGGATGAGAGCTTCATACTGTGTGTCGACTACCGTCGCCTAAAACAGGTGACCGTGAAGAACAAGTACCCACTCCCAAGGATTGACGACCTCTTTGATCAGCTCAAGCGAGCACGTTGGTTCTCAAATATAGACCTCAGGTTAGGCTCTCACCAACTCAGAGTTCGAGGCAAGGATGAGTAGAAGATGGCCTTCAGGTGTCAGTATGGCCACTACGAGTTCTTGGTTATTCCCATAGCCATAACCAATGCTCCTAAAGTGTTCATGAGTCTCATTAATAGAATCTTCCAGCCTTACCTTGATCGTTTTGTTGTATTATTCATCGATGACATACCGATTTACTCGCCTACTAAGGAGGAGCACACCTACCACCTGTGGGTGGTACTAGATACACTCTGAGAGCACTAGTTTTATGGTAATCTCTCAAAGTGTTAGTTTTGGATATAAGAGTTACACTTCTTAGGACACATCATCTCGGAGGCAGGAGTTGCAGTGGATCCAGTGAAGATCATGGCAGTATATGCTTGGGAGCCACCCAGGATCTTGACGGAGGTGCGGAGTTTCCTAGGTATGGATGTGTACTATCGGAGATTTGTTTCAGACTTCTCTAGAGTTGCAGCACCACTTTCAACCTTGAAGAAGAAGGGGAAACCATTCATGTGGTCAGATAGATATCACCTATGCTTTCAGGAGATGAGGCAGAGGTTGACCAGTGCGCCAATATTGAGGTTTTCGGAGGAGGGCGTTGGGTACGTAGTTTACTGCGATGCATCAGGGTCCAGACTCGGGTGTGTCCTGATGCAAGAGCGAGCAGTGTTCACATATGGTTCACGGCAGTTGAGATAGCATGAGAAGAACTACGCTACCCATGACCTGGAGTTAGAAGCAGTGGTCTTCTCCTTGAAGATGTGGTGAAACTATATGATGCGCGAGCGCTTTACAGTCTACTCTGACCACCAGTGTCTCAGGTACATCTTCTCACAAAAGGACCTGAACCAGAGATAACGACGATGGATCGAGTTCCTCCAAGATAATAACTTTGATATAGTCTATTCTCCTGGGAAGGGAAACGTTGTAGCTGATGCTCTCAGTAGGAGATCCAGTATTCAGCTACTAGGAGAGGCAACATAGAATCTAGCTGCGTTGCAGATATCCTTTGTGGATAGCGATGGAGCATCCTTTCTACAGTCTCTCAAAGTCACTTCTCCACTCCTTCAGTGAGTCCGAGAGGCAGAACGTGGGGATGTTGACTGTGAGATGCGACGTGCTCAGATATCCACAGGGCAGGCGCCTGATGGATTTTCTAAAGGAGGGGAGCACGTTATCCTTTTCAGGGAACGACCTATGGTACCAGTTGCACTGCAGGAGGAAGTGATGAAGGATTTTCACACTTCCCCTCTAGAGTTACATCTAGGAGTGGTGAAGATATACCAGGACCAGGTACTAGCAGGTTTGTTACAGCCCTTAGTGGTCCTAGAGTGGAAGTGGGACGAGATATCCATGGATTTCATGATGAGGCTTCTATGTAAATCCAGAGGAAATGAATCTATCCGGGTGATCATAGATCGACTCACCAAGTCGGCCCACTTCCTACTGATTAGAGAGCTGGGCTTAGTAGGGAGCTTGGGATGCCTCAACATTCAGAAGATCGTACGACTTCACGGTGTTCCATAGAATATCGTTTCTGATCGGGATGCTCGATTCACATCCTGACTTTGGAAGGGGTTTCAGGAGGCCTTTGGGACACACCTTCGCTTTAGCACCATCATCCATCCTCAGACGGACAGTCAGACTGATAGGAGCATTCAGACTCTCGAGGACATGCTCCGTGCATGTGTCCTCAACCTTGGTCGCAACTGGTAGGACCACTTACCCTTGGTGTATTTTGAATACAACAATAGTTACCACTCCACCATCGAGATGGCCCATTATGAGGCATTGTACGACCGACCTTGCAGATCACCTCTATGCTGGACTTACCCTGGAGAGTGAGCACTTGTAGAACCAAAGATGGTTCAGGCTATGACAGAGAAGGTGCATATCATCCAAGAGAGGATGAAGACTGCAAGGACAGACAAATTCCCTATGCTGATAAGAGACGGAGACCACTAGATTTTAGGATGGCGACCATGCTTTCTAATGGGTCTCACCTCGACGAGGTCTAAGGAGATTTGGTCGGGGCGGAAAGTTATCTCCGCGCTTCATTGGACCTTTCCTGGTCCTCAGCAGGGTAGGCGAGGTGGCTTACCGCCTGGCCCTTCCACCTCAGTTGCACAGGGTGCATGACGTCTTCCACGTATCTCAGTTGAGGAGATATGTGCACGATCTGAAACACATCATAGACCAGGGGGAGTTGGACATCAATGATGGGGTGACATTCACGAAGGTCCCTATGGAGATTGAGGATCAACAAGAGCGGGTCCTATGTGGATGGTCGATACCTCTGGTGCGCATTCGCTGGCAACAGGAGAACCTCCAGGAAAGCACTTGGGAGCAGGATGATCAGATGTGAGCTCAGTACCCCCATTTGTTTCCCTAGTCTGTGTTGTATCTTTACGGGTACGCAAAGCCCTAAGGCGGGAGTAATTTTAAGACCAAGAAATTTTTAGGAATTTTTTTTCTTAAATACTTTGAAATTTTACGAGTCTTCGGTTTCTGACGGCACTTGATTCCGAGGCCCGGTGTGCCCAGAATCCATTTATGAAGTTTTTTTCGGGTACGTCCATTAAACGTACATGAGAGTTTTTCTATCTTTTTAACAATTGATCAGAATCAAAATATGAGGGCACCGATGAACTCGCAGCACCAGTAATTGCTTAAGGGGACATTTACCACAGTTGCATTTTCTGCGGGTTGAGAGTTAATTTTTGGGGTTTAATTAAAAAGATAAATAAAATTATTCTAAACAATTTTATTTATCTTGGGTAGTAAAATCCTTCGTGGGGAAGTTATTTGTGGGGCCCACACCAACATAACCTTCCATGAGAGGATATTTGTGAGGTGGGGCCCACACAGGCCTTAACCTTTCACCTCCCCTCAACTCCCCATTAATCTTCCCTTCAATTAATTTGAAAACTCTCCCATAATAGTGTAATCTATTCACGGCCCCTCTCACCCATTAATTTGTGCCAACTCTATTAATTAAAGACTGATTTAATTAATTAATCCAGTTTTGAATCAATTTGAATTGGTTGGAAAAAATTTTTAAAGTAGGGGAAAGAATCATTTTAATATTTGCTGGGAAAATATTTTTGTGGAACCTTTGGAATTAGAAGGGAGCTTCATCCTTCCACCAAGAACGACACCCTCGTCAAGGAAGAATATCGATTCCACGAAGAACGACGATGTTCCTTCCATACTCTTCTTCACAACAAGTGAGGGGATGTCATTTCCTCCTCGAACGCACCCTGACGTCATCTACAAATCTTCTTTCTGTGACTCCGCACTTGAAACTGAGGTAGGGGTTTGTACAAATTTTAAGTGAATATTTTGTACCCATCCTTCATTGAATTTTCTGGATTTTCATCGGCCTTATGTTATAACCTAACTCGGAGGGCTTGGGCTGAACGAACATGACCTAATGACCCTCCGATTGTTCTTGGATATTTTGATGGTGACGAAGATGGAAGGGATGACGACGACCAGAGAAAGCGGCGGCCGTATACCGACCATGTGGAGAGGTAATGGGGCCTGCATCCACGGGCCGCTCGGCCGAAGAAGAACCTGTCGGTTGAAGCTGGATGGGCTAGAGGAAACATGACGCCCTATGGCGCCGAGCGACGGAGGACCGTGGCCCACATAGGGCGGGCAGCTCTGGCGGAAGAACCGACCGACTCATCGGACAGCCAGGCGGATGAAGGTCGCGGCACCCATGGTGCCACTCAGGGAAACCACAGCCCGCCCATGCAGGCCTCTTGCACCAGGATGGCCAACAGGCTTCGACCGGCCAATTTGGGAAAGAGGGGGGTCCCCCCCCCCCCCCTGCGGACCGCTCGACCCCTCCAGGTCGAGCTGCGACCAGATGGGCCGCTCCGCTTTGGGTCGGGCTGCGCCACTCATTGGGCCTATCCGACCCTCGGTCGGGTCAGACCTACCAAAACTAGGTTGACTCGACCCGCCAGCCCACTGGGCTTAACGGGCCATGCCCATTTTCACATAAATGTGAATAACTTGAAGACCTTACGTCCGATCGAAGTGCCGTCTGTGGAACTTGGACCCTTGTGACGAAGCATGCCTTTTGTGATACTCTAAGTGAGTTTTGGACAACATTGGAAAATGGTTGGGTTTGAACGAGCGTATTTCCAAACGGTCCCCCAAGAAAAAATGCTAATAACTCTCAGACTGGGCGTTCGAATGACGCATCGTCGGTCGTATTGGGTTCCTTTTGACCAGACCAAAATTCATGATACATCAACCTTGGACTTCGTGACAGTTGATGTATTGACCCATTTTCTTGAGGAGCAGACCCTCTTGGAATCGAGCGTGCTGTCTGCGGGAACCCTGGAGCTCGCTGCGATTGCAACTCCTACCGTACTGGAATCCTCCGGGGGTTCGGTGATGACAACTGTTGTACTGTAATCTTCCGTGGGTTTGGAGATGACGACTACCGTACTGGAATCCTCCGTGGGTTCAGTGAGGACGACTACCGTACTGGAATCCTTCGTGGGTTCGACGGTGACGGTTACTGTTCTTGTATCCTACATGGGTCTGATAGTTTGACTTCTATTCTAGTATCCTACATGGGTCTGACAGAGTAGCTAGTCTAGTATCATACATGGGTCCGACAGCTTAGCTACTCTAGTATCCTACATGGGTCTGACTACTTAGATGAAGTAGTGACTACATCTGATCATCTTTATCACTTTACGAAAGATGTATACCTATTTGAGCTGAGTCTTGATTTTCAATCATTATCATCAATTTGATTGACTTCTTTCCTGCGTGGACTGGGTTGTACTTAGGCTCGAGAGTTGGAGTCGAATTGGTATTGATGACTTAGGTATATGTATGAGAATATACCTAAGTAGAGATTATTGATACTTCGTGATTGTATAGTTTATTTCAGTTTTATCCTTTGTGGAATATGGGAGACCTTAGGGGGTCTCGGGGTCCTTACTGAGTATCGTTATACTCACCCCTACACAGGAAATCCTCACACTACGTTGTGTTAGAGGCAGACGACGGATATCACTGATCATGGTAGAGGCTTGTAGAGCTGGACGATACCCAGAGGTGGACCACTTGGTGAGATGTACACGGAGCATACAGACGGACCCATGGTGCTGGGGAGACTATTTGTACCCACCAATCAGGTGGGATTCCTGGAGGATGACTCGGTGGTTGTTGTTTTACTTTACTGAAGTTTTATTAGTTTTTTAGTTGTACTATACTTTCAGTTGGGTTTGTATTCTAGCCAATTTACCTTCCAGCACTTACTTTTTTATTTAGTATCGCATTGTGCTTACATCTGTTGTGTACTCTATTGTGTTGTTTACTATTATAAAGGAAATGCCTTCCCTTTTATTGGGATGTACGCCTTTCGTGCTAGTCGCCAGCCCCTGGCCTATGGAAGACATGCTTGGGGTAGTCACGACACGAGCCCCGAGGACGGGTCGTGACATATTATAACCTTCTTATTGTCATTAATGGAATAGTCCTTCATGAATATCATGTTGAACAACCCATGCTATATTTTGATATTATTTTCAGTAGGGATAGGAATTTAGTTTTTCATTCTAAGATATATTGTAATGAAAATAAAATTTTATTCAGCGATTTCTTACCATGGATTACCTTTGATGAAACTAAGACAATGTATAGAGATGGTAGTGAATGTTACCTAGCTCATGTTGTTGAAAATAAAAAAACCATTCGATTTTGTGACAAGATAGTAGTGAATGAATATATGAATGTATTCCATAATTATTTTCTTGGTTTTATTCCTGATTGGGAGGATGGGTTTATAGTTAACTTTGTGCATGATACTAATCCAATTTAAAGACCTCCTTATCGAACGTCCAAAATAGAACATTTAGATTTGAAAAAAAAATTCATGAGTTTCTAGATAAATATTTTATTAATACATGAACATCACCTTATGGTGCCCCCTTTTTTTGTAAAAAAGAATGTTTGTTTAATGAGGATTTTCATTAATTATTGGACCATGATTAACATCACAATTAATAACTAGTATCCTTTACATCATATCATTTATTTGTTTGGTCAAATTCAAGAAACACGAAATTTTATGATGATTTATATTAGGTTAAGGTATCATCAATTTATTGTGAAGGTTAAAGTTAGCCAAAACATGTTCTTTCAAAATGCATACTTGTATTATGAGATTGTACTTATTACCATTGGGTTTTCTGACACATAAATTGTACTAATGATCCTAATTAATATTTTTTTCTTTGAGTTTATTGATTCATTTTTAGAAGTTTTAATTATGTATATATTATTGTATTCTAAAATCTATTTGGATCCTGAAAGATACTTAATGATTGTTCTGCATGACTTAAAATAAATGAAATTATATTGAATTTTTTTTATGTTTGAATTTTTGTTGGAAAAAATTTTATTTCATAGAAATATTGTTTCTATAGAATCAATAACTATTTCACATATTAAAAAATGTTTTTGAATAATAGAAAAGTCATGAAAATGTCATATAAAATCATTGTTTTTTACATATTAGCTAGTTACGTCTCATTGTATGTGGAAAAATATTCTTCTTTTTATTTCCCATTAACTATGTTAAATTGAAATAGATTAAAATTAATGTAGAAAAAATAATTCGATTATTATTTAAATTAACAAAATAATGAAAACTGGTCTTGATTTGGAACTACCCAATTGATGTGGTGAATTTTACATTGAAGGCTATGCTTTTTTAAAGGAACTTAGTGGTGTCCTGATGTAGAACAATAAACGTAATTGCTTATGATTACAATTAACTGAAACCTCATGAGTTAGATTAACCTATGAGTGATCTCAAAATAGTTACTATGGTTTTATTTAAATATATGAATGCATCATTTATATTGATTGCATTTTTAAATATATACTAACAATAAAATTATGAAGTATATAATCCCTCAGAAAGAGTGTCACCCATGATAGAGAAGACGGATAGAATTGATTTCAGATTATAATTCCATGATTCATTAACATCATAGAAAATCAAACAAAGTACTCTATACTAGGAGTGTGAAAAAATAATTCTATATTAAAAATGTTTTGTGTTGAACATGTCCCTTTAGTTAATGATTATTTGAATTTTAGAGTATAATGTTTCGATGTAGGAATTGCCTTTATTTATTTTCTGGTGTCACTATAGTCAACTGATTTTCAAAAAATTAAGAATAATCTAAATAAAGATAATGTTTAATAGAAAATGGTTGAATATATTAATAATTTCATCTTTCAAAGGGTTCAAGTTGATGAAATGGTGTTATAATATTTGAAAAAAGATCATACATTCATTATGATTCTATTTTAAAAAGGAAATTGTTGATGGATGCTAATATTTCCCAATTTTCAATTCAGTTAGGAAGTAATAACATATATAGTTACATTCTGATGTTTTATTGGTGAGATGGAATCAATAGAAATATTGTTAACATTACCATTGAATTCTGGCCTTGTTATCAGGTGAATCAAATGATAATTAATAAAGGGGATTCTTCATCATTTTATTATACCAGAGTGGAAATGGGAAAATATGTATATGGATTTCATGTTGGGATTACCAAATAAATCTCAAGGTAACACTGTAATGTTCTTTATTTTTGATCAACTAACTAAATCCAAACATTACCTTTAAATTAGAGATAATTTTTTCGTAGATAAAAATTTTCAACTGTACCTTAAGGAGATAGACAAGTTATATTTTGTTGTTCTCTTAATTCCATCTGACCATAATCTTAGGATCATTTCTATGTTCTATAAATGACATTAAAAGTTATTGGGTACTGAATGAAATATTAATACACCATTTCATCCTCAATCTAACATAAATACTGAGTGAATGATTAAAACAATGGAATAAAATAATTGTTCTTAATCATTTCATTAATAGAGATATTGGGATCAAAATATTTCATTTCATGAAATTTATTATAACAATAATATTATTTGTAGAATACAAATGTCATATTTTGAGGTACTATATAGAAAGCAGTGTTGAACACCATTTTTTTGAGATGTTGTAGGATAAAATTAATTGATGGGAATATAGATGGAATATGAAATGGTTGAGATAGTGAAGATGATTCGGTATTTTATAAGGAGGGGTCATAGTAGGATGAATTTTTATGTAAATAATTAGAGGAAAAAACATTCTTTTGAGGTTGTTGATCATATTTTTATTAAGATATATCATTTTAAAATTGTTTTTTGTTTCAGTAAAAAGGGGAATTTATGTTTCTGGTTCATTAGAATAAATAAAATCTTATTAGAATATGGTTATTATTCTTTTTGATTGTCCTTAACCCTATGTTTCTTTCATATTTATAAGTTAATTCATGTTTTAATGTTAAGAAAATATGTGTCAGATTTTTCTTTTTTTTTGAGCCATGAAGTGGTTTGGGTGGAAGATAATATTAATCATGTATAATGGATAGTTTATATTTTTTACTATAGAGATAATTTTTTATTGAAAAATGTGATTCAATATGTAATGGTTTTATAGAAAACCCACATGATTGAAGAAGCATCCTGGGAATCCAAAAATGCAATGAGGGATAGATCACTACTTGTTTAATAAGGGAATGAAATGTGAGGAATAAATTTTCTTAAGGGGAGAAGAATGTAATAACAAATATAAGGGAATGATAAATTATTTTCATGTATTATTAATATTTATTAATTATACTTTATTAAATTATAATAAATATGTGATTTTCAGTCAAAAACAAAATAGATTTATTTATAACCAAATTGTGATTTAATGCTTTATATAATTTCATCAAAATAAATATTTTAAAATTATAGAATTTTAATTTAAACAATTAAATTATATTTTTAATTAATCATGTAAAAATTATCATATAACTTTGTTTTGAGAATTTTCTAAAATGAATTAATTTTCGATGAATAATGAAAATAATGGTTTTTATAGAGAATAATATTTTATTTTTATGTATATATAGAGTAAAATTATATTCTATATTATTTTCAAAATTTCAGTAGATCCTTTTGAGTATACATAATCCAATTATAGTCTTATTAATGAATTTTATAATTGATTTGATATTAAAATAATTTTATACCTAAAATATCTTGTTTCTGAAAAACATTTTTCATCACATTGGACTAATTAAATATAATATTTAATTATTATAGTATGGTGAATTTAATAATGAAAAATGGATTCTTTTTTTGAATAATGAGGTCCAAAGTTAGTAAATTTTTTCTTTTAATATTTTATTCATTTTGAATAATAATCATAGTAATTTTTTAACCATGATAATTGTATAGTGAGTCAATTGAGGGTAAACATATTCTAATGAAGATGGCAATGAAATAATAAAAACTTAATTAATTTAGTTGTATGGTTAATGTTTTTCCATAATCATCCAAAAATTGAATATAATATCTTTTGTTTCCATATTTCCAAGCTTTTTACCTTTATAAAATTTTATTTAATGATATTTCAAAAATGTCATTCTATTATTTTATTATCTTTAAATATTTATAATATTATGAGACTAAAGTATGTTAAGATGTAAATCTTCATTTAAAATATAAATTGTTTTTTTTGACCTTTAAATTTATTTAAAATTATTAGAGATGAAATAATCACCTGAAATTCTTATGCAACATCAGTGTAATATTTATTTAATTGAACGAAAAATAAAATAAACAAGGTTAAATTTTTAAAATGTAATAAAATTAGAATAAATTATTATTTTTGAGAAATTTTATATATGAATATAATATTTTGTGGTTTTGTGATATGATTTTATTAAAATTTCGATTCAATTATGATATTCTCAAAATTAAATTAAATAAATAGTTCCAAAAAATAAAATTAATGATAATTTATAGTAAATGATATTTTATTAAATGATTCAAAATTCCAAAAAATTACTATCATCAACCAATTTATTGGTATATAGTTGTAAATATAAATCATGGTGAATTTGTGAGAAACTTTTCCTTTTATTATAATTATTTCCCCCCTCACTACTAATAAAATATGATATCACATTAATTATCAAAAGTGTTAATGTGGTGTCAAAAAAAAACATGACGGTGAAATTAAAAGATAAAATTTTAGAAAATATATTTTATAAGATTATCTAGAATCATACAAATATTATATAAATTTAATATAATGTTTTTGGCATTTTTATTTGAAAATTGATTTTTATTAATTTAATACTTCAATACGCTTCCATAGTGTCCATAACCTATCAATATAATAGAATCTGATATCCTATTTTGTCACACTTTAAAAAAATTGTTTCATACAATCCCTACCCAAATACCTTCCTTAAATACATCCATATTTATTTATGTAACATTTTTTATCAGAAAACCAACCTATGAATTATTTTCATGTAAACTTTATTAGGTTACCTAAAGAATATAAATATAAAGAACGTACATGACATGTCTGAGTCAAGGTGAAGGAATTTACATTTGAAATCATCTTTTATGTTTTTCATTCTGAATATTTCTCTTATATGTAGACATTTTGATGAAAAATATCTTGCTTATGTATTTATATAGGTAGATATGTATTATGATAGAAATTTAAGGCCACATTTGACTTTTTTTAATGTTTTTTAAAAGGTAATATCTTTAGGAAATGTTTTTAGTTATTTTAAAAATACAAAATGGACTATTATATTTTAAAGTATAAAGAGACAAATATTTTTCCCAATTCCATAACCATTATTTTTTGTTTGGATTACATTACATTCTTCCATGTTCTCATCAAATGAAAACCATATTTCCATTTTTATTAAAATAATTTTATTTTTAATAATGGGGTTTTTAAAAAGAAAGGGTATTTAAATATTCGAAACTATATTTAATTTGTGCCAAAAAGAGTTTTTAAATTATTATATTAGAAAAAATTAGATTATTAAGATGATTTATTGAGGATATGATTCTTGATAGTAGAATATGAGAAACTGGTGAGCTTGATAAATCTTATATTGTGGGATGAGCACCATTTTAGCTCAAGAAGATGGGTGAGCCTAATATAGAATATATTAATGGTGATCCCCACCATGGCTCTATAATGTATTGGGTAATTTTCATTATCTTAAAATGGAAGAAGAATGGAGTTTCATGGTTTGTATTATCTATTTGATTTAAGAGGGATCCGATTACTTATGACGCGAGTTTAAAATAATTTATGAAAATGATATTCTTTGTCTCATAAAAGGGATTTATTTTTGTCATTCTATGAGTTTTAATTTTTTATTTGAAAATAATGTGCGTGTTCCTCATATGGAAATTATTTATTTCATTATAAAAAAGAAATAATATGATAAAGGTATAAATTTTATGGGTTTTCAATACTTTCAACAGAATAATATATTTTTTCTTTATTTTATCCCTTACTATGATTTTTATGCACATACCATGCTTAAAATTTTTTATAGGTATTATGGATGTGTAGTAACAAAAAAAAGTTCTGTTGAAATTCATGTCGATTTTTAGGAATGTTTTATATTGTGGGAAGTACGGATACTTAGTATAAGTGTCCACATGTTATATATGGATTTATAATGTGTGAGTTACGAAATAGTATTCAAAAACACTGAAAAATAAAGAATTTTTTTAATTTATAGTGTGCATTGTTCACTAAATATTCAATATAAGATAATGTTTAGAGTTGGGTAATTCTAATTACCCCTAGGTGTAACCATGCAAGGGACGGTATCCCCATTCTTGTATAAAGATAAAATGTCATTCATAAGAAACAACACACTATATAATTTATAAAATATAGAGAATATTTCAAATATTTAGATTATATATTGGGTAATTGATAAAGGTTTCTAATCATAATCCCTAGAAATATCTATACCCTTTTTTGATAACAATTTTGGGGAATCGAGTATCTCATGAATAAAAATAAAATAATTTTAGTTTAATATTCAATACATATTATCATATTTGAGGAAGTTATACTTAATTAATTTATTTCAAATAATATCACTCAACTGTATATCATTTTTCTACACAAATATAACCTTTATTAGAAAAATTCTACATTAAATTGTTCATCATAACCCAATAAAATAGAAAGATAAGAAACAGTGAGCTAAAATACTCATTAGTTGTAAATATGTGTGATATCAATCAATTATCATAAGTGAGAATAAGATTAGATTATTGGAATTTCAAAATAATGATAACATATGAATAATATTCCAAAAAAATCATCGATCATAAATTTTTAGTCGTTGCATAAGGATTTTTAATAAAAAAATATTTTAGTTATAAGAGTGAAATATCTTCAATAATATATGATAGCATACCCTAAAAATAAGGGATAAGTTTTCTGAATATACATAAGAATATAAAGTCACTTATTTATTCATTGTTCAATTCCAATACAATCATATTTGATAGAGTCCCATTATTTAAAAGGTTCACTCCCCATTATAAAAAACATAGAAAACTAATTCCATTTATTGATTGGGTTCTCTAAAATTCCATTTCATATTATCTCTTGAGATTTAATGATTTATAAAAGTAATTTTTGGGATATATAATTCATGTAAAATACATACAATAATGAAATATATAAATAATTGTTCTGTATGATCTTAAAAACAATTATCATTTCATCATAGCTAAATTAACCCATGAAAACAAGACGGGTTGTAGAAACATCATTTGAATATCATCACTATAAGTAATAGAGAGAATAAAATTGGAAGGTTTCATTAGATAATATCCCAATTTAAGCTGAAAATTAAGTTAAGGATGTCTATATATATGAAAAAATACTTTTAAAAAATAATTAGAATTATGATATAAAAAAAGTATGAAATATCGTTTTCGTTTTAGTACCTTTAAATTTTTTTTCCAAAAATAGGGGAATATTAATTTCATTATTAAAACCATGTATATATTTAAATAACTATTTCTAAAAAAATGTAAATGAATGTTGAAAAACTAATTTATTCAGAAAACATTAGAAAATAATTTTTTTATACATTTGTAAAGAATGAAATATAACACATATGGGAAATATTATATAAAATATTTTTTTTCAAATATGGAAATCCATTACTATAATGATATAAATTACATTTAAATATATGTGTATTATTTTTAGGTACATTCATGATTCATTTTAAATTACAATGATATTGATGAAAATGATTCAAATTCAAGGGAATAAAACAGTCAGTTTTACTTGGAGACATTCATTGATAATTTTTGAGTACCAAAGAGATGGAGAATAGAAATAATTTTTGAAAAGAATATAAATTATAATATTTAAATAAAATACATGGGTATTATTATCTAGTTAATAGATAATATCCCACAATGAAAATTTAAATATAGAAAATCTCAATAAAAAATGGGATTATTACATAAACCCTTAATGATTTGGTCATCTCTGAATCCAAACATATGGAAATTCATAATGTTGAATGAATTTTTAAATTAAAAATATTTTAATGAAATTTAAAATAAAATACATTAATGCGAATTATATTCTAGTAATGAATAAATTAGTTTATTAATATAAAATGTGTCTCAATGAAATGAAATTTAGATGTTGAAACCCCTACAATAATTCCTCAAGTGTTATGTACATGAAGTGAACTCATATATAAAAAATTCATATTCATTATACAAATATAATATAACCATATTAAATCTTACCATTATATATATCATTCCCGTATAATTTAAAATTACTAATTTATTATCAATTTCTAATTAAAATAAATATTTGTGTGTCAATTGTTCTATTTTTCAGTAGTTTTTTAATTCATTCATTCGAGTAATTAAATCATAGTCATGGATCCATCATCTAAATAAAAAAGTATTGTCATAAATATCATAAATAATCATTAAATTATTATATATAACAATCCTTTCAATGTGAATCTAAAAAATGAATTACAACACAGCACATAGCCGATATTCTGCCCATACACACAAGTGATGCTGTAATTTTACATTGTTTGAAAAGGTGATATAAAATGGTTTTACCATTAAAATCAAATAATTATGGTATATTATATAAAATGACTTAATTATGTTAGTATGTTTATAGAATATTTGGATGATTTTAAGGATTAATGGAATAAGAAATATATCATAATGATAATTACGTATCCTTTGTATATCCTCATTCTGTTTACACCATATTCCATCTTAGGTTGGTTAATTGGTGAGGAAAGATCCTTCAGGTCATGGGGAGATATTTCGGAATGCGACTTGGATATGGATTTTGGGATTTAATTTTCCCAAAATGTGTGTATAAATGAGGAGAGAAGGTGTCATTTAATAAGTTATTGGAGTGGAAGTCTTATAAATATTTTAAATATTTAGATATAATAAATATATTTTCTCATAGAATGTGGATATACATTTTTAAAATTTAGAATATATAGTGATAGGATATTGTAATCCACTACACCAATTAGATAAAGATATGGATTTGTGACATTAATATAATTATCATATTGTTTAACCGTTGTAACCAATTTTAACCATTATCATGTTGTTATGATTTCCACTATATAACTAATCTTTATGGAGAATAATTTAATATTCTAGATTACATTAAATTGATTACTATTATTCATAATTTTTTATCTATTTTACAGGATTCAAATCATATATGTATTAAAAATAAACTCGAATATCCTCACAAAAAACACAAAAAACATTTTCCAAAAATGTATCTTGAAGATTAAAAAATATTTTATTCTAACTAAATTTAGATTAACAACCATTACATGATTTTTAATTTAGTTTAGTAAATATTATATATAAAATTTTTATTAATATAATTTTTAAATATTGAATAATTAAAATTTTAAGATAAAGTATATTTTACAAATAAAAAATAGGTTTTAAAAAAATACACTTTTTTACATTCGAATTCATTTATCAGTATTTATATTCATTTCTAACAAATGTATGAATTATTATTATGTTTTAAAAACTTATAAATAAAATTTTAGAAATTATTTAACACAATGGAAAATAGAATTTAACTTTTACGTAAAAAATATATAATATAACAATGTTTCTATATGAATATTTTATTTTCAACTATTAATAATTAATGTATTACATCATATAGTTAATTATCTAATATTACTAACTACATTTAATTAATGTTTTTATAATATATTTAATTATATGTTGTAATAAATAATTATTCCCATAAGTTTGGTGTTACATGCATTAAAGGTTAACAAACACATCATATTTACTAAAGCGAAATATATTCTAAAATATTGGTGTTTTACATAGACGCTTAGTAAGTGAAAACATAAATGATATTAATCAATGATCATTAGTGAGGATAATATATTAAATTGGGTATGAAAATATAATAGAGGTACATGGTAGAATCAAACACAATAAAACATTGGTCATCAATCATTTTCCATAGAAATAGGATTTTAGAATAAGATTAGAAATGATACTTAAGAAAGTGTAAATATTAGTCAATAACAATGATCCATGAGAAATTTACATATAAATAATAATTTATCACATACATTTCACAGAAAAATAATTTCCTATGTCACACCTCATATCCAACTCCATTATCGCATAATGGAAAGTGTCCAATAGTGGAATGTGTTCACTCTATATTCCCATTATCACATTTTTATTTTTTCATAGTGGATATGGTTCATTCTTGATTATCATACATTTATCCTCCTAAGATATAAATATTCACCCAATGCATTAGGGCTATATATTTTTTTTATCTCCCATCAAATAATGAGAAAACACACACATGTGAGCCATATCAATGTGAAAACATTATTAATTATATCATATGAAAATTTACAAAAGAAATGAAATGGGATTCTTTGAAAAAATCATAAGGAATTATCCTCAACCATCAATGAAATAATTTGGTTATTATAATTTGATAATATCCTTAGAGAATTGTGGGAATTATTAAATGATTTTAACAAGTATGAATAACACTTTTAAAATTTAATTTTGAAAATACATTAAAAGGTACGAATAAAAACACTTGAATATTCTCAAAAAAGTTTATTTCAATGGAGAAAATAAAAAAAACAATGTCATTATAAATTAATTGGGTAAAATAATAACCAATGGAAGAATAATTAACAAAAATAGTTATAAATTAATTCACTCATAAATTGATAAAAAGTATAGTCTTTTTAAAAATCTATAAAGAAAGTCAAGTCAATACAAATGACAAGAAAGAAAATGTTTTAAAATTTTACATTTAAAACCATTTAAATGAATTAAATGTAAATAGTAAATTAACTTAATAATTCACTTAAGGAAAGAGAACGACATACATAAATCAATATAGAGAAAATTCAGATGAATGAAAAAGATTCCAAACAAAAAAATAATAGATATGGTTGGATTCAATTACAAATATACATTTGGTTTAATCTTGAACCAAAGATAGCTGAAATGGAATGAATAGATTTATACACCATCAATAGTCATAGGATACAAAATTAATTAGTTTTACATAAAATATCATATTGTTTTTTCTAAATAGATACTCGCACATAAACAATCTCAATTTCAAAATGAGATTGGTATAGAAACTATAATATATTTTATAACATTTTAATTAAAAGTCATTGAATGAGAAGAAATATTTCAAAATAGAATTCATATTTATTAACTTTTATACAATTTAATTATATTTATTCATTTCAACTATATTAGTTAGATATGTTTTATTTTTATAATAAAATTTTGGTAAGATTTATAATATCGTAAATGTTTGGTAATTGATACCTCGATCCACTTTTGGTGATTCTAATTTAAGAATTCCTAGAGGATTCACGGTAGTGAACTAATTTTTTATAATTAATTATGTAGTTTCTAGTTCATTTCATAGAATGACTATGTATTTTTCATGAGAATGAAATTTGTGAAGAGCATTTTCAGGTGAATTACTAATAATAATGAGTCACTTAATATTCCCCATTAATTGTTTTGGGCACTCTTATAAAACAATATTAATTAAATAAATTACACTTTAATATCATATATTACCTATATTAATAAAATTCCCCGGCCTTAAACCTTACTTAATATTGAGTTATTACAAGCTTACTCATTGAGGATCTTTTCAGGTTTCGAGTTTTATAGAATTAGATCATAAAACATGCATTACATTCCACATTTAAACAAAGTGGTTACATAAAAGATAATACTAATTTTCCCCATCAACGAAAACATATTTAAAATAAATAATGGATTCTTTATTGACACTTCCTTGACACTATCATCGAATCATGTACCTTTCCCTTGAACTGTGAAAAACATTTCAAAAAATTTGGATGAGCATTAAAAGCTCAGAAAGGGATATAAAAGTATGAAATGAAAACATTAGTCCATGTATGAAATCATACTTTACTCATAAAACATAAGCACTTTAACATACCTCATCAAATCATGAATAAATCATAGAAATCATAAGACATAAAGGTAACTTGAGGCATTCATAACATTCTTATGTAGGGTGTAACCCTCTTAGTTACGTTTGGAATACCCATCACAGTATATTACCTAAATCTCTTCAAAGAAACCTCAACGTTTAACCCCTTCGCGTTACCCAATGCATTGGAGAGCTATATCAGGATCACCCGCCCTTAGTTTATCACGGAACCACCCATCTTCATAATAATGCCCAAGAACCAAAACATAATCGTATCACATAAAACATGCATATAGGAAACATAACATTTCCACTTTTCAATCAAAAGATACTAATACAACAAATTCATATAAAAACATTATGAAAACCATTTTCAATACCAAAATAAAATAAAAGTAAAACATGGTATTTATTTTTCTTTAAAAAAAGTATGGCTTGTAGAGGAAGATGAAACTCAAATAATGGTCACGACAGTGGAGAAGTCGTTGTCGCCGCATAAGTAAGACAAAAACATTCCCTTTTGTCATTTAGTAAAACAATTCATATAAAAAAGATTCCTTTTGGATAAACATAAAAGTCAAAGGGGTTTATAAACCATATAAAAAAAGTTG
The DNA here is from genome assembly GCA_963277665.1 of Viscum album. NCBI lineage: Eukaryota > Viridiplantae > Streptophyta > Magnoliopsida > Santalales > Viscaceae > Viscum > Viscum album. The sequence goes on along the minus strand of OY728135.1, from coordinate 1,454,603,050 downwards.
TGTATAAAACATAATATTCCACAATGAAAGGAGATTGAGACGAAGTCCCATACCTCGGGTCCAACTTGACTCGATCGTTCTTTAACGTCCTAAATAATAAACTTGAGTTAATTTCTACTTTCAGAAGAACATTTTTCATAATAATTATTCCTTTTATGTCACTTATTACCATGTCATGAACACTATGTTATTATTTAAGTTAATAACAGTCATTTTAACGATCATTGGTACTTCAGTCAAAAATAAAATCTTTACAATTACAAGTTGTTCATGTGGTAAAATATGCATTATATCCAGAATTGTATTCATGATGTAGATATAATATATATCATATATATCCAGTACATGCGTGCATTTATAATATTACATAACATTTGTAGGTAAGAAGTGAAATGCACCGTTCATGGAGACGGTAAGCCGTACGTACGCATGAACACTACTTCCATTTATATTTCATATTTAATGGAATTAAAACATAATGATACATAATAGTATTTTAATTCCAGTATGGTATCATATATAATGTCATTAAATATATCCTTTATACTTACCATATATGGTATTAACGAATCAAATCACTTTGAGGGGGCGGTAGTCCGCACTTCCTATAATGAAGATATCGCGTATACCCATAATGGAAGCCATAAAGGTATGCCATAAATGAAAAATACAGAAGTTTAATAAAAACATAAACATATTATATATCATATATAAATATAGTGACATCTTAATGGCGACCTTCGAAGGTGTTAGAAGAATATTGAACAATCATTGTTTCGTGAGGCAGAAATTCGCCATCCACGGAAACAGTATGTTCTTAAACCATTAGATGTAGGTGTGTGTAAGAGTAGCTCAAATCCCTCTTATACCTACATCCTAGTATACTGAAGATACTGGAGTTGTTACAAATGAAATTAATAAAAAGAGTTTAGGGGGTTGAAGAAGAAAAATAAAACTAAAGGACTCAAGTGAAGACATGACCTTAAAATCGGGTAACTCCCTTTGGTTTGAGATCAAAGGCTTCCTTGGGAAGACTTCTGCCCAAAGTGAGTCTTCTAAGAGTGAGAGAGGGATATGGAGAGACGAAATGGGCAGGGGTTGGCTGAGCCAAATGCTTTTTAAGTGTGGGTAAAGAGGTCGAGGTGGGGGCCTTTTATAAGAGGAGAGGAGGGGCACCCTTGGAATGTAAAGAAATGTTACTTTATTTTCAAATGAGTTTCAGATTTAAAAGGTCCCACATTGATATGATTCTAGGATAAGGTGATAAGGGTTCTAAATATACACAACCAATAGGTTTTTGACAAGTGTAGGTCTTATATTATACATTATCTTTTCATTTTATTTAAATCGTTAAATAATGTGGTAATCGATGCATCATCATGATGTCATAAATAATTTAATTTATTTAATGACTAAAAATTATAAAAAAAATACTATGATGTAGGAAATCTGATTATCTTTCCAATTAATATTTATATTCAAATATCTGACTTGTATAACCCCATGTAAAAATTGTTTTAGTAAAATAACTCATGTTTGTGACATTTTTACTTTTACTTTAAATAAAAGGCATTAATGTCTTTATCTTACCCATGTGGCTCCATGGGGTCCCAAAAATAGACCCATGGGTTGTCTTGGTCGGCCATGACACATCCAATAAGGATAGGACATGTGTCTAGGTCATTTCATATTATTAAAACATTATTTTCACCTTAAATTACAATAATTACCTCTAATCGTGATTAAAAACTTAAAAGTTACTATTCACCAAAAAAATTATTTTAATCCCATTGAACGAAATTTTACTTCTTAATGACAACCATGTATGTCGGATTTTTGAAATTCAAAACACAGAGGTGGTAAAATTTCATTTAAACGGAAAATCAGTTTTTTTAAGGACCACTTAGTGGTTTCACTATTCATCAAAAATTGATGTTTTTCAGAAATATACCAAAAATTCACCCTAAGCTATATTTGATATTAAAAATTCGAAAATGATGTCAATTTTAAAGAATTAAAAACATATAAGTTACATTAATTAATTTAATAATTATTTCCAGTTGTCTGAGTAAATAGCGTGTTTTTATGAAACAATAAGTAGCAAAAGATTGACACTAGTTTAAGTTCAATTTCAAAGTGAAATTAATTCCAATGACCACCATTGGATTAAATGGTAAAAATATATTCTAATTTCACTTTAAAACGAATTAAAAATATAATCTAATCATATAATCGATTTAGATTAAAACGAGGTTTTGAATTAAAATACAACATTTTTCACTATTCATTAAAAAAACATTATCAGAAAAATACCAGAAATTTATCCAAAGTAAATTTCAATGTCCCAATCAAAAAGAATAAGTTTATTTTGACAAATATAGCTTATAAAATTGTCAAAATATAGATTTAAAAATGGTTTTCCATCAAAAGGCAGTAAAACGATCTTTTAAAAATATTAGTGTATTCCATGCTTAAGATTGGATTTATTCCCATTTTAAGCCACTAAAACACCATCTAATTCATTAATAGACATAGATAAAAATATCTATTATTCATTACTTACTTGGGATGTTACATCCTTCACCCCTTTAGAAAATTGTGTCCCCGGAATTTATTTACTTATCGAATAAGTGGTGGTATTTAGCCCTCGTTGCATTTTTAGTTTACCATGTTGCCTCTTCAATCATGTGGTTTTTTCACAAAACCTTTACCTGATGAATCACCTTATTCCGTAACACTTGCTTCCTATGGTCCAGAATCTGTACCAGTTGTTCCTCATAAGATAGGTTCTCTTCCAGTTGAACTACCTCTGGACTCAAAACATGAGATGGATCTGGAATATACTTTCTCAACATCGAAACATGAAAAACATTGTGTACCTAAGATAAACTCGGAGGTAAAGAAACTTGGTAAGAAACTGATCTAACTCTCTCCAGAATTTCATATGGTCCAATGAACCTTGGACTCAGCTTTCATTTCTTAACAAATCGCATCACACTTTTCCATGGTGAGACTTTGAGAAAAACATGATCACCTACCTCAAAAGAGAGATCCTTCCTCCTGTTGTCCGCATAACTCTTCTGTCAGCTCTGAGCTATTCTCATGTGTTTTTTGTATCATCTAAACTTTTTCTGCCAACTCTTCTACCGATTTTGGTCCCATCAGCTTTCTTTCACCCACTTCATCCCAGAAAGCTGGAGTTCAACACCACTTCCCATATAACGTCTCAAATTGTTCCATCTGTATACTAGAATGAAAACTGTTATTATATGAAAACTCAACCAAAGAAAGATGTTGGTCCCAACTTCCCTGATAATCCATCGAACAAGCACGTAGCATATCTTCCAAAGTCTGAATGTTTCGTTTTGATTTCCCATCTAATTGAGGATGAAAAGTTGTACTAAACATTAATTCAGTACCCAACGACTTCTGAAGGCCTTTCGAAAAGTTAGAAGTGAACCTGGGATCACGGTCAGATACAGTGGAGAGAGAAACTCCATGTAAGCTGACTATCTCTTTAAGATACAAACAAGAAAGTTTATCTAGGGAAAAAGTATCTTGTATATCAAGGAAATGAGCATATTTAGTAAAACGATCAACAATAACCCAGATTGCATTATTACCTTGATGTGTCTTCGACAATCCCACAACGAAGTCCATGGATATATTTTCCCATTTCCACTCCGGCACTGGTAAAGGCTGAAGCATCCCTTTCAGTAACTGCCTCTCTACTTTAACATGTTGACATGTCAAACACTTCACAGTAAAATCATCAATATCTCTTTTTATTCCATCCCACCAGTAATACTCCCGCAGATCTCTGTACATCTTAGTACTACCATGATAAACTGAAAACGGAGAACTATGAGTTTCACATAACAAATCTCTCTTCAACTGTGAATCACAAGGCACACACAATCTCTTCCCAAATCTCAAAACACAATCATTATCAATATTGAATTCAGGCAACTTACGCTTCTGAACCAGCTCTACCTTTTTCTGCAACTCACTGTCTTGCTTCTGTGCTTGCTTGATTCTGTCTGATAGAGAAGATTTCACTGATACATGAAACAAAACAGAAGTACATCCTTCACCAAAAACTTCTATTCCAATGTTCATCAAATCATTAACCAAAGGATCACGTTCCAAATGCAACTTTGTTAATGAAGCATTACTTTTTTGACTCAAAGCATCCGCCACATTATTTGCTTTTCCCGGATGGAAATGAATTGTACAATCATAATCCTTGATTAATTCTAGCCATCTCCTCTGTCTCATGTTCAATTCTTTCTGAGTGAATATATACTTTAAAATTTTGTGATTGGTATATATTTCACACTTTAATCCATACAAATGATGCCTCCAAATTTTTAAAGTGAATACTACATCAGCTAATTCCAAATCATGTGTAGTGTAATTTACCTCATGGGTTTTCAATTGTCGTGAAGAATAAGCAATTACCTGATCATTCTTCATTAGGACACAACCAAGTCATTTCAATGAAGCATCACTGTAGATAACAAACTCACCATTCCTAGAAGGTAGTGCCAAAATTGGAGCATTCTCCAATCTTGTTTTCAATTCCTGAAAACAATCATCACATTCTTTTGTCCAGATAAACTTAACACCCTTCCGAGTTATATTAGTCATTGGACTAGATTACCATGAAAAATTTCTAACAAACCTTCGGTAATATCTTTCCAAACTAAGGAAACTACGAATCTCTGTTACATTTGTGGGTCTTGGCCATTCTTCAAAAACGTTTGTTTTTACAGGATCAACAGTTATCCCATCTTTAGAAACAATGTTACCAAAGAAAGAAATTTTTTGCAACCAAAACTCACACTTGCTGAATTTCCAATACAATTTCTTTTCTATTAAGGTTTGAAAAATAACCCTTAAAGGTCTTTCATGTTCCTCTTTACTTTTAGAAAACACCTAAAATATCATCAATAAAAACAACCAACATTTTTCACCTGAGTCAATTGAGCCATCACTGCAAAAAACTGTTTAGTTGTGATTCTGACCATCTCAGGATACTAATTTAAAAGGTCATATTCCTCTGTAAGCCTTCCTAAGAAAGCTGTTATGTTTCCTCTATGAAAAACCATTCTTAATATATAAATATCTTAGGCAAAGCAACATGGTAATCTTTAAATGCTATATCATTTCAATTTGACCCTAAAAAAATATTTTTGGATAATCATTTAATAGAATTCTAACTTCTAAAGTTATTTAAACTGACCTCCGATACCAACTATAAGGCCCCAGCCTTAAACCTTACTTAATCTTGAGTTATTACAATCTTACACATTGAGGATCTTTTCAGGTTTAGAGTTTTAGAGAATTAGATCCTAAAAAATGCATTACATTCCACATTTAAACAAAGTGGTTACATAAAAGATAGTACTCATTTTCCCCATCAATAGAAACATATTTAAAATAAATCATGGATTCTTTATTGACACTTCTTTAAACTATCATCACATCACGTACCTTTCCCTTGACCTGTGAAAAACATTTCAAAAACATGGGATGAGCATAAAAAGATCAGTAAGGGATATAAAAGTATGAAATGAAAACATTAGTCCATGTATGAAATCATACTTTACTCATAAAACATAAGCACTTTAACATACCTCGTCAATTCATGAATAAATCAAAGAAATCATAAGACATAAAGGTAACTTTAGGCATTCATAACATACTTACGTAGGGAGTAACCCTCTTGGTTACGTTTGGAATACTCATCACAGTATATTCTCTAAATCTCTTCAGAGAAACCTAAACGTTTAACCCCTTCGCATTACCCAATGCATTGGAGAGCTATATCGGGCTCACCTACTCTTAGATTATCACGGAACCACCCGTCTTCATAATAATGCCCAAGAACCATAACATAATCGTATCACATAAAACATGGATAAAGGAAACATAACATTTCGACTTTTCAATCACAAGATACCAATACAACACATTGATATAAAAAAATTATGAAAACCATTTTCAATACCAAAATAAAATAAAAGTAAAACATGGTATTTATTTTTCTTTTAAAAAAAATTTATGGCTTGTAGAAGAAGCTGAAACTCAAATAATGGTCACGGCGGCGGAGAAGTCGTTGTCGCCACATATGTACGACAAAAACATTTCCTTTTGTCGTTTAGTAAAACGCTTCGTATAAAAAATATTCTTTTTGGATAAAATTAAAAGTCAACAGGGTTTATACACCGTATAAAATAAAGTTGTGTATAAAACATAATACGCCTCAATGAATGGAGATTGAGAGGAAGTCCCATACCTTGGGTCCGACTTGACTCGATCATTCTTTAACGTCGTGAATAATAAACTTGAGTTAATTTATACTTTCTTAAGAACATTTTTCAAGTTCATTATTCCTTTTATATCACTTATTACCATGTCATGAACACTATGTTATTATTTAAGTTAATAACGGTCGTTTTAACGATCTTTGGTACTTGAGTCAAAAATAAACTCTTTATAATTACAAGTTGTTCATGTGGTAAAATATCAATTATATCTAGAATTGTATTCATGATGTAGATATCATATATATCATATATATCCAGTACATGCATGCATTTATAATATTACATAACATTTAGAGGTAAGAAATGAAATGCACCGTTCATGGAGACGGTAAGCTGTATGTACGCATGAACGCTACTTCCATTTCTATTTCATATTTAATGGAATTAAAACATAATGATACATAATAGTATTTTAATTCCAGTATGGTATCTTATATAATATAATTAAATATATCCTTTATACATACCACATATGGTATTAACGAATCAAATCACTTTGAGGGGGCGGTAGTCCGCACTTCCAAAAATGAAGATATCGCGTATACCCATAATGGAAGCCATAAAGGTATGCCATAAATGAGAAATACAGAAGCTTAAGGAAAACATAAACATATTATATATCATATATAAATATAGTGACATCTTAATTTCCACCTTTGAAGGTGTTAGAAGAATATTGAACAATCATCGTTTCGTGAGGCAGAAATTTTTCATCCACAGAAACATTATGTTCTTTAACCATTAGATGTAGGTGTGTGTATGTGTAGCTCGAATCCTTCTTATAAAAACATCCTAGTATATTGAAGATACTATATTTGTTACAAAAGAAATTAATAAAAAGAGTATAGGGGGTTGGAAAGCAAAATAAAACAAAAGGACTCAAGTGAAGACATTCCCTTAAAATCGGGTAACTCCCTTTGGTTTGAGATCAAAGGCTTTCTTGGGAAGACTTCTTCTAAACGTGAGGCTTCTAAGAGTTATAGAGGGATTTGGAGAGACAAAATGGGCAGGGTTTTGCCGATCCAATGGCTTTGGAAGTATGGGTAAGGAGGTAGAGGTGGGTGCCTTTTATAAGAGGAGAGGAGGGGCACCCTTGGAAAGTTAAGAAATGTTACTTTATTTTCAAATGAGTTTCGGATTTAAAAGGTCCCAAATTGATTCAGTTCAAGGCTAAGGTGATAAGGGTTCGAAATATACCCATCAAATAGGTTTTGGAAAAGTGTAGGTCTTATATTGTACATTATCATTTCATTTTATTTAAATCGTTAAATAATGAGGTAATCGATGCATCATCATAATGTCATAAATAATTTAATTTATTTAATGACTAAAAATTATAAAAAAAATACTATGATGTAGGAAATATTTTTATCTTTCCAATTACTATTTATATTTAAAAATATGACTTGTATAACCCCATGTAAAAATTGTTTTAGTAAAATAACTCATGTTTGTGACATTTTTACTTTTACTTTAAATAAAAGGCATTAATGTCTTTATCTTACACAAGTGGCTCCATGGGGTCCCAAAAATCGACCCATGGGTTGTCTTGGTCGGCCATGACACATCCAATAAGGGTAGGACATGTGTCTAGGTCATTTCATATTATTAAAACATTATTTTTACCTTAAATTACACTAATTACCTCTAATCGCGATTAAAAACTTAAAAGTTACTATTCACCAAAAAAATTATTTTAATCCCATTGAACCAAAGTTTACTTCTTAATTATAACCATGTATGTCGGATTTTTGAAATTCAAAACACAAAGGTAGTAAAATTTCATTTAAACAGAAAATTAGTTTTTATAAGTACCACTTAGTGGTTTCACTATTCATCAAAAATTGATGTTTTTCAGAAAAATACCAAAACTTTACCCTAAGCTATATTTGATATTCAGAATTAAAAATTGATGTCTATTTTAACAAATTCATAAAATATAAGTTACATTAATTAATTTAATAATTAATTCCCGTTTTCTGAGCAAATAGCATGTTTTTATGAAACAATAAGTAGCAAAATATTGACACTAGTTTTAGTCCAATTTCAATGTGAAATTAATTCCAATGACCACCATTGGATTAAATGGTAAAAATATATTCTAATTTCAATTTAAAAACAATTAAAAAGATAATATAATAATATAATCGAATTAGATTAAAAAGTGGTTTTGAATTAAAATACAACATTTTTCACTATTCATTAAAAAAACATTATCAGAAAAATACCATAAATTTATCCAAAGTAAATTTCAATGTCCCAGTCATGAAGAATAAGTTTATTTTGAAAAATATAGCTTATAAAATTGTCAAAAGATAGATTTAAAAATGGTTTTCCATCAAAAGGCAGTAAAACTATCTTTTAAATATATTAGTGTATTCCATGCTTAAGATTGGATTTATTCTTATTTTAAGCCTCTAAAACACCATCTAATTCATTAATAGACATAGATAAAAGTATTTATTATTCATTATTTACTTGGGATGTTACATCCTTCCCCCCTTTAGAAAATTTCATCCCCGCAATTTATTTACTTATCGAATAAGTGGGGGTATTTAGCCCTCATTTCATTTTCATATTACCATGTTGCCTCTTCAATCATGTGGTTTTTTCACAAAACCTATACCTGATGAATCACCTTATTCCGTAACACTTGCTCCCTATGGTCAAGAATCTGGACCAGTTGTTTCTCATAAGATAGGTTCTCTTCCAGCTGAACTACCTCTGGTCTCAAAACATGAGATGGATATGGCATATACTTTCTCAACATCGAAACATGAAAAAAATTGTGTACCTGAGATAAACTCGGAGGTAAAGCCACTCGGTAAGAAACTGATCCAACTCTCTCCAGAATTTAATATGGTCCAATGAACCTTGGACTCAGCTTTCCTTTCTTACCAAATCACTTCACACTTATCCATGGTTAGACTTTGAGAAAAACATGATCACCTACCTCAAAAGAGAGATCATTCCTCTTGTTGTCCGCATAACTCTTCTTCCTGCTCTGAGTTGTTCCCATGTGTTTCTCTATCAGCTGAACTTTTTCTGCCAAATCATCTACCAATTCTGGTCCCATCAGCTTCCTTTCACCCACTTCATCCCAGAATGCTGGAGTTCGACACCGCTTCCCATATAATGCCTAAAATGGTGCCATCTGTATACTGGAATGAAAACTCTTATTATATGAAAACTCAACCAAAGAAAGATGTTGGTCCCAACTTCCCTGATAATCCATCAAACAAGCATGTAGAATATCTTCCAAAGTCTTAATTGTTCATTCTAATTTCCCATCTAATTGTGGATGAAAAGTTGTACTAAAATTTAATTCAGTACCCAATGACTTTTGAAGGCCTTTCCAAAAGTTAGAAGTGAACCTGGGATCACGGTCAGATACAATGGAGAGAGGAACTCCTGTAACCTGACTATCTCTTTACGATACAAACAAGAAAGTTGATCTAGGGAAAAAGTATCTCTTATAGCAAGGAAATGAGCAGATTTAGTCAAGCGATCAATAATAACCCAGATTGCATTGTTACCTCGAGGTGTCTTCGGAAATCCCACAACATAGTCCATGGATATATTCTTCCATTTCCACTCTAGCACTGGTAAAGGCTAAAGCATCCCTTTTGGTAACTGTCGCTCTGCTTTAACCTGTTGACATGTCACACACTTCACAGTAAAATCAGTAATATCTCTTTTCATTCCATCCCACCAGTAATACTCTCGCAGATCTCTGTACATCTTAGTACTTCCATGATGAACAGAAAATGGAGAACTATGATCTTAACATAACAACTCTCTCTTCAACTGTGAATCAAAAGGCACACACAATCTCTTCCCAAATCTCAAAACACAATCATTATCAATATTGAATACAGGCAACTTACACTTCTGAACCAGCTCTACCTTTTTCTGCAACTCACTGTCTTGATTCTATGCTTGCTTGATTCTGTCTGATAGAGAAGATTTCACTGATACCTGGAACAAAATAGAAGTATATCCTGCACCAAAAACTTCAATGCCAAAGCTCATCAAATCCTTAACCAAAGTATCACGTTTCAAATGCAACATTGTTAATGAAGCATTACTTTTTTGACTCAAAGCATCAGCCTCTTTATTTGCTTTTCCCGGATGGTAATGAATTGTACAATCATAATCCTTGATTAATTCTAGCCATCTCTTCTGTCTCATGTCCAATTCTTTCTGAGTGAATATATACTTTAAAATTTTGCGATCGGTATATATTTTACACTTTACTCCATACAAATGATGCCTCCAAATTTTTAAAGTGAAAACTACAGCAGCTAATTCCAAATAATGTGTAGGGTAATTTACCTCATGAGTTTTCAACTGTCGTGAAGCATAAGCAATTACCTGATCATTCTGCATTAGGACACAACCAAGTCCTTTAAATAAAGCATCATTGTAGATAACAAACTCACCATTCGTGGAAGTTAGTGCCAAAACTAGAGCATTCACCAATCTTCTTTTCAATTCCTGAAAACAATCATCACGTTCTTTTTTCCAGATAAACATAACACCCTTCCGAGTTAGATTAGTCATTGTACTAGATAACCATGAAAACATTCTATCAAACCTTTGGTAATAGCCTGCCAAACTAAGGAAAATACGAATCTCTATTACATTTGTTGGTCTTGGCCATTCTTCAACAACATTTGTTTTTGTAGGATCAACGATTATCCCATATTTAGAAACAATGTTACCAAGGAAATAAATTTTTTTCAACCGAAACTCACACTTGCTGAATTTCCCATACAATTTCTTTTCTATTAAGGTTTGATAAATAACCCTTAAATGTCTTTCATGTTCCTCTTTACTTTTAGAAAACACCAAAAAAATCATTAATAAAAACAACCAACATTTTTCACCTGAGTCAACTGAGCCATCGCTGCAACAAAGTGTTTAGTTCTGATTCTGACCATCTCAGGATACTGATTTGAAAGGTCATATTCCTCTGTAATCCTTCCCAGAAATGCTGTTATGTTTCCACTATGAAAAACCATTCTTAACATAGAAATATCTTAGGAGAAGCAACATGGTAATATTTAAATGCTATATTATTTCAATTTGACCATAAAAAATATTTTTGGATAATAATTTAATAGAATTATAACTTCTAAAGTTATCTAAACTGACCTCTGATACCAACAATAAGGCCCCGGCCTTAAACCTTACTTAATATTGAGTTATTACAAGCTAACACATTGAGGATATTTTCAGGTTTAGAGTTTTAGATAATTAGATCATAAAACGTGCATTAAATTCCACATTTAAACAAAGTGGTTAAATAAAAGATAGTACTCATTTTTCCCATCGACAGAAACATATTTAAAATAAATCATGGATTCTTTATTGACACTTCCTTGACATTATCATCACATCACGTACCATTCCCTTGACCTGTGAAAAACATTTCAAAAACATGGGATGAGCATAAAAAGCTCAGTAAGGGATATTAAAGTATGAAATGAAAACATTAGTCCATGTATGAAATCATACTTTACTCATAAAACATAAGTACTTTAACATACCTCATCAAATCATGAATAAATAATCGAAATCATAAGACATAAAGGTAACTTGAGGCATTCATAACATACTTACATAGGGAGTAACCCTCTTGGTTACGTTTGGAATACCCATCACATTATATTCCCTAAATATCTTCGGAGAAACCTCAACATTTAAACCATTCGCGTTACCCAATGCATTGGAGAGCTATATCGGGCTCACCCGCCCTTAGTTTATCACGGAACCACCCATCTTCATAATAATTCCCAAGAACCATAACATAATAGTTTCACATAAAACATGCATAAAGGAAACATAACATTTCCACTTTTCAATCACAAGTTACCAATACAACACATTGATATAAAAACATTATGAAATCCATTTTCAATACCAAAATAAAAGAAAAGTAAAACATGGTATTTATTTTTCTTTTAAAAAAATTATGGCTTTTAGAGGAAGCCAAAACTCAAATAATAGTCACAGAGGCGGAGAAGTCGTTGTTGCCGCATACGTACGACAAAAACATTCTCCTTTGTCATTTAGTAAAACAGTTCTTATAAAAAATATTCCTTTTGGATAAAAGTAAAATTCAAAGGGGTTTATACACCGTATAAAATAAAGTTGTGTATAAAACATAATATGCCTCAATGAAAGGAGATTGAGAGGAAGTCCCATGCCTCGGGTCCGACTTGACTCGATCGTTCTTTAACGTCCTGAATAATAAACTTGAGTTAATTTTTAATTTCTTAAGAACATTTTTCAAGTTCATTATTTCTTTTATATCACTTTTTACCATGTCATGAACACTATGTTATTATTTAAGTTAATAACGGTCGTTTTAACGATCATTGGTACTTGAGTCAAAAGTAAACTCTTTATAATTACAAGTTATTAATGTGGTAAAATATCCATTATATCCAGAATTGTATTCATGATGTAGATATCATATATATCATATATATCTAGTATGTTCATACATTTATAATATTACATAGCATTTAGAGGTAAGAAATGAAATGCACCGTTCATGGAGACGGTAAGCCGTACGTACGCATGAACGCTACTTCCATTTCTATTTCATATTTAATGGAATTAAAACATAATGATACATAATAGTATTTTAATTCCAGTATGGTGTCATATATAATATCATTAAATATATCCTTTATACATAACACATATGGTATTAACGAATCAAATCACTTTGAGGGGGCGGTAGTCCGCACTTCCTAAAATGAAGATATCGCATATAACCACAATGGAAGCCATAAAAGTATGCCATAAATGAAAAATACAGAAGCTAATTGAAAACATAAACATATTATATATCATATATAAATATAGTGAAGTATTAACGGCTGCCTTTGAAGGTTTTAGAAAAATATTGAACAATCATCGTTTCGTGAGGCAGAAATTCGCCATCCACAGAAACAGTATGTTCTTTAACCATTAGATGTAGGTGTGTGTAAGTGTAGCTAGAATAATTCATATAATAACATCCTAGTATATTGAAAATACTGGAGTTGTTACAAAAGAAATGAATAACAAGAGTTTAGGGGGTTGGAGAAGCAAAATAAAACAAAAGGACTCAAGTGAAGACATGACCTTAAAATCGGGTAACTCCCTTTGGTTTGAGCTCAAAGGCTTCATTGGGAATACTTCTGCCCAAAGTGAGGCTTTTAAGAGTTATAGAGGGATGTGGAGAGATAAAATGGTCAGGGTTTGGCTGAGCCAAATGCTTTGGAAGTGTGGGTAAGGAGGTAGAGGTGGGGGCCTTTTATAAGAGGAGAGGAGGGGCACTCTTGGAAAGTAAAGAAATGTTACTTTATTTTAAAACGATTTTCGGATTTAAAAGGTCCCACATTGATATAATTCGAGGATAAGGTGATAAGGGTTCTAAATATACCCAACCAATAGGTTTTTGACAAGTTTAGGTCTTATATATTACATTATCTTTTCAATTTATTTAAATCGTTAAATAATGAGGAAATCAATGCATCATCATGATTTCATATATAATTTAATTTATTTAATGTCTAAAAATTATAAAAAACTACTATGATGTAGGAAATCTTTTTATATTTCCAATGACAATTTATAGTCAAAAATCTGACATGTATGACCCCATGTAAAAATTGTTTTAGTAAACTAACTCATGTTTGTGACATTTTTACTTTTACTTTAAATAAAAGGCATTAATGTCTTTATCTTACCCAAGTGGCTCCTTGGGGTCCCAAAAATCGACCCATGGGTTGTCTTGGTCGTCCATGACACATCCAATAAGGGTATGAAATGTGTCTAGGTCATTTAATATTATTAAAACATTATTTTTACCTTAAATTACACTAATTACCTTTAATCGTGATTAAAAACTTAAAAGTTACTATTCACCAAAAAAATTATTTTAATCCCATTGAACCAAATTTTACTTCTTTATGACAACCATGTATGTCGGATTTTTGAAATTCAAAACACAGAGGTGGTAAAATTTCATTTAAACGGAAAATCAGTTTTTATAAGTACCCATTAGTGGTTTCACTATTCATCAAAATTTGATGTTTTTCAGAAAAATACCAAAAATTCACCCTAAGCTATATTTGATATTTCGAATTCAAAAATGATATATATTTTACAAAATTCAAAACATATAAGTTACATTAATTAATTTAATAATTAATTTCCGCTGTCTGAGCAAATAGCGTGTTTTTATGAAATAATAAGTAGCAAAAGATTGACACTAGTTTAAGTCCAATTTCAAAGTGAAATTAATTTCAATGACCACCATTGGATTAAATGGTAAAAATATATTCTAATTTCACTTTAAAACCAATTAAAAAGATAATATAATAATATAATCAAATTATATTTAAAAGAGGTTTTGAATTAAAATACAACATTTTTCACTATTCATTAAAAAAACATTATCAGAATAATACCAGAAATTTATCCAAAGTAAATTTCAATGTCCCAATCATAAACAATAAGTTTATTTTGACAAATATATCTTATAAAATTGTCAAAAGATAGATTTAAAAATGGTTTTCCATCAAAAGGCAGTAAAACAATCTTTTAAAAATATTAGTGTATTCCATGCTTAAGATTAGATTTATTCTCATTTTAAGCCTCTAAAACACCATCTAATTCATTAATAGACATAGATAAAAATATCAATTATTCATTACTTACTCGGGATTTTACAATTAATGTATTTATGATCATTTATTTTTTGGAAAGATTAAGATAGTATTGAATAGTTTATATAGTGTATTGAACCAACCAAAACAAAAACATGTTATAATAACAAATGAGTGAGAGATCCGATTTTTAATAGAGTAATATCATTTTATATGATTTATAAAAATGTTAATCTAAGAAAATTATATGTCTAAATTATATTTATAAATAACATATACAATAAGTTAATTGGAAATGATGGAGAATAATAATTTTCTCATATTGATGAACTCTCTGCTCCTCAATATTGTTTGATTTAGAATAAAGGATTTAATTTTCCTTCATTAAATAGGAATCAATTAAATTTAAAAGAATTTTCTGAGGTAGAAAATCAGTATCTATATTAATTAGAAATAACATTTTTTGTTGATAGGGATTATTAGAGGATGTGTCCATTTATTAGAGTGTTTTGAATGGTATTTCCATAAATATTCATTCCTCAATGTATATGGTGGTAATTTTAATGGTAATGAAGATAAAAAGAAGAAAATGTTGGTTATTGGAACCAAATACACAAATCTAAATGATTTAGATATATGGATTCATGATATTTTACTTTTTCACCTCATATTTTATCCATTTTTCCCTTATTATATTTTAATTACGGTAACATAAATGTTTTGTCACTGTAATATACTTTAATGGAAAAAATAGTAATTAGAATATTTAATTAATTTGAACGTGATGATTAAATTGTTGGATTCCATTAAACGTATTAATCTCCAAAATTTTATAATTTTATCTGTTAATAAAAATTACAATATATACAAAAAAATAATATTTAACAACAGATGAATATTTAAAAACAATTTCTCCTTAAATAAATTTCATATTACTTAATTATTTAAATTCTTGTTAATATATTTGTTATCAATTAAAACTTAATATTTTAGTAATCATTAAAATTATATAAATTTATGTTTTCATGAAAAAAAAATATTACATAAAAAATATTTATTTGAAAAATAATAAATTCTAACATTAAATATTTTAAACCACATCCTGTTAAATTTATTTATCATCTTATAATCATTTACATTTATCAAACCATTTGAACTAAAATCATTAAATTAATTGTGTAGATTCGTATATTCATTTTGTAATAAAAATAATGATAATAATATTCATAATTATTATATGAAACAAATTAAACATTTAAGTTTCATAATAAATTAATTACATTAAATATAATGATTTTATTTCATTATTTCAATATGAATTACATTATCTTAAAAAACTAAGTAACAAATTATGAAAATTCAATTTTCTTATTGGATACATATTGACCCAATTATAATATATCAAATTACCTTAATTCCAAAGACCATATTTCAAATGACCATATAAATAAATATAATTTCATAACCCAATTAACATTATAATAACTAGAATAAAGTGTTAGGTGACCCTATCATCACTTCCCCATTTGACTAGGATCAAGGGTTTATGACTTCAACATAGAAATACTATAACATCATATCTAAGTATGTAACTGAAAAAATAACGAAACAAAATTCATAAAAAAATAATTTTATTACACATAATATTAAAGCACCTCCATGACATGAAAAAATAAATGTGGAAGAATACTCTCATATATCAAAATTTATCTCCCACTATAATGATAACATATAAAAAAATAAACATTAATAATAAAATATATTTGGGTTTATTTCTATCCTCGAAACTCACCACATCCAAGTCCACAAACCCAATAAATCGTTTCTAGCCTAAAAAATAATCCATAAGGCTTTGACCTACATAAACCAATGATAAATAAGTATTTCTCATGTACCCTTTTTCCAAGTCCACCCATGCACGGTTTGAGGACAACTCTATTCGAAACCACCAACAGGATCCCTAACATAACTAGTATTTGAGTGTATGTACACGTGAAATTGTAACACCCCGAGATTTTATGAAAAATATTCTTTTCATTAATGTATTTTGTTGTACGGTACACCAAAAGGAGCTTGCACAACATGCATCATTGACTTTCCCTGCATTACATGCAATCGTGACCTTCCTCGATAGCGTGTGTAGTACGCAATACCGAATTTTACTAAACAATGATATATTATTATAATATTATTATGAACTATCCATTATGAATAGTATTAACTAAATTTTTAATCTTATAACATTATTATTTGTCTTACACAATTTCTAAAACATGGTATAAGAACAAAATAAATTTTTCGGGTAAAATAAGTCTTTTTCAAAAAATGCAGTTTTGCCACCTTTTGATGGTGCACCCACATTAAATCTAGTTTTTGACATGTTTATAAGTTCAATTTGACAAAATAAAATTCTTATTTGTAATCATGAAAAAAAAATTTACTTTGGATAAATTTTTCATATTATTCTGGTAACTTTTATAAATAGTAAAAACACGCTATATTTTAATTAAAAACAACTTTTTCCATCGCAATAATTTATATGGTTAAATTATAATATTTAATTGTTTTAAAGTATAAATAGAATATATTTTTACCATTTAATATAATTTATGTCATTAGAATTTATTTTACCTTGAATTCGTAGATTAAATCAATTCAATCTTTTGCAATGTTTTAAAGAAAAACCCGTTTTCTTTCGACAACGAGATTAATTTTAATTTAATTTCTGCATCTTTTGTGTATTGAATTTGGAAAAATGGAGTCCATATTTGGAATCAGTGGGTCCAAATTATGTTAATAAGCTACTTTTTATTTTTGGGCATTTTGAATAGTAACTACGGTAAATTTTATTTACTATAGTTAAAGGTAAATCGGGTAATTAAGGGAAAATATAAGATTATAAAATTACCCTAACACTTGTAAAAATCCTATTGGATGGCTAAATGTATACCCATATAACCTAAAGGTCGGATTAGATTCATTTTATGGACTTTTGTCCATGAAAATAATTTAATTATTAGTAAAACCAAAGAATGTGACAACATGTCACTTTCTTAAATCGTATAAGTATAATAATTTTAATTTAGTGATAAACTTCATGAAACTTCGAACATGAATAGTCTCCAGAAATCTAATACAATTATCTACATCATAGGAATTTATTTAGAATTATTAAGTATTAAATAATTATCATTTATTATGACACAAAGATGATGCAGTAATTGTCTTATTAATGAAATATTGACATAATGGATGTTATAAATGCCCAAATAAATGTAATTTGAGACTTTTTATGATTTAAATTAATTTTATAGGTTAATAGGACATGTTATTGTTGATATAAGTAACTTGGTTTGAACTTATCATTCTGTTATGAATTTTATAAAAATCATATACCAAATAGTGTCAAAATTGACATAAATTAGTTTTTAAAACAAATATTATATTATTAAATGTTAGTTAATTCTTAAAAATCTAAGGTTCGGCCAAATGACTTAGATAAGGATAGATATATTAATAATAAACAACTTGGGGTTCCTTTGGCTTGTTATGGTATGTTTATTAACCATATAGTGTAAGAAAACAAAAGACACGGTAAAAGTTAAATTATTTAATTTAGAGTTAAATCTAATTGATAAGGTTAAAATAATAACCTAAACTTGTCTAAATCCTATTGGATGAGAGGATTTCGACCCATACACACTTTATCTTTGAAATAAGACCCTTTGTAACCATTATAAATCGAATTTGACCTTAATATAAAATAATATTTTGAGATTTTCTTAAGGTGCCCCTCTCCTCCCTTATAAAAGGGCACCTCCTCCCTCTCGTCCTCACACCAATTTGAGTATTCAAGCTCGGAAA
The DNA here is from genome assembly GCA_963277665.1 of Viscum album. NCBI lineage: Eukaryota > Viridiplantae > Streptophyta > Magnoliopsida > Santalales > Viscaceae > Viscum > Viscum album. The sequence goes on along the minus strand of OY728135.1, from coordinate 1,454,584,185 downwards.
AACCTTGCCAAAATCTTTTTTCCACTTCCCTAGTATCATCGTAGAGGTCCTGGTCTTCTTCAAAGACCATCCTTAGTTCTTTAAGTGGAGGTTAAGTGAAGGCGCGTCAAAAAGAGGTAATATCCATTACCGATCTTTTTCAATTTATTTCTTCTTCAACGTATTCTTCATTAGTTGTTTCATGATAAAGTAATAACATAAGTATTTATTATATACTGATCTGTTATTATAAATATGAAACAACTCTAATTAACCTTATATCCATCCTACGGAAAAAGGAAATCACCGCGCGTGCGTACGTACAGAATACCGTCTCCACGCCGTGGTGTAATCTATTTTCCACTACCACCTTACTTGGATGGGTATAATGGTGTAAATAATAACTTTTTATGAATAATTTAAAGTGATATTGATTCTGAAATAGTATACATACACTCTAATACAGTCCCATGATCATGAGAACGATATCATCTCTCTTGCGTACGTACAGACTACCGTCTCCACGACGTGATGAGATTCATTCTCCACTTTAACCATTCATGAATGATTATAAAGTATATATAATAAGTAATAATGAAATATATGACATAATAATGATACTGTATTTATGTGTATATATATGTATGTCATCTACTTAATTCCATTCAACTCAATAAGGAAACGAAAACAGCGTTCATGCGTACGTACGACCTACCGTCTCCATGAACGGTGTATTTCCTTCCATTTACTGATTTATTATATATATGTATATTATGAATATATATTATATATAAATCATGTTTTATATTCTGGAATTAAGTAATCATGATCTAAGTAATCATATGAATAAGTCAAAACACGGACGACAAATGAAACAATTTTACCCAAAACGCTCTTTAACATGGAATTTACAAAAGAACGGGTAATATAAAGTCATAAGTGAACCATATATGATATCATAACAATTAATATGATTCTTTAATAAGTCAATGACATTATTTAAATCATTATACAGGAGGTTAGGACACTTATGAAGCAAATCGGACCTAAGGTAAGGGAAATATCACAATCTCATTTTTATCCGAGATTGTTTATACTTTGGCATTTACTGGGGTGTATTTTATCATCCACATCCATGTTTCCTCAATATGTAATATTATTTCCATTCACCTATAATTTTTTAAATCCTATTTTACCCTTCGGTGAGTTTTTAGTAAAAGATATGAAAGGAATCTTTAGTCGTTTTTCATACGATGTACTTTTTTGAATTTCTGACAAAAGTATGAGAATAATGTTTTTTTAACTTATACGGCATGAATGGATTTTTAAAACAAAATTTCCAAGAATATTCCTTTACAAGTTTTCAAGTTTATTTCTAATCATCTTCTTTTAGTTTAAAATTTTATGACATGTTAAGAAAGGAAAAATGTTTTTGAAGTAGAAAGGATATTTTCCTCTAGAATGGAGTTCAAGTGTTTTATCAAAATTATTTTCCATCTAAGATAATAAAGGTTTTTGTTTCTATCCCTATTATTACATGGATTTTATTATTTTGTGATGGAAATATTTTTATGAATTTTTTTATCTTATATGAATTGTTTTATGATGTCACGATGATTAATGATTCCCATTTTTATTATATGGGTTATGCTATGATGTATGGTTTATGATTTTGTGGCACACATAAGAATGGTATCATTATGAGATGGGTGGGACCTATATCTACCTCCAATGCATTGGGTAAAGATTTTATATCTCATGAGATAGACATGGCTGGAACGGTAGGTTATACTGGTTCAGTGAAACAGGATTGAAACGAGGGTGACTCGGTTCAGAAATGGACTTTGTCCACTAAGATAGTCTTGGAAATGAGTCTTGACTAATAAGATATGATTCTCTATGATTATGTGTGTATGACACAAAGTTTCATGTTTTAAGTTATGATTATTGGGATTTCATTTCACTACTATGATTTATTCCATGTTATGAAATTATGCTCTCTTTTGCAGGTAAAGATTTCCAAAATGTTATGTTATTATGAATATGATGTGATTGATATTTATTTTGTTTACCCTTACTGAGCATTTGAGCTCACCCTTTTATGTTTTCTTTTCCCCAAGATATAAAGAAAGGTTTTAGGTAAAAAAAGGAAGTTCTTTATGGGAGATGTTGAAGATCTTTCACCACGATTAGAAGATTATATTCCGAGTTTCCAAAGACACGAAACTTTTACGATCCTTATGTGTGTGTTTTTGTTATGTACTAAGTATTCCGCAAAAGTAATGTAATGTCCATGTATGTCAAGCTTCGGGTCTCTACAGAAATGATCTAAATTATTAATTAAATATAAAAACATGATTACATAATAATCACCAATCCTTGGGTTCTAATATTAGTTCTGGGACCAATCATACCTACATGGGCTAGCATTGGATTGTCTAAGAGAACATGTCTTAATCTTTCTATGTAATGAGAGAACTACCTCCCATGAAATAATAATAAAAGTATTTGATTTCACATGGGTTAAATTTTCTATCACAAAACACATCATAATTATATCAACACATATAATCTCTAAGCCTTGGATCCAATGATAAATCAAAATAATACCATATAGTATTAAATTTTATTGTTGGACCCTAGGACGCATCCTAGAAATTCCCTACAAAGTATCATGTATGAGCACTAAATTATATGTAGTTTTATATGAATATATATAATAGCATATCAATGTCAGATCTAAGGGAGTAGCCCAAGAATCCATATTTCATTGATTAGAAAAACCAGATCCAATGGGGTGTCCATGGAATTCATATGGTATTAGGTGTAAAAACTATATCCTTATGGATCTCAATTTTATTTTATTCATAACAAATCATGTATTTGTGTCACTCTCATAACATCTCATGCAATAGTAGTTAGGGTATAACATCCACCATGATTTTATATCACAATAATAGTAGTAATACTAATAATAATAATGGTAGTTGTGGTTTCCATATTCCAAAACATATCACAGATTTTCATAGTAATCCTCTCATGTGTACGACCCATAACCATCACTCATAACAGCCCATATCACTCAATCTTTCCCCAAGTTCAAATGAGATAATAAAAGATGAAAATAAATGAAAAAGAATAAAAAAATCTCTATGGTTCTTCACAATATAGGGTAACCCACCATGGTTCTTTAAGTATCATCTAAACTCCTACATCTGATATGGAATTCGTTATCTCATACTCATCTCATAATAACTTTTTCATTTAGGGGGAAAATACTTCCATATCATTACCCTGATAACAATATGACCTCTCATATACTGAACCATAGATTTCATATTTATATATCACATCTAAATAGGTGAACTTCCATTGAAAACATGGGCATAAAAAAATGGATCATAAGTGAACATTATCATATCCCTCTAAGTTCATCATAAATAGTGAATTTATTAAATATAATATACCCAATTATTTTCATCAAAACAACGTGGAGAGGAAGGAAAAGAAAGTGGTGACCTTAAATTCTCAGTAATGGTAAATAAGGTATACATCAACAAAACATGAGTATAAGGGCCTGAGAATATGAGGATAACATTTGAAAACCATACCATTCATATCACAAAACATAAAAATGATTCTGAGAATAAATAATGTAGTTAATATGACATGAATCATAAAATACTCAAAGAATATGATCAATGTGAACATATCATTGGAATAAGACATATTTTGTGTCATTAACATAACAATATAAGATCATTCCTATAGTAATCAATATTTATTTACAAAACTATCATAGTGAATTTTTTTCACTCCTCAAACCTTCATAACAGTCATGTTTAACTCCCAATACTATGATAGATGGTAGATTCCCTTACTAACCTTGGTTCAATTCCCATTCCAATATTTTTTCTCTAATGAGAAATCAAATCATTACCAAATGAATTGTAAGGAGATATAGGTCTACAAAAACCACATAATAAGAGCAATTTATATTTTTCCAAGAATAAAAAAAATATTTTTTTATATGAACCCATTAAATGAAATGGGGTTCAGAAAAATTTCACCATAGAAAAATCCAAGGAAAATAATTGGGTTTCATGAAAATTTGATCATTACATAATAGAATAACTCATGGATAAGGTATGGGTTTCATAAAATTATTTTCATCATAAATATAAACCTTCAAGGAAAATGTTGGGATTGTATCATTGGATCATATATCCAGTAAATATTATGTTACATCAAATCCTTCCATATTATATGGAAAATGATTTTGAAAGATCCCATAGAACATTTCTTGAGCCAAATAACCATTCATCTTTGAAAAAATATATTAAAAATTTAAAATATTTACCAAATATTAAAGGACACGTTTTTCATTGAAAATAACCTTGTAAACATGGAAATAATTTTTTAAATCATTTATTATTTGGTATAGTGGAAAATATCATTCATGTTGTATATGTTAAAGCATAGATTCCTTTTACATTTTCTATAAAACTGAAAAAGAGGTTAGTTTAGAAAATCAAATGAATATTCCATTTACAACATGTGGTAATGTATCGACCATGGTTAAAAATATTCCTTTAAACTATCATTGTATAATTTCAATTTTTCTCATTTAGATAATTTTTTAAAAATGTACATGGAAGAAAAATTATTTTCAATTGAAGAGAGAAATATTTTTAATTTTTTATTAAAATATTATTTTTGTATCTTGCGTAGTAAAAGATAGTAAATTGAAATATAATCATTAATTATATATAAATACCAATATTTGATGAAAATATGTGAGTTTCTTTAATAATAGATCATAATATTTCATTATTGAATGAAAAATAAAAAACAATCCTAGTAAATAATGCGATTGTAACATAAAACCATTACAACATTTGTAATGTTTGAATCATAATAACCATTAAATAAAAAAACTTATATGGACAAGAATATCGCATTTTATTATTATGATAATCATAAAATACATTTGTTGAAAAAATATGCTCCACCCAAAAGAAACATGTACTAAATATAACATGTGTCCCATGGAAATAAAAGTGACATAAATATCCTCTAACCAGATATATTTACTTGTTCATATGTATTGGAACCACATGTATAAAAAATAAGTGGTTTCTATATATATATTATAGAACTATACTTGTGTATAAAATTTCATTTATTATTTACTTATTTCATTATATTTCTCATTTAATAATAATTCTTTCGTAAGATCACATTGTAGGAAATAACAACATCTTTTATTTTATGTTGTGGTTCAGTATTTTAATTTATTTTACTTTGATCATAGTTACATAATATCCATAATTTTAATCATATTATAAATATCATATATATTCACTATATATGTACGTAGAGTAATATATTAATTTTTGAGGTAGAAAATGAATTTCTCCGTTCGTGGAGACGGAAGGCCATACATACACATAAATGTTATTTCTATTTTGTCTATAGTTGGAATGAAAAAATGTAAATATTAATTCACCCTAAAAAAATAATTCTCATATCACTAATATCATATATATCTATTTAATATATCATTATTACCATCCATGGATATATTAATGAAAAACGTATCACATCGATTCCTACAAGAAGAAGTCCACATATACACATGGGCAATGTTATACTTTTCAAACATATTGAAAGTTATTAAGGTGGTATTGATACTATTATTGAAGTATAATAGTGTCCCAAATATCATGTAATTATATTAAATCCATCATTAAATATATCTGTGGGAGGGCTTTATGAAAAACCCAATTACATCAGTTTGTGGGCGGTAATCCTTCATACACATGATGGACAGTTTCATTCCCCATTTAATAGAGGAGGAGAAGTATATATGTTATCAAATTAACATAATAAAATATTTTAATATGGGAGATAATTATGTTATAATATAATCATTGTTTATTATTATTTTAAATATTTAGAATAATATATAAAATAAGAACGCTTGACTAGGAATGATACATCTTCATGAGAAAAACTCTTTAGGTTAGCATGACAATATTTTATATGAGAGTTTCATATTCTAAAAAAAATCAAGTAGTACGTGGGAATGGAATTAATTAATAGATAATTAATGTAACTTTTGGTACTAATAGTATTTGGGAGTGTGAATAGTAATAGAGAGGGGATTCCCTTTTATTAGTGGGGGAGAGGACCCGTATGGGTTGTTTTAAATCAAAAAGGTATTCCTACATTTCAATCAAAAATAACCAAAACTATATCATTATTGAATATTTTGTTATGTTAGGTTTAAATAAAACCATAAAGAGAGGATATCTAAATTTTTTTGGTCATTTTATCCCGTATTTTTTTAGTCCACCCCTAAGTAATCTTGTTTTAACCTTAACCACTGTAATTACATGTTACAATTTTTACTATTTATTATGAAAAATAATGTAGTTTAGATAATAATATAATTTTAAATATTATTATTATTATATATATATTATCCATTTCTAAAAATTATATTCATAAAATTGATATACTTTTATTTAAAAGTAAACGTGTAGGTGCAATTAGAAAATAATTTTACAAACAAAATATCTTTATAAGTGTTGAATGTTAAAATATAATTATTGAATAAGGATAAAAAAAACTGAACTAAATTTTATTATTTATGAAATAATTGAAATAATTTCACTTTTGAAATCATTCTTATACAAAATTGGGATTATAATTGTTTAAATGAAGTTGTATTTTTTTTAACAAAAATCACCATTTTTAACTATTCATTAAGAAATAAATTTTTTCAGAAAAATACCAAAATGTAACCCTAATCTAACCTTGGAAAGTGTGTACCTAAAAATATTCTAATTTTGAAAAATAAATATTCTAATATTATAAAAGAATAATTTTAAAATTTCTTCTAAAAAATAAATAAAAACATTTTTTCGGGATAAAGTATTTTCAATGAATACAAATCCTTTACCAAATATTATATACTTATTTATAAATATATTATAGTTTTCTAAAATTATAACACCCATTTTTTCAAAATTTGATTATCCTTATTGATACATCCAAATTTAATGGATATATTAGAATGGTATTGTTTAAATAATACTAATAATAGTATATTGTGGTTCAATAAAACTCGGTGTTGTGTGTAAAACAAGCAATCACTTAAAAACATTTCTTTCAATAACATATATTTCATAATATATCACAGTGATACATTCTACCACACTTAAAATTAATTTCACTCTCAAAACTCTACAATAGTAATACAAACAAATGAGGTACTTTGGCTTAATTATATTCTTAGGTTCCCATATATCTTCCCCATTTTATGTCGTTTTCCCACAAAAGATTGAAAAGGTGAGTAGTGTTACTTTACAAAACATCCTCTATATGTTCCATAATCTCCAATGGTTGATCTTTATAAAAAAACATAATGATCTGATTTTAGGACCTATGAGTTTAGTACTTGTAAAGGATCAGTTATGTACTTCATAAATAAGTATACATAGAACACATCATGGACTTGAGAGATGTTCCGTGGAAGCACCAAGAAATAAGAAAATGTCCCTAATCAAAAAATATAATTCAATGGGATAATATATGTAGGTATAACCATTAATTTCTCCCCAAATCTCATAACCATAACCCATGTAGAAATTTTCCTTAAAACCTTCTCACCAACTTCAAACTCCAGAACACATGACTATTAATAGTAATAATTTTATGTCAATACTAAGAATTCTTAATGTGGTGTTGGATGGATCTGATATTATCTACCATTTCCTACTCTATATCAGAAAAAATTAATTATTTAACCAAAATTATAACATTATTTTTGATTTATAAACATATTTCCATAGAGGGATTCATAAAGAGATATTTTAATGCTCGAGTGAAAACACTTTTTATAATAAAATTAAACTAGATGATGATATTGATCCCAACCACCTTGGAAATCCATAGAAAAATAACACTGCATATCCTCTAGTGTTTGATTTATTCTCTTATGCTGAATATTTAACTATGGATGATAATATATGATGAAACATAACTCCATATCTAATTTATAGTATGTAATTTGAAATAATTTAAAGGTAAACAATATATCCCTACCAGATTCAATCGAATGTGGAACTCCATGCATCCACAACACATCATTTATATATAGATGGGAAATGTTTTTAGAGATAAATATTCTCAAAAAGAATTTTTTTACTAACATAATAATTTTATCAATGACAACCCATATATTATTGTTCCGTTCAAGTGTTTTAGGGAGTCTAACAACAAAATTTATTGTGATGTTTTTCCTATTCCCATTCTGTTATGAGTAATTGTTTAATAATTTCTTAAACTTATTTATCTCAGCCTTAACATGCTGACATACTAAGCATATATATATACAACATTTTTAATATCTATCCTTATTCCAACCAACAAAAAATACACTTTTAAATCTCTACACAAATTCATACTACCAGAAATAATAGAGTATGAAGAACTATGAGTTTCCTCTAACAGCTCCTTCATTGAATATAGTGTAGATATAAAACATAAATGGGTATTAAAACTTATCATTCTATCATTATTAAGTATAAATTTAGTTACATTCCAAACTTTATTCTACAACTCCAAATCATCCTTCTACACCTCTTTAATCATTAATTGGATAGATATTTGAACAGAAATTAGAGAAAGATAAGATTTTCCCCATCTTCCACAATTTATTGCTTGATTCATTAGAAATGTGGAATAATGGATCTTTTGTGATACTCATCATAGATAATCTATCATAATCATTTCAACTCAAATCATCAACCACTATGTTCACTATCATAAGAGGATAATGTATTGGGTAGTCATAATCTTTAATCAACATCAACAATCTTCTCAAGAACATATTCAAAAATTTCTATGCGATTATATAAATTAAAATATTATTATCAAAATATATATCACACCTTTCCCGATAATGATAATTCTTCCACAACATTATTTCTAAAATAACTATTGTTAACTCCAAATCATGTATTTGGAATGTTTTATAATAATCCTTTAATTTTAATAATAAATAATATATAACCATGTCATTATATTAAATAATTCATCCATTTCCCCAATTAAATGTGTCAATACATAATAAAAACCATTCCCCTCTATAGGGTAATGTAAGACCAAGATTCCCAAATAACCAACTCTATGGTTCCGTTAAATTTTTCTCACATTCATCTTCAAAAAGGAACTTGTCTCCATTATATGTTAAGTTATTGATTGGATTAAAGTGTTTTGAGAGATTCTTTAAAACCCATCTATAATATATATATATATATATATATAACTTCATATCTTAATCATAGAGGGTTTTCATGTCAGATTTTCAACAGCCTTTTCCTTTGATGGATCCCCTGACATACCATATCTCATGATAATATGACCCAATAATGAAACAATTTATAACTAAAATTCACAATTTGAAATTTTTTTATACCGTTTGTCCTCCTTAAGTTATCCAATATAATTTTCAAGTGATCCTCATTATATTTATTATTATTTTAGTAGACAATAATATCATATATAAAGAAAACAAAAAATGTATCAATTTAATTTCTTAAGACTCTATTCATTGAATCGATGATGATGGTGGGGGAATTTTTTATACAAAATTGATTGACTATATAATCAGTGTCCAAACCTTATTCATTTCTTTTTCTTGGGTATACCCTCATTCTTAACCCTCAATAGATGATATCTAGAATGATTTCCAATCATGAATAAAGTATTTTTCTCCATGTAGTTGATTAAATAAATCACTTATATGGAGTATATGATACTTTTTATTAATTGAGTTCCTATTCAGTTCTTGATAATCAATGTAGAATCACATAGAACTATATTTTTTCTTAATAAAATAATAGGTTCACCTCAAGGTGACACACTTGATAGAATATGTCCCTTTACAATATTATTATTGTGTGTCTAGTCCAATTGTTGCAACTTTTTTAGGGCTATTCTATAGGGAGTCTATAATATAGGTGTGGTACCTTTTATTAGTTATATTGAGCACTAAACTTTAGTATTATGTGAGGAAAATACTATAGAATGTCATAAAACCCCACACAATATGTGTATGATCAATGTTGAGTTTCTATCAAACCATCTGAGATAAACACTTTTTTGAAAGGAGTTCAATACCCAGAACATGGATGTGATTTCAATCAGATGTTTATATCTACCATCATAGTGATAAGTGAACATAGTTTGGTCTATAATATGATTTTTTCCAGTAAATTGGATAGGGACATCACAAACATCCCTACTCTATATAATTGGGACACCATCTCTAGCATCACCTTGTCCAAACTTAATTCGGATAATCATCCCATTCATGTTTATCTTTTCACATAAATTTAACCCATTTTCCTTTAAAATATAATAACACTTGGTCTGCAAACCTGGATTGTGGTAATATCATTAAACAGTGTTTGGAATCTATGAATCAATACAATGATTCCTTTTCTTTCATCATCAAATTAAAACATCTCAAACAATGTCTCAAGGGATGGTGTAGTTGTAAATATAAAAAAAATTGACAAAGACATCTCCACCCTTGAGCATGATCTTATAAAAATTCAAATTTCCAACACTAACTCAAATTTATCTTCGGACCCCCAACATGAAATCAATACTTCCATGAAACATAATTATCTTCATTCCCTTAAATACAACATATATAATAAAACGTTTAAAACATGATGGTTTTTTTATGATGATAAAATAACTAATTTCTACAACTCTATTAAAATAATTAGGATTGTTTTTAGGCCTCTTTCTCTCCATAGAGCTGATGATGTCCTCATTGACTCTGAGGAGGGAATTTATAGTCATGTAGTCTCTTACATTGATTATATTTTTAGTGGCCCAAATGTCAACAAATATCTCTTTCCTAAGATAATTATGGTTATGGTAAATGAGGAAGAAAATGTTTGCCTTCTTAGTGTGAATCTCTATCATAAAATCAAAGAAACCATCTTTATCCTTAACCTTGATAGTGCCCTGGTCCATGATGGCTATAAAAATGGTTTTTTCCAGCAATATTGGGAAACTATCCACTTTGATGTTTGCAAACAAGTCAGATCCTTTTTTTCTGATGGTGTTCTTCTTCAGGGTATTAATGCTTAATTTCTCACCTTAATTCATAATATTGACAATGCCTCGTGGATCCATCTCTCTAAGCCCAATTCTATCGATTACTATATTTAATAAATCATTAAAAAACTACTTTCCAATAGTCTTTCGATGTCGTGAAATAAAATTGTTTCTTAGAATCAATTTCATTTCATGAAAAGAAGGTCTGTACAAGACTACATTTTCCAGGCCTTTCAATGTACCAACACCCTCAACTAATCTACCAAAGGAGGAAATATTTCCATCAAGCATGATATCAATAATTCATTTGACACCATATAATAGGTCTTTATCTTCAATTTTATTCAGCCCTATGGATTTAATGACAGCTTTATTAATAGGATAAACTCTTTTTTCAAATTATCTTCAATCTCTATCCTTGTCAATGGTTCCCCGAAGGCTACCTCTAAGTGCACTAAGGGAGTCATACAAGGTGATCCCTTATCTTCCATTATATTTCAATTTTAGAGGATTACCTAGGTATATTTTTCTCTTTCCTTGTGGATCATAATAAGATAAAACCTATTCAGGCCACCAGAAACAAAAATGTGCCTACAAATATTCTTTATGCTGATGACATTATCTTATTCTTAAAAGGTGATAAAAATAATATTCCAAATTTAAAAAAGACATTGTCTCCTTATGAATAAATATCTATAAATTCAATAAGTGGGAACAAATCCTATGTTTTCATTGGAAAAAAATTCTCCTCTCCTAAAAATATTAGTATCAGAAATTATTTAGGCATCGAAGAAGAAACATTCCCCTTAACCTATCTTGGAGTGCCTATCTTTTGTGGAAGGCCTAAATCTGTGTACTTTTACAAAATTTGTATCCATTTCTAAAATCAACTATCCTGATGGAAGGGTAATTCCCTTTCCGGGGCTGGAAGAATCTGTTTGGTGAAGTCTACCGTTGTCTCCAAAATGGTCTACTCGATGATGGCCAATAAATGGCCTTCTAGTCTTTTAATGAAAAATAATTTTTACATAAATAATTTTGATTGTACTGGTAGCAATCTGGAAAGGAGGCTTCTGACCATACCCTTGGCCTCGAGTTGAAAACCTTTATAGAAAGGTATTCTTGGATTAAAAAACCTTAAAATTTTAAATTATTCCCTTCAATCCAGACTCACATGGAGTTGGATTTATAACAACTTCGACTCACATTATTTCCTTAAAAAAATATTCCTTACGAAGATAAATAAGTGAAATTTAAACTACATTTACTCTTCGATCTGGCCTTCCATCAGACAATCCATTACCAATATTATGAATAATTCTAGATGGATGGTTATCAACAATTATTCCTTGAATTTTGTGATGGATAACGGGACTGGTTTCCCCCCCCCCTTATCTTTATGGTCTCTCCTTATTCCCTTCTGAATAATACAAAATACTCTATATAAAGGTAATGTAATCTAGTAGTTTTAATTTTCCTGATAAAATTATTCATGTTTTTAATAATTAAACCTTCTATATCTCTATGAATTTCCTTATTTTGGATCCTACTCGTAATGGTGTCCTTGATTCCAGAAGTTTTAAAATCCAAATTTTTCAAACTATGATCTAAATTTTTTCTAGTTAAAATCTTTGGATAAAATCTATATTAAACCCTTGAGGCTTTCTCTTTTTTGGCATATTTCTCACAATCATTTTATACCGAGGTTTTCCTTCACTAATTAGGGGTGAAAATTTTCTACATGAATTCTTTTTGTCACATACATGGGGATGACACTAACTATCTTTTCTTATCTTCTACTATAGCTTATGCCCTTTGGAATTATATTTATGACATTTTTTTACAGATGGTTACTCCATGATGATATCAGCTCTCAATTGAAACATTTGTGTCGATCTTGATACCCCTCCACAGATCGAGAACCTCCTTCTAATTGATGTTGCAAAAATCCTCCATGTGATCTGGTATTATTGAAATGCTATTATCAACAACAATTTCTCATTCAATCTTAATGCAGGTTGGACACAAATCCTCATTACTATTAGGGATGTTACTGCAACTCAAAAAGATCAATGTGATAACTCTATTGGAAACTTTGAGATATTTCATCGAGTTCATATTGATTGAATCTACCAATAACTAAGACACACATTAGAGGTCTTCTGGAAAGCCCCTCTCGCAAGATGGATCATAGTGAATGTTTATAGTGCTTACAAAGGCATATCAAGTCCTATAGGTTATGGAGATATTTTTAGAGACCACCTTTGTTAGTGTCATGGATGTTTCTTTGGCAGTTGTGGCATTTACTCGAATTTGGAGGCTGAAATGATGGGTGTGATCCAAACTGTTAATTTTTCCATGAAAAAGGGCTTGAATAATATTTGGATTGAAAGTGATTCAACCACTATCATCCAAGCTATTTGGGAGGGGTGGAACATCTTTCCTGGCCTTTGACAACCCATTGGATGGGATTCCTTGATTTTATTCTGGAGATCAACTATATTGTCACTCATGTGTTTCGTGAAGAGAACATGGTTTCCAATGGTCTTGTCAGCAATGGAATAAACTAGGGCATAAAGTTCATGGATAACTTTCATGCTGAACTTTTCCTTTTTTTTATAATAATGATTGTAATAAGATTATTTACATCAGACTCATGTAGTTTGTTCTTTCCTTTTATTTTAATAAATTGTGTCTCAGACATTGTCTAAGGTACTACCTTCCGAAAGAAACACCCCTCATTATAAATAGTAATCTTTTGATATTTTATTTTGGAAGTTTTTCAAAATGGTTGTTGATGTAGATCATTATCATTAACATTTAAATATGGGAACTATTTAGAATAAATACTAAATTATTTTCATTTTAATGATTAGAGTGTTGGTGGTGCATTCTGTGGAACTTTCTATTTATTTATATAATTGGATATCTTATTCCCATCACTTTAGTAATTTAATTCTTTTAGGATGTTAATTTTCAAAAACATTTCAGAATCCCCATAATAAAATTTTCTCCTTGATTTCTTCCACACATTGAGCATAGTTGAGATCTCAAATTCCCTCCATGGTTGTTCGAGTTTCATTTGAATTACATCTTTCATTTTATTATCAAAAAAATGGGATTTATGGGTAACTCCAACATTCATTTATACCTTATTAGAAAAGTTAATTATTTCTTTATAGATTTTGAATTACATTACGGAGAACTACATTTAGATGCATGGTTTTATGACACTAAGGAGTTGATAAACCTTACTTGTAGGTTAGATGATAATACCAAAAGATTGCCTCATTAGTCTTTTAAAATTCACCTCATATTTACAAATAGGTTCATCATACTTCTAATTTAAGTCATGTAATTCCATCTTAAGTGTCATACTAAAATACATGGAATGTACTTTTTGAAAATATGTTTTCAAACTCATCCAATTTCACGGAGTAAATTTCATCAAATTAAATAATATTATCAATAATAGTTTACCATTAATCCGCTTCTATTTATAATTGATATACCACTAAAATGAATTTTTATGATAAAAACACATTATTATAGAATATATCATTTCAATGGTACCAATCAATTTTTTTAGAAATGATTTGATCGATCTAACCACTAAATGAAGGAAGTAATTACCATATGAATAGATTAAGTAAACATTATTCATTTTTTTTATAGTTTTCATGTTTATAATGATTAATATCTTGATAATGTAGTCTTAGAATAAATAAAATATTTTTCATTCCATGTACCATAACATTTTCTTTTATAGAAGGATAATCATGGAATTTTCCATCAAATTAATCATTAACATAGTTCATTTGGGTTATATCCATTGATTAAAACCCAAAATAATTGTGTGAGAAATAATAAAATTAGTGGGAAACCATATTAAAATAAAATATCATTTATTGGATGTCTAAATCATGAAACATTATTTTCGATACATGACACATTTGAATTAACCACGTTCAATATTGTTCATTATTCAAATACATCACAATGCTTCGTAAAGAGTTTGTGAATTTCCCAAACATATCTATATGGAGTTTTATACCGAGTGTTTATAAAGGATAATTGGTATTCACTTATTGATAATCAAGTCAAATCACAATGTACCCTTTTTTTAGTTATTACCCCTTGGTACAACTATTCAATTTCCACATACACATGTAGTATCCAGACATAGATATATTTTACTGAAAACAACTTGCTTTAACCTGTACAAAAAAATAGATATTTTATTATAATTCGGAATAGAATTATAATTATCCTAATACATATCTTCAAATTATCCCAATAAATATCAATATTATTTGCTCATCCCAGTTGAAATTTTTTATATGAACTATGCTCTGATATATACCCTAACATAAAACACTTTTCATAAATAGATATCGTATCTGAATTAATGAATATTCATTACATAAAAGAATGATCCATTCAAGAATCATTTAGGTATATTTCCTTTGGAAACATGAATATATAAAAATATAGTTCATAAGTGAACTATATTACACAACCAATTTATTTATCACTCAAAACCTTATTATATATATATGCAATACCTTTCTTTTTAATATTGGAAAAGGAAAAATAAGAAAGGGTTATCTTAAATTCATAGTAAAGGTAAACAAGGGAGATATCAATATAAAATGAGCATAACTATATGATATCATGTGAATAAATTTTTTTTAAACATACATTTTATATGAAATATTATAAAATTGAGTTATGGAATAAATATTGGTATTTTATATGTTAAAATTCATAAAGTAATCAAATAACATCAGCCATAAAAACCTAAAATTGGAGAAAGGAATAGATTTATGGAATACATATAAGCATTGAAATTCACTCCCTTATTATTCAAGGTTGATTTTAAAAGAAATAATAGTTTAATGAGTTTACACCCCAAAACATTGTAGTAGTAAAGGATCACTCAGAATAATATCATAGTGGACGGACTCCCTTAAAGAACTGGGTTCACTTCCTATTCCATTCATGTTTATCTTAGGTGATATCAATCATTAACCAATTAAATGTTGGGAGAGATATGCCCCCATCATATAATTATGTCCATACATATGTGTTAAAAAATATCATAAAACATTCATCACATCATAATCAATGAAATAAAATAGGAATCATAAACATTTAAATATACCATAACCCATGGAAAACAAATGGTTTTCATAAATATATAATAATATATTCCATTAATAACTTGAGGAAAAGAAAATATTTTCATTAAAATATATTCATCATACATATAAAAAATTACTATAAATAATAATCATGTTATCATTGGATTATATATGATTTAAATATTGTGTATCATCAAAGGATGTCATCTTAGATGGAAAATTTCCATAGAATATCACTTGGAACATTTCTTGTAGACAATAACCATTAATCTATGAAAGAACATATTTAATGCCTAAAAATTCCCCAAATATTAAATATTTTTTTTAAATAACATTTGAAACTTGAAAATGATTTTTATAGTATTAATCTCATTCATGTCATACACGTTAAAATAATGATTCATTTTACATTTTTGGAAAAATTCAATAGAGCCTTTTGAGAAAACAAAATTCCATATAAACAATGTTGTAAAAATATAAACATGGTTGAAAATAACCTTAAAAAATAATTTTAGTATAGTAAAATATTTATTTTAAACATTTTTAAGAAACAATAGCATTGAAAAAAAGGATTCTCGACCGAAGAGAAAAATAATTTCGATTTCATTTAAAAAATTATCTTTATATCATGAATGATTAATGAGAGTAAAATGAAATGGAAAATAATTCTCCATAAATAAATATATGAGAGTAAAATAAATTAGTTTTTGAAGAGATAGATCATAATATTTCATTATCATATGAATAATTATAAACTATATTGGCAGGCAATGTGATTGTAATAAAAAACTGTTACCACTTAAGTAATGTTAGAATAATAAGACCCATGAATGAAATAAATTATATAGATGTAAATATAAGATAATATTTTGAAAATATTAATAAAATAAATTTTTGTTAAGAATATAAAACATAAAATATAAGAAAGTGTGGAATATTGCATGTTTCCCATAGAAATAAAAGTGAGTTGAAAATCCCTTCCTCAAGTATTAATATTCATTATACATATTCAATACATTTGTATAAAAATATAGGTTTATTATAAACATATTTATAACCATAACCATATATATCATACCATATTTAGTTTACTTATTACCTTTTATAACCCATTAATGAATAGACCCTTATTGAAATCACATTTTGGATAATAATTTAATCAGCTTTCATGTATGTTTATGTTTAGAATTTTGAGTCATTTTAAATCAATTGTGGTTCCATAATGTCTATTATATAAATAATTATAGAAATATAATATATATTCAGTATACATGAATTCATATTATAACATTAATGTTATATATAGAAAATAAATTACATTTTTCATGGAGACGATTTGTCATACATACACATGAAAGTTGTTTCCATTTCCTCAACAAACAGAAAAAAAATGAAATAAAATTTTAATTAAAGTTTATAGAATAATTATTATATAATTTATATCATATATATTCAATTATTATAACCTATAACCATCCTTTTTGTAATAAAATGCAAAACACATAACAACACTTCATGGAGTCGGTAGTCCTCGCAAATGCTTGTGCAATGTTATGACTTTTAAATGGATATAAAGGTAATAATTTTGATGTGAAATTATAAATGTTGAAGTAAAATTATGTAATAAATATTCTGTAAATAAGAAAATTACATCATTTTATCCATCCATGAGAGGCGTTGCCCCAAAAAAATTACATCAACTCACGATGCGGTAGTCAATCGTATAGACGATAGATGGATTACATACCAATTTGATATGAGAGGATATTGATATAGGTTATTTAATTAATATAATACACTCTAGGTATAGTAGATATATTTTTATTATATCATCATAGTTGAAAAACATTTTATCGTGGTGGAAGAAGAAAAAATAAAAAATAGTATGTTAAGAAGGATATATATTCTTCAGAAAATCTCATTAGATTAGCACTAGAAGCATTATTATGAGGCTTTACTAGTAAAATTAAGGACTCAAGAATGTGGGGAGGGAATTTAGGAAATGAATTGGGTATTTATGGTCTTAATAGAAATTATTTTTGAGTGTAAAGTGGATAAAACATGGGGTTTTCTATTATAGGTGGGGGAGAGCACAAAGTTGTAATTCCATAAAAGAAAAAATGTAAAAACATTTTAATCCTAAAAAAAGGATTCATAATGGATCATTAAATAAAATTAGATCGTATAAGGTCAAAATATTACAATAATATAATATTTTTAAAATTATTACATCATTTTAACCCATGTATTTTTAGTTTAACACCCTAGTAAACACATTTCAACCTCAGGTGTAGTATTTAATTTTTACTTTTTAAAGTATTCATTGTGAAAATAATAATATTTATCTTATTATATATTATTAAATATTATTATTTTCAAATATTGAATAATTTTTTTACATATTAAATTCACATAAGTGGTATAAATTTTTTTAAAATTAAAACTATAGACATTATGAATAATTTTTTTTCCAATTAAAACATTTTAATATGTGTAGAAAGTTTAAATAACGAATTTAAATATGAAATTGATCTTAATGAAAAAGATTTTATTAATTTTAATATAATTGAAATAATATTAGTTTTATAATAATCATAAAAATGATCTTTTTAGAATCGTTAAATTAAAAGATAGTTTTTTAATAAAAATCATCTTTGTTAGTATTCTTTAAAAAAATTAAATTTTTTGAAAAAAAAATCTATAAAAATTAAACCTCGGTTAATTTTTATACGTTTAATACAAAAAATAATTTCAGTTTTTCAATTAAATTTTATAAATGTGTAAAAATATAATTTGATTATTTTTTATCAGAACGAAATAAAATAATTTAGTTAGAATAATATAATTTCGAAGCATAATAAGACATTTCCAAAATATAAGTACATATTTATCAATATATTTACATTATATAAAAGTTTCATAATTTCTTTTTTCAATATTTAATTATTCTTAATTCATATCCATACCTTTAACATCTTGGTGATAATGATATTTTTAAAATAATAATATTAATAATAAATCGTGATTTGATAAAACTCAATGTTGCATGTAATATATGATATTGATGATTTGTTTACAAAAATATATTTCATAAAATTATTGGGTTTCACAACTCAAGCCACAAAATGAAATAATCTTCATCATCGGTCATTTTTATAACATAATTCTTATTTCGCATTCAATGTTATCCTTGGTCAGTTCGCTCACCCAATATAACATAAATATAAAAAGTTTTTACCTAACCATATTTTAACCTGCATATATATTATGATATATTACCATTTATATAAACATTATTTGTTTGAAAATATAATTTACATAAATCACTGAGCTTAATCAAATAATAACAATCTTTTGAAGTAATATAGAAAAAAGTGAATTTTATAACTTAGCTGCTTGATTTCGGGGTATGAATATGAATAAATGAAATCAAAAAATATTTCATAAAATTTTTCATTAATGAAAAAGTTTTTATTAAATTATATAAAAATATCAAAGCAAATTTAATTGATAAAAATAACGTCATTTTATCTAAAAGATTAGTGTTGAATTATTTTTTTCTTTATATTATATAAAATGATAACTATTAAACAATGATTTTTATGAAATATATATGGATTGAAAAAAATATTAATAATCATTCATATAAATTTTTTAAATTGGTTTTTAGAGGTGATAAAATCATTTGATGGTAAAAAAGAGATATTTTTCAAAAATTAGTTTCTATGTACTCAAATTATTTTTATCTTAGTAAATTAAATTAATATTTTTTTTATGAATGATTTTAATTAAATTTTTTATCATTTATTATATAAAATAAAATTTCATTCATCCACTTGTTATTAATAGATATTTACTAAATTTATATCTCTGTTATTATTGGATAATGTTATTTCATAAAAATTGTTTCATAAAATTTTTTATATTTAAATTCGAATTAATTTTTTATAATTTAAAATTTTAATATATTAAAATAGATTAAATATTTTAAATCCAAAAAAATTAATATTAGATAAAAAATTTAACTTATTTTTTTTCACAATGAATAGTAAACATGATAAATATTGATAAAATTGTAATGGTTTAAAAGGTTTAACAAGGCGGATAAGCTAAGACATATGGTTCAATGTATCCAAAACACTGAAATTAATTTGATTATGTGATTTTATTTAAAAATTATCATTATTATCATAAATTGATTGAAATGTTGGAGTAATGTGACTTGAGTAAGATATATTTTATATGATAATGTTTCAGATGTTATCATATTTTCACCAACCTCAATTATAAAAGGGAACCACATCACATTACTTATGAACACCAAATTAGAATTAGAACTTTAAAAAGTTGTACCTAAATAATATCCCAAAATCCTTATCTATGATATGGACATTTTGGTCATTCTGAAATTCCAATATAAGATTCTATATGGTTATTTTCAAGGGAATATACCCAAAGAAGAGGTATGTGTTATTACTAGCCATTTTCTTGTTTATTTCCACTAAAACATCCTCAAAATATTTTACCACAATATTACCTTGATGGAATTATAATTAATAAAATTTATGATATTTCTATATTAATGATATATATACTTTTTAACTTTTTTACCTTCGGTTTCATGATGATAACATCACTCATGTTTATGTGTGTGCTATTTCTACCGCAATGTGATGTGGTTTTTTTCATTTCTAATTTATGTGGCTGGTTATAAAGAATTATTTAGTAAATATATATGATTTATATGATATAATTATGATTTTAAACGGGTAAATATTATTTTAAATTTTTTATTCCACTAATTGAAATATATAAAAATAACTCATGCGTACATACAGTCTACTATCTCTTGAAAGTGATGTTAGTAATTTTTTCAACACAAAATTATATTTATTATTTATAAGTGTATATAATATATAAACATTATAATTGTAACATATTTAAAATTATATAAATAACTAAACTCTAGCAAGGGTGTAAGGACTGGAACTATCTAAGCAATATATTCATCGAAAATTGATAATTTTTCTCATCAATATTTATTTTAATGAATAATTTTAAATAAATTAGAAATTGAAAATTGTATAATATTAATATATATTATGTTATTTATCAATATGGTTTTATAATATATTTATAATAAATTAATTTTTCCTATAAATCTAGTTTGAAAGTATATAAAGATAGACAATACTAAAGGTACACATTTATGTAACAATCACATATTTTTTAGGATTTTCTATGTTAAATTTAAATTTAGAGAAATTATATGATATATATCCATTAAAACCAATATATTTTATTCTCATAAAATTATATTATTTTTTTAATTATTTCTACCATTTTTCTCTATTTAGTAATTAAAATGATTGGGGAAATGTTTTAAAAAGTCGTCCAATTTTCTTCTTTTCGGGTTAGGAATCTTTGTAATTACCCTAATCATTGTGGACCATAGATTATAGTTAATTTGTTATATTTTTAATAGATAAAATATATTGAATCATGGGGTATATAATAGTTTAATCGTCTTGGTAAACTATATACATGCATTAATCTCACAATACATTTGAAAATGTAAAATGAAACATAGTATTTTCCTTGATGACATTATTACCCCCATTCCAAATCACTCATAGAATAAATAACCCATGAATAAAAGGTAGTAATAAAATTTTATTAATTAATTACATATAATTCATCACAGGTTGTTGAACCTTATCCATGAATTTCAAAAACATTTGAATAATCATATGGAAATCAATAACAGATTCCATAATAATGAAAATGTAATATATTGGACATCGTAAACATACTATTGAGGCTTTATTTCATGAAATCAAACTTAAATGGGTAAGGCATATACAAAATTTAAAAAATGTTTTGCATAATGATACCTACCAATGAATAATGGATTCAATTAATTTTAGGACCCACTAATCACTTAATAAATCCAATGTGTTCATCTTATGAATAAACAATAAAAAATAATACAAAAAATATAATAATTAATAACAATATGTGTTAGAAGACCAAGAATAATAAATGTAAATAATTTCCTCTGTCAAAATTATCATAATCCATCCCGATAAATATTTTAGATGGTATGAATAGTGTGTAATAATAGTAATGTGTATGATTCACTATATGATATTTACATAGTTGAAAATAGTTCTAAAATATTATTGAAAATTTCTTCCAAAAAAAAGAATTTTAAATTTTAAATTAGTTTTGAAAATATATATATTTCTAGAATATTATGGAAAAAATCATAGAATAATGAATTGAGAAAATATAAAAAGGATTTTTCAAGGAATATAATTATCATCAAAGTGGTAAAATCACATCATTCAGTAAGTATTAAAACAAGGATTCTGTTAACAACTTTTGAAATAAGTTCTTCATTCGAAAAATTTAAAGCATATTCATTTTAACCCTATTTATAGAAATTAAATAATGGGTAAAAATTTCCTCAATAAAAAATTTTAGGATACCAAAAATATTCATAAAATAATTTAATGAAAATATTTACAAGGAATGAAAATAATCTTGACCAAACAGAATAACAATGTTGGTATTAATTTCAAAAATATACATCATACTTTTGAGTACCTTGAGGAAAAAACGATACAAAAAAATAGTTTTATATAAATAAAAATAGAATAATTATATATATGGGGTTTATTATAGAATGATAATATAATTTCCCCATAGAAAAATAGAAAAAAAAATAGAAAAAAAAGATTCTATTGTGAAATAAACCCTTACCTTAGGTCAAACTTTCTTTGTATGTTGTTTAAACATCCATGAAAAAATTTAAATTAATGTTGAATATATACCATAAAAATATATATAAATTTAATTTCATTTATATTCTACTTATATCCTTTTAACATAAGTTAATTAAAATTTACTTATTGATGTTATCATTTTCTTATAGAAACTGTATTTTTCATGTAAGATTACACTATGTAGTTTCAATCCTTTCATCTTTATCATGTTTCTATAATATTATAAATGTTAATAATTATAAAAATAAAAAATATATTCATTATATACATATTAAGATTCATTCTTGAAATATATATATGAAAAATTAATTTCATTGCTTTTAGAGGTAATATCCCAAATAATCATATGATATTTATTATCATTTTTAAGTGGTTGAAGAGTAAAAATGTTAATAATATTAATAATATATTATATTACATGAATCATAATTATTTTACAAAAATAATATATAAAATATATCTATCATATTAACTATATATTAATTTTGGTGATGAAATTTGATTATATCACTTTGAGAGGTTGTAGTCCCCACGTACTCCGGAAGGATTTGTTCATTGCCAATTTGAAAAAGAATGATATGAATAATAGTTTCACCATTTTCATAATAAAATATTATTATATGTTATAAACCCATGTTATTGTTTCATCATGGTTATAATTTAATTGTAGGATTTATAAAAAGCAATTTAATGAAAATACTCAGTTAAGAGTTATATCTCTTTTTGGACAACCTCCTATGGCTTATGTCTTAAGCATAATAAGTGAAGTATTTTTATGTAAAAAATATGTCTAGATCATATAGTGAGATTATATTAATGGGTTTTTTATGGATTTTATGATATAAAAGTATCATGAATTGTGATAAATAAGAGAGAGGAAATGTTTTTTTCTGAGGGAGAAGACACACATGGGATTTTTGTATAGATTACAATATATTAATGTCTTAATCAAGACAATTGTCTCAAAATTATACAATATGTGAATTTAAAAAGATATAGGATCTAAATATATTTATCCAATTATATTTAGGCATGTTTTTGATAAATTTTATCCTATATTATTTTAACATAACCTATGTGAATCCATTTTAACCTTTACTATAGTATAGAATTTTCCACCTTGGTTACTATTAATAATGATAGACAATGAATGTGTATTCATTATAAAACAGGTGCCTGATGTTTTATAATAAGGATTAAATTTTATAAACATCAATTTATATAAATTATAGATTTAAATTTATAAAAAACCCACAAATCTTGATGAATTTTTTTTTAAAAATTCATATTCAAACAAAAAAATGATATTGCACTAAAATGTAATATAATGATTATTTAATGTAATTAATTATATTATTAATAATTAATTTATACTCATGTTACATTAAAATGAAATTCAACAAATAATGGTTCTTTTATATTAATTTATTTATTTAATTGAAATTAATATTTTAAAAAAATATACATTTGTTTTATTCGCATAAAAATAAATATGTTTAAATGAATCCAAAAAATTGAACGTAAGATAATATTGAATTAATTATTATTTTTATTCATTTCCTGAAATATAATCTCAAAAATTGTTATAAATTAATTACAATGTATAGGAACTAATTCAATTAAAATCAGTTTTTTTAGAAAATATATTTTTTATGCATAAAATAAATTAACTAAAAATTTAGTACATATTTATTGTGAATAAATAAATTTTAGTTATATAAAACCATTATCCATATTTTTCAGATTGATTTTATTCATATGAATACCATATATTTAATGGTGATTTTATAAGTGAAACATTTATAGTATATCACAATTCACCTAGTTATTAGTGTTGCGTGTTAAGAAACCTATAGAAATTATTAATATTTTAAACTAATATTGTTGGGGTGTAAAATTATACCCTTTAAATAATGCATGTCCTAAAATTTTTGTAATCTCAATATTCAATGTATTAATATTTGAATGTACTTTTTTTTAGTCCCCTTCTTTTATAAATGAATAATCCAACATCCTTAGAAAAGGGGGAGTGAGAAACATAAAGGTCCCATGGAATAATACATAATCGAGTTCCCAGAAAAGGAGAAAATTACTTTTATGTGAAAATATAGGAAATAACGATATATAATAATTTACATGTAATAATAAATATGAATATAGAATAGTATCATAATAAAGTTAACAAACCTCAAAAAAATAAATCAAGTAGGGATAAAAAAGACTATTATTTAGTCAAAAATGAATATAGAAGGATAACATTCAAATTTCATGATACTTGTATAGAGTAGAAGAAATATTTAAATATAAATATGTATAACACCATATAATATATAAACATGATTTATTTATGTATTATAATAATTTATTTGATTGATTATTTTAATTAGTTCCCACATTTGATTATAATGATTAATGAAAAGGACACATTTTTCATGCATGATATACCAAAATAAACCATTAATGGATAATAAGATCCATAAATTAGAAATTATTTATTTCTTTTATCTACATAAATAAATTGAATATGATAAGATAATTGTACCACCTAGAGTTTTTATTGACAATTGTTTTCTGAATAAATTAAAATTTCTTTTATATATTACAATGAAATAATTCAAACATTCTATTCATATGGACCCTCATTTTTTTATGTTACTTAGAAAACCATATTGGCGTGTGATACAGGAAACACTGAGTTTGCGTACGATACACGCATAACTGAGTCTCTACAGAACATCTATTTATTTATAACTATTTAAATGAGATGATTATAACTTAGACTTTAAACATAGCTATATTAATAGAAAAAAATAGTTTTTAAAAATAGTTTTCAATTTTTTATGATAAAAAACATATTTATAATAAAATATATGATTTTCGGTAAGGTTCATCAATGTTTAAAAACATTATTTTCTCAAATGAACATCTTTTAATGTCCTAATATGAATAATAATAAAATTAATTTTAGAAACATTTAGAAATTAAAATCGATAGAATAAACTTAATTACCGAATTTATAATGTCAAAATTAGCTTATAGTGATTTTTTGGGATTTTTCTCACAAACTTCTTTTTTGGATGAATAGTGAGAAATACCGGATTTTATTTCAAAAACATTTTTTTTAATTTAATTTATTTGTATGGTTAAATAATATATCATATTGATTTAGATGTTCAATTAGATTATATTTTTATCAATTTATCCAATTTTTGTCATTGGAACCAATTTCACATTGAAATTGGATATAAAAACTATGATAAATTATGATTTTTTTGCATTAAAACCCCACTTATTGACCCATTTTTTAGGATAATTTTAATTTAATATATTAATATATATATATATATATTTACTATAATTTGGGAAAATGGGTTCCATTTTTCAATCTTTATAATTTATAATTTATAATAAGTCCAAATCAGTTTTTTACCAAAAATATTAGAGAATGTGATTAAATTTAATTACATTAGTTAAGAGAAAATTTTGGTCAATAAAGTATTAAAAATTAAATATAAGAAAAACATGACCTATAAACTTGTAAAACACCCTTTTACTGGCCTTGAATTATATATTCACCTTCCATTATTGAATTTTTATGATTTTTATGACTTTTTTAGTAAAAAACATTGGTATACATAACTTGTTTTAAAAAATGCCAAGTATGTTTTTTCCCTTACCTATAAAGAGAAACCACCTCTACCCACTTCCTCATGCATCTCAAGAACCATGGATAACCCAAATTCGAATCAGATAATCCTTCAAATCCCCTCCCTTCCTCTTATAATACTTACCTTTTTTATAAGGTAACTCAATGAATCGTTTTGGCACAAACTAAAAGAAGTTACCTAATTAAGTTATAATGTCTTCTCTCAAGACCCTTTCATTTATTTTTCATCTCTACACCCTCCAGTCAATATATTCCATTATTGTATGAAAAAATAGTATCCTAAATATTAAATTATGTTTTTTTAATTGTTGTACCGACACATACTAACTCCTCCATCTAATGGATAACGAATATAATAATTTACATGTACGACAAACTACCACATCACTTATCAATGATTCTTCATTTCTCATTTACCTACTATTATGGTAGTAATTATGATGGAAAATTAGTTTACATACGAAATATGTTATATTTATTATTTATTGAATATTTTTTATTCCTTTTAAAACACATATTTTTTTAATTTCCATTTGGTGTAATTACCGTATTTTCTTTTGAGGTAGTGTGGACTACCACACCTACAAATCTATGTGATTCATTCACACACTTTATGGATTTAATTATGTATTTATTTAGTAAAATTATATGATATTAATATAATTATAATTATAATTTAATTATATTTTATACATATAAACATTTATTCCATTTTCGTCCCTTTTTCAATTATGAAAATTAAAACAAAAATAATGTTCATGTGTACCTACGACATACCGTCTCCCTGAATAGTGTCTTCTGTTTCAAATTTATATATGTTATTGATTATGATAATATAAATAAAATTTATATTAATTATAATTTTATCATTATTTACATTATTTATTCATGATATAAATATAAGGACCAACAATATAACATATTAAGACACATGAGATGAATAATGTGAATACTAACCTAGGTGAAACCGCAACATAGGATTGTTAATATGTGGGTAAAATATTTTCATAATAAATCCTTATATGATATAATGATTATGAATATTATAATATAATATTTTTATAATAAATTTATATTTATTATACAGGATGATTTTATGAGTACCAAGTTAATTAAGACATAAGGTAAGAGGATTTCATCTCACTTTTTATTATGATGAGATACATTCTATGTTCACCACTATTTATTTTTGGGTGGTGAATGTACATACCATAATTTTATTATATTTATCTTAGAAATAAATTTATTTTTCTTATAATATCCATTTTATGATCTTTCATTTAGGGGAATTATATTTTAAAAGTTACTAAATCTGTAAAAAAAATTGTCTCAATTTCCTTCTTTGATACTTAGATTTGTTATGCACCTAAAATATTTTTCAAGGTGTATATACCTCCATTTTACATGTTATATCATGAATATCCTTATTTTAATGATTTTTTTATCTTAATTTAATTTCATTTTCTATCAATGAGATTATGATCCCATGTTACCATGTTTTAAGAGTTTATTGGGACAATGTAATCTCTTTTCAAGTTTGTTTACGTTTATGCTTCCTTGGATGAAATATTTTGATCTGTACCTCAATATTACTCATTACTTTCCTTCTCCTATGTTAATTAAATATATATTGATCTGTTATTACTACTTTTCCACTCTTTGGTACTTAAAGACAATTATTCTATGTAAAATCTGACCATATATCTCTCTCTTCAGTTATAATCCTATATTATTAAAAAATAGTGTTTTAAAAAATATTTACAAAAGTTTCTTAAATATAATTTCCAAGGAAAAATGATTTTAAAAATGGTTTATAGTTTTTAAATAATAAATAATATGTTTTCAAAATTTATTTTCAAAGAAAAAGGTTTTTAACAGTTTTTATGTTTTAAGATTCAATTTTCAAAGAAGAATGGGTATATTATTAAGAAATTTTTAAAAAGATGTTTTAAAATTATTTACCATATAAGATAACATGAAATGGTGTTACTCATTCCTTTATGGAGAAATTATTCATTATTTTAATTCGTATTCTTTTCTTTAATGGATTATAGTGTGATGGCATGATGTTTATGAAACCCATTACTCTTTCATGGGTTATTTGATTTTGAAACCCTATTCTTTTCATGTGATGTTTTTTTTATGAAATGATTATGAAACTAATCTCTTTACATAGGTTATTATAAGATTACATGTTTATAATTCCTATTTCATTTCATGGGTTATTATATGACTATTTACGATCTTATGGCATAAGTATTTACGATTTCACTATGAGATGGGTGGGACCTATATATTATTCTAATGTATTGTGTAATGATTTATCTCTCGTGAGATATACTAATATGGTATTAGTAATGAATCTTTAATACTAAGATCGAAATTTTAGTGAACCATGAATACGAAAATGTTATATGGAGTGAACCCTTACTGCAACGGTGGTCATGGAATTAATGCCATAGCTATTATAGAAATCATATTATATGCGTATTTGTATGCCAAAATTATATATTTTACTCATATGTTATTTTTTATGGATGTGCTCATTATTTCATTATAATTCATGCCTTATGAACTGACAATATTATTACATGATTCCTATTATGGTATTTTCTATTTAGGGTTTGATCTTCTATTTTCGTGTTCACTTTCTCATACCCTTACTCTCATGATTATTATTACATTTGTCCCTTGTTTACCATCACTAGGCATTTGAGGTCACCACATTTTATGATTCAATTCCCCATGTTATGATGATATGTAAGATGTTTGAG
The DNA here is from genome assembly GCA_963277665.1 of Viscum album. Classification (NCBI taxonomy): domain Eukaryota; kingdom Viridiplantae; phylum Streptophyta; class Magnoliopsida; order Santalales; family Viscaceae; genus Viscum; species Viscum album. Next base: position 1,454,554,688 of record OY728135.1, on the reverse strand, counting down.
GTGTGTAATAGGGGTTATATTCAAGAAGAACCCAATGAGAGATGATATAGCTCATTTTCGTACCAGTTTTTTTGTTTCCATATTTCCAAAGTTACTAGACCAATTACAGTCTATGGACATCTATTTGTATAATGATTAAATATCCCACAAAATTTAGGTAATGCTTATTCTTGAAAAAAGAGGTTCAATATATTTTGTATCAGAGCAAATGTATAGTCAAACTTTGGATTCTAGAATGAGAAGAACATGGTAAGAACCATAAGGAAATGTATAAGGATAAGTCTAAGTATAGAAAAAGTATAATAAAATGTCCAATAAATTTTTGGAAGGATAGATTATGTGGATTCCTAGAAGTATATCCCTATCTAGATATTGTAAGTAAATTCATATCTAATATATATGTACCTAGCAATAAAAACCACGACAAGATGTTATAGTCCTAATAGTAGGTAATATGGTACAAACCAACAATCCTTGATGTTCGCCTAGTTTTACACTCCTGAGGGATATGCTTTATGAATTCACAAAATCTTCATGAAACATTATGAAGTATTAAAATATATGTTGTATATTAATAACCTCGAATAAACATAATTTGTTATAGATTAAATAAGTTTTCATAAGTTTGACATCCAATAAGGTATTTTTCAGGACTATGTGGTTCCTCAATATGATAATTATCTAGTACTATATGATTTTCTTTTAGTCAAATGTTGGAACCCAAATGAATCACGTTAATTGTGATTATAATTGAAAATGCAATGTTTTTCTTCCTCAGTAACCAAATGTTATTGATGCTGGAATGAAAAACCATATATCAATGCTCTCATTGCTTTCTCAAGCAATGAATCATGGTGGGATTCCAAATGAGAAAAGTAGGGAACATCATTATATTGATTCTTTTATAAGGAAAAATCCACCTTATTTCAGTGGATCTTCTGATCCACTTATTTATGAAAAAGGGATAAATGAAAATAAAAAGATATTCTACACTATTATTTTTTCAAAGAATGATAATTTCATTCTTATTGTTCGTTGGTTAGAAGGAAAAGAATATAAATGGTGAACTCTAATTAAAAATAAAAGGCACCATGATGAGAATATATCCCTTGATTTTGATGAGTTCAATAACATATTTTTCAATAATTACCTCCCTATAATTTTTCATACCATGATGTAAAAATAGTTCATAGACATGAAGAAAATGGATGATTAATTTTTTTGTATCGAATAAGCTAATTTCATGTGATATGCGAGGTATGATTCTTGAATTATCATCCAACCAAAAAGTAATGTTGATATGTTCTTCATTGGATTAAATCATTGTATCATAATAGTGTTGGCCATATGAGACTTTTGTATCTACGAAAAATATTTTCCATTATGAAATCAAGATTGAAATGGAGGTTTTAGTCACTTATCAATCTTATGGTTTTGACTAGAAGATGAAGTTGGATTTTAAATGAAAATCTAAAAACCATGATAAAATGATGTTGATATTTCCTTTGTTCTCAATGTTTTGGAATAATCATGGGGGGAATTTCCTTAAGGGGTCTAATAAATGATTTAATTTCAGAATGGTAGGTCACAAGACAAGTAATTTATTATGTGAAGGGAAGAAGTTAGCTCCAAACACTAATGGATACAAAGCATTAAAAATTCACCTTCAAAGATTTAGTTCAACAAGTTTAAAAATAATGGGAATTATAAATACCACTACTAAAACCCAATGGATGGTGATGAAGATTGATGTCAGTAACCTCTTAAGTTGAGGGACAAGGGGAAATCTAATGTAATCTCTATTTCGGATGAGGGGTGGCATAATTACGTGATGAAAGGTACACTAACCATCAAATATTGAACTGCTAATTTCATATTTGATTCTAGATCGACCAACTATTTCATATCTAATGAAATTTCATAAGGATTTTATTATTCCTCTAAAGAAATTAGATTCTGAATTAGTAGTGAAAACCCCTAATGGGATGATGATTTCATCAAAAGTATTTGATTCCTATCTTCTGGATGTTTTTGGGAATCTGATTTATGAAAAACTTGTCATTCTTCCTTTGGTAAAATTTGAATTGATCGAATGAATATACTATATTTCTCTTCATAAATCACCAATACATTAGTATATAAGGTAAGTTACATTTGATATTTGAAACCCTCCTACGATAATCCATCAATGTGATGATAATAACAAACTTCATGTGGATATTAAATATACTGTAGGGGTCATAATCCCCATTGAAATAGAATTTTATCTCAAATAGTTGGGAAGAAGACTAAGTTCAATGATATTAACGTTGTTTGGGATATTTTTTTATATCTTTCTAGAATAGTTTCCTATTCTTCTGCCAATATGAGAATTTGAGTTCACAATATAAAGTATACTTGGTTCCAAACAAATTTAAAAGTACCCTTATATAATAGACCCGATTGAGTTGTATGAATTGAATAATCAACTCTAAGAGAACACCGAGAAGGTATTCATTCATCCACATATGTCACCTTATGGTGCATCCGTTATTTTTTTTAAAAATAATTATGTATATATGTGAATTTTCATTGATTAGTGGAAGTTTAACTCAGTCACAATCAAGAAAAAATATCATATTCCCCATATTGATGACATATATATCAACTAAACACAGCTCGGTGCTTTTCCAAGATTGAAATTTTTTTTGGATATCATCAATTGAAGATCAAGAAAGTGATAATCCCAATGCGGAATTCTATACAAGTTATGTTCAACATAAATATATAGTGATTTATTTTGGTCATACCAATTCCCCAGAAATCATCATGGATTTAATGAATAGATTTTCTGAAGATTATCACAATCAATTTGTTTCATTAATTATAAATGATATTATTATCTATTAAAAGAGAAAGGAAGAGCATTATTAATAATTAAGAATTTTACTATAGACACCAAGGAAGGATAATATATATGAAAAATTAAAAAAGTGTGAATTCTGGTTGAAAAAGATTTCATTTTGGGACACATAATCTCGAGAGATGGTGTGTTAGTAGATAAATTGTAGAATGAGTCTATTGAATGGTGTCATATAAAACCATGGTGACTAGGATTCGTAAATTTCATTATTTATCTTGATATTATCAATAGTATGTGGAGAAGTTATCATGACTAAATAATCCTATGACAAACATAACTTATAAGGGTTTCAACTTCCTCTAGAAAGATGAATGTGATAAAAATATCATGAAAATAAATTAAAGGTTGGTCCTTGCACCAATTATTACATAACCCTTTAGTGGAGATGGATTTATAATCTATAATGATGCATCTAAGATGATATTGTGTTTTTTTATTATGCATAATAGCTTGGTTATCAACTATGCCTTGAGATAGTTGAATATTTATGTGTAAAATTACCCAACTCATGATTTCTAGTTAGCAGCGGTAATTTTTTCATTTAAGATATAAGGACAATATGTTTATGGAGAATAGTGTGATATATATACTAATAATAAAATTACTACATATATATTCACATATAATCAGTTAAACATGCATCAGAGAAGTTGGTTAGAGCAAATAAAGGACTTTGACAGATCAATACATAACCACCCTGAGAAAGAGAACTAGGTGGCTGATGCTTTCCATCGGAAGGATCATGTTGGATTATCCATTATGTGTTTAAAAAATATCAATTATATTTATATTTGAAAAATATGGATCTAGAATTATCAGAGTAATTGGAAAAATTTTATCTTTCTCAAATGAATGTCTAACACTCTTTCTACGTAATGATTAAGGAATAATAGAAGGAAGATGAAGAGATAAAAAGATGGTTATAAATGTTCTTGAGTTTAACCTTGTATCAATATGATATGATAAGATTTAGGAACTGTGTATTTGTTCCTTCCATACTAGATTTGAATATTTAATTGTTAGAGGAATCACATAGTTCTTCATTATCTATTCGTCGTGTAAGTACGAAGATGTATAAAGACATGAAATACTACTTCTGGTGGGATGGCATGAAGAGAGATGTCACGGAGGTTGTATGTCGGTGCTTCGTATGCCAAAAAAGTTTGGGATGAAAGACAAATTTCAAATGGGATATTGCATCCATTACTCATACCAGAATTGAAATGGAAGAATATCAAAATGGATTTTGTCATTGGAATACCCAAAACCTCAAAATGGTTTAATGTTATATGGGTGGTAGTTGATCACCTTCATAAGTTTGCACACATAATATTTATAAGTGAATAGTTTTATATTAATTAGTTTACAAAGATTTAATATAAGGTAGTGGTAAGGTTACATGGAGTAAGACTTTACATTGAATTAGATTGTGAGATGAGGTTTACCTAAATGTTCTTGAGAATTATTCAGTATGAACTTGAAAAATAATTGAGTTTCATCACAACTTATCATCATCACACATGTTTTAAATATAAAAGAACAGTTCAAAACAAAAAATATATGTTGAGATCTTGTTCTCAAGAATTCAAAGGCAGTTGGGATCAACACCTTTCTTTAGTTGAGTTTTTATACCAAAATAGATTTTACTGAAGAATTCAGTTGGAACAGTATGAATCCCTCTTTGGGAAGAATTTTAGAGATCCAACATGTTGGGATGTGGTTAGAGAAAGAAATCTATTCGGACCTGAGATTACTAAAGAAGGGGTTCCGAAGGTAAAAACCAATAAAAAACATATCAGGACTGCTCATGATCAGTAAAAACGTTGGGCGGATAACCATCAGTGTTACCTAGAATTTAATGTTTATGAAAATGTGTTTCTATGATTCTCACCCTGGAAGAATGTTATGAGATTCTGGAATAAAGGGAAACTAATCACTTGGTATATTGGTCCCTTTGATATTCTTTTTTGTATCAAGACAATAACCTATCACTTGGAACTTACTCCAAAGCTTTCTAAAGTCCATGATATGTTCCATGAATCTCTCTAGATGAATTATATACCAGACCCTTAACATTTACTAATTTCAAAGGTCATACCGCTATATTAGGATTTTTCTTATAAGGAACTACATGTTTATATTTTTTATTGATCGGAGAAAGTTTTACGAAACAAGACCACTCATCTGGTCAATGTTTGGTGCAGAAATAATTAGTCAGAGGAAGCTATGTGGGAACATGAAGATATGATGAAGCATAAGTATCCTCAATATTTTACCTGAGTGATGGATTTCAATGTATAAAATCTTTTTTTGGGGGGTAGAATATAACACAGTAGTTTTTTATGGACTAATTTTTTCGAATAAATTAACTATTCATTTATATCTTGCAATGAAATAAGGGAAACATTCATATCACACAGAACTGAATTAGCGTACGTTACACACAACATCATCTTCACGTACAGTACACTCAACATTAAGTTGGTGTGTGATACACACAACACTGAGTTTTAGCGAAACATCACTTTTTTATAATTATTTATATTAGATAATTATAACTTTATTGTTAAACATAATTATATGAATAGTAATAACTGTTTTTAAAATATATTTTATAATTTTTTAATATAAATTAAAAATATTTATTAAAAAAATATATTGTTTTGAGTAAAGTCCTTCTATTATTAAAATTGACGTTTTAGAAATGTACCACTTTTAATGTCCTTTTGTGAAGAAATAATAAAATTAATTTTAAATGCATTTAAAAATTCAATTTAATAAAAAAAACTACATTATTGAATTAAAAATTTCTATATTATCTTTGGTTGAATTTTTGAAATTATTATGAAAAAAAAAATTCAAATGGGTAGTGAAAAATAACATATTTTAATTCAAAACATGTTTTTAATTTAATTTATTTATAAGGTTAAAATATATTTTACAATTGCGTAAAAGTGAAAATAGATAATATTTTTATCAATTAATTATATTTTGTTCATTAGAACCAATTTAACATTAAAAATTGGATATAAAAACATAGTAAACTTTTTATCTTATTACATTAAAAACCTGTATTGTTTACCCAAATGAGTGATTAATATAAAATTAATTTATACCACTTATATAATTATAATTTGGGAAAATGGATTCTATATTTTTAATAAGAAAAATTTATAATGTATAATGTGGTTAACAATATTATTTTTACTAATAATATTAGTGACAGCAATTAAAATAAATTATACCGGTTAAGAGAAATATTAGGTTAAGAAAGTTAGACATTAAATATAAGACCCAACACAACATAGAATCTTATTCAACACCCATTGGATGAAGTTTATTCATCTTTGAAACTTCTATTCCTGATTTTTTTGTTTCATATGACGTTTTCTAGGTATAAATTCGGGTACACCATACATGTTTTAAAAATTTCCAAATGTGTCATTTCCCTTCCCTATAAAAGGCCATCATGTCTACATAATTCATCACACCTATAAATCCCATTGAATCACTAGAAATATTCTCATATAAGCTCCAAACTTTCCACCCTTCCACTTATAGTCATTAACTTGAGAAAATGGAAACTCAAGGAGTCTTTTTTTCACAAACCAAAAGGAGTTACCTGATTAAGAGGTAACATTTTCTCTCAAGTTCTATATTATAATTTTATTTTACACTCTTCCACTATCGTTATAAAATTATTTTTAAAAAAACCAGTAAAATAAATATAAGTGGAATTTTTTATATTATTGGTTATACTTAAACATACACACACCTCCATCTGATGGGTACCAAACATATTGTTTACGTGTACGGTGAAGTACTGCCTCACTAAACGATGACTCTTCATTTTTTTCTTTACCACATATGATGGGGGAAATTATGATGAAAAATATTTTTATATATGTCATACATTATATTAATTATTTATTTATTATTCTTTATTAATTTTACAACATATATCATTTTTAATGTCCATTTTATGTAATTATGATAATTTCATTTGAGGAAATGTGGACTACCTCCCTATCAAAGAGATGTGATTCATTCACATACTACATGGAATGTATTAGGGATGGGTTTAGAGAAATTTTATGATATCTATAACATTAAAATTAATATATAATGATATTATATACATATAAACATTTATGTTATTTTATTTTCACTATTAAAATATGAAAACAAAAACGGAAATAGCACCCATGCTTACGTACGGCTTACCATCTCAATGAATAGTGTATTTAATTTCGTGATTATTTATGCTATAGGTATTTATAATACCCATATAATAGATATTGATGATATTTATACATTATTGACATCATTTTAATCATTATAAAATTATATTAAATAATAATTAATTGAATTAAGACATATACGAAAAACAATGTGAATATTACCTGAAATGAAACCTTAACAAATGATTGTTAACAAGCGGGTAATATAAGGTCATAATAAAAAAATAATGGTATAATGAATAAAAATATGATTATTTAAAAGATTTTTAAGAAAAAATATTTATTATACATGAATCTTGTATGATTCTGAAGAGAGTTAAGATACAAGGTAAGGGGATTCCATCTCACTATTTATTCCAATGAGATTCATGTTAGGTTCACCACTATTTCATTTTGTGTGGTGTATATAGTGAACATGATTGTATTAAATGTATCTTTTAATTAAATTTATGGGTATTAAAATATCGAATTTATCAAATTCCATTGATTTTGTAATGTTATAAAAGGTACCAAATTTGTAAAAATGTTTTGTCTCGATTTTCCTACTTTGACACTCATGTTTTGTTATGAACCTAAACTATTTTTTAAGGGACATATACATCCATTTACATTATATTTCACAAATATTCTTAAATTGATGATAATTTATGAATAATGAAATTTTTTTCTTACATGGATAGTATGATCCCACGTTACCGAGTTATAAGTGTTTATTTTGGCAATATCATCACTTTTTGATATTTTTTTATTTTATGCTTCATTTAAAGAAATATTTCGATAAATATCACAAGAATATTCATGAGTTTCCTTCTACATTATATATTAAAGATATCTTCATGTGTTATTACACGTTATTCCACTCCTTGGAACATACGATAATGTTTTACGTATACTTTAACCATCTCTCTCACTTCGTTCAGAAACCTAACGTATTCAAAAACAATGTATTTGAAAATTTTAAAAAACATTTTTCCAAATTTCCATGAAGATAATTTTCCTATAAAAAGGATTTCAATTTTTTCTTTATTTTTTTAAAAAATAATTCATAAATTTTCAACAATATTTTCAAAGAAAAAGGTTTTCAAAAAATTTTCTGTTATAAAAAGAATTTTTCAAAGAAGAGAGGACATTTTCCTCAAGAAATGTTTTTAAAAGACCGTTAAAAATTATTCCCCATCTAAGGTAACATCCATTGGTGTTACTAATGTATTTATGGGGGAAATAATTCATTTTTTACATTTATATTATTTCTCTGAATAGAATAATTTTTGATTTAATTATGTTTAAGAAAACTGTTTCTCTTCCAAAGTTTACATTGTTTTAAAACCCGATTATTTTCATAGGTTATGTTTTTGGTGAAATGATTATGAAATATTTCCATTTCCACTGGTTACTATATGATTAAATGTTTATAATACCCATTAAATTTCATGGGGTTTGATATGAATATTTTTTATCTTTTTTCACATGTAAGAATGATCTCACTATGAGATGGGTGTTACCTATATCTCCCTATATTGCAATGGGTAAAGATTTATCTCTCCTAGGATAGACAATGATGGTATTAGGGATGAAAATTGACTAATAATATGAACATGGGAGTGAGACATGACTACCAATATGGTATGATGAGCGAACCCATACTACTGAGATGGTATTGGAAGTAATTCCTTGGCTACTATTGGAATCAAATTATATGCTTATATTACTGCCACAATTCCATGTTTTGTTCATGTATTATGCTTTCATGGATTATGATATTTATTTCAATACGATTAATGACTTATGAAAGCCTAATATTTATGCCATAATTCCTATTATGATCTTCGATATACAGGGTATGATCTTCTATTTTCATGATCTCATTCTCATACACTTATTCTCATGTTTATTTTTACATGTCTCCCTTGTTTTACCTTACAAGAATATGAGTTCACCCCACATTAGGTTTTCATTCCCCTTTTTATGTTTATATTTACTAGGTTTTATGTGTCCAAAAGGTTGTTAGTCATGAAGAATCTAGTGGGAGATGATATTTCTTATTTAGGTACTCTTGTTTATGATTCCCTGTTTCTAAAGGAACTAAACCAGTTATGGTCTTTGGGAGTCTTTTGGTATATATTATAAGTATTCTAAAAAAGTTATTTCTTGTTTATATTTGAAAAGTGAGGGTCCCTATAATAACACTTAATTTGAAAAAACATTCTCTTAAATAAATAATATATTCATTGTTAACACATCACTAATAACACATATATAAATACTAAAACACTTTATCCTTTAAACTAAAAAAACTTTAGTTCATAAAAGGTTATTTTATTACATATATACCAATTATTAAATCCTAAAAAATGATTAAAACAACAAAAAAAGTGTGGCATGAAATTCAAACATTAATATAACAAACTTCCTTATAGCTAAAAAGTATATCTTCATCTTATTAGAGACATCTTATAATATTCTCCTTACAACCGGATTCCTATAAAGTGTTTTTATTTGAAAAACCATCCTAGGTATATTATTGTATGATTATATATTATTAGAATATATATAAGTATTCATATATTTTAAATAAATTTAATAATTAGGTAACTTTTTGACTAATATCAAAGTACCTGTTAGTGTAAATTACGAGATTTCATCTTTTAGTTATATTAATTGCATAATCTTATCCTTGATTCAACATCCTTTTATAAGGTAAATTCCTTTTATTATTAGGGTGTCTAATTTAATAGTTATCCATCTTCTTATATATTAATCAATAGAAATTGTAGGATTCAATCTTACCCTTAAGCTCGCATGCATGATGGACTTTCTCTTGAAAATTGAACAAAACTCTCATCCCATTCAAGGATCTAAAAACATTTTATTGCCATAATTATAAATTGTTGAAAGTTATACAATTCAAATTTTCTTTTTTATTATATTTAACTTTCAATAGATATAAATAGTTATATTTTATAGTATTTTATGGTAGAAATAAAATACATTGTGAATTCATTTTCTGCCATTAGGGAACTTGGTTCCATACTGACATATAGTAACAAATTATGACTGTTTAAAACCCTTATAAGTAATGGATTTTTATCAATAATGAAAAATCCAATCATTTTCTTTGTATTTATTATATAGTCTACATCATGAATTACTAAGATTATAATTGTTGACTAAAACATAGTAACACATATATATTCCCTTTTCTCAAATTTATAATATACTATTACAAATCAACTTGTTTCTCATGGGGGAAGTATTTATCAATGAATATCATCATAAATTATCTCTGAGTCCATAACATATATTTCCTAAACCTCCATAGTATTTTGAATAAACATAAACCATTCATTAACAACACTATTTAAATAGAAAAATTCAAAAATAAATATTTCTTTTTCAGTACATCCAAAATCATGAAATATATTTTCAAAAGACTTGATTAGTTTTTCAATTACGAATAAATTATTTGTTACATTTAAGGAAGGAGGTTTATAATATACAAAGTAGTCCATAAAAACAACATAATGCAGTAAGGAAAACGTTTTCACTATATATCCAATATTAATAGTCATAATATTCTCTTATATGTTAATAAAATGCATAGCTTCAACTCAATGTTATAGAATTTATATGGTTGGAAATATCCACAAAGATTATGGTTGTTGATTAAATTTGTATTCCATTAATTAGGGATTTACAATCAATTCCATTTAATATACTAACTCAAAAGATTATGAATAATAGTGTATAGATCCAAATTTGGGAGAATAACTAACATCAATTGGAAATTTATACATAGATAATCTCTAAATTGCATGATTAGTATCCCTGGGAATATAATAAAATCCTAAAAATATTTTCAAATATTTCATAATGGTATTTAAAGAACACATGAATTAAGTAAAAAATAATACCTGAGATTTTCTATCATGTGTGATGTCTAAGGCCCACACATCAAGCATCGATGTCAGTCATCTAAATACCCAATATTCCCTTATCTATTTTGTTACCACATAGTGAATTGTTTCCACAACCACGTCCAGCTCCTAGTATTAAGATAAGGATTTATATTGTCGGAAAACATTGATTAAATAATTTATAAAAGTTTCATTATATTATCATACACTTATACTTATTCCTAGATTCTATCATAGGGTTATTTTATCGAATCCTAAATCTAGTTCCCAGGGGTTTTATTATAGTTTTTATACCAATAGAATCCAAACTAAACCCAGTAGTCGAGATGCATTGGTAACATTATTGCATTAGAACATGATACATATGATCATATCATAATGAAGAAAATATAGTAGTAATCTTAAAAAACAATATACCCAAAAAATCTAACATTACATTTGGAAATGTAAAATATAGATATTTTTTTCTTTTGGTAAATTTTTATTCCTTCTAGAATATCCAAGAATGTTGATCATAGTATATATCCATTTATCACAAGTAATGGAAAAAATGTATAAGGTTAGTCTCAGATGATCAGTAATAAAATTTTTAAAATAGAATCAATCAGAGATTAAATAATTAATGAATAATATTGTTTCAATATATAATTTAAAATAATTCTCTGTAAAAAATAATATTAGATTAACAAATTTCCATGGATATAATAACTATTTGATTAATTATATAGACATTAATAATTAATTTCATAATGGGGGATGGCATATTTTTTGGGGTCATAGATATACCATTGAGGACTCATGCCAGAACATCAACATAAATGGGAATGTTATATGAAAATTACGCATTATATTTTTCATCAGAAGACCGACCAATGTATCAAGGTGAAATGTGTTTTTAACCCCACAAGTTACATATATGACCAATGTATTCATGATATAAATAAATAATGCAGCATAATCAAATGTCTTAATAATAAAAAATTAGTACTATTTTAAGAATTATTATATAGAAAGCAAAATATTGCCTCAGTAAAATTTATTATAATAAAATCAGTGAAATATAGTGGTTGCTATAATTAGAGTATATCTAAATAAATAATAATTTCATTCAAGTAATTTTTAAATAGATGAATGTATTGAGAATTATAAACAACAAACTTCATTAGGAAAATAACTTTTTCATTTTGAAATCACAAATTTAAAATATAAAAATATATTGAATATTATGAATTTTTTTATTGAAAATAACAAAGGAAACATGTGTAGGAATATTCAAGGAAATTAATAGTCATTTTAACTATAAAATTAATTTGTGTGGTACATGTTAAAACAAAAATTATTTTCAAAATAGTAGTAAAACATTTGTCATTATAAAAAGGTCTAGAAGATTAAATGCACTACATTTATAAAAAATAAAAATTAGAAAAAATAAATTTAAATAAAAATTATATAATATTAAAAAATTTCCTGAATCGTTTTAAGTAAATTATAGACGTTGAAGAAAAGTATCCTGACCAAAACAACATCAATTTTAAATAAAACATTCATTCTAAATTTTGAGTGCATAGAGAAAATAAATTGAAAATAAAACATATATTTTCCATAAATAAAAAAAATTAAATAAGGTATATGGGTCATTTGAAGGAAATATCACATAATTTCCTAACAAAATCTTTAACATAAATAAACCAAAATATGGATGAGATTCAAAAATAAATCCTTACCTAAGGTCTTATTTTCTGCATAAGTTACTTTAACATCTGGTATAATCAATTTTAAATTTTTTATAAATATATATATAATTCATATGAACACTCATATGATCATATATAACCCATTTATTAAATTTGAGTACCTTCTTAATGATAATTAATTTTTACTATTTTTGTTTCTGAGTGTTAATTGTTCATTTTAGATTTTTGTTTCATTTTGGTAATTTCAATCGTTGAATATTGATCATGGTTTTATAATAGTAATAATAATTTTAATATTTAAATATATATCATATATAATAATTATAAATATATTTATAATCATTGTTTAAATGAATTCTGGAAAAATTATTCTCATCGCTTCGTGGATGTGGTAGTCAACGTATACACAATAACCACATTATCAATTTTTAAATGGCGAAGGGTAAGAAATTAAATGATGTATTTTCATTATGGAATAATAATTTTGTAATAAATATAAAATATAAAAATTATTAAAATCATATTTACCATTAATTAATGGCGGTGATGAAAAAGTAAATGCATTGCTTCATGAGGTAGAAGTCCCCATATACACATCAATGATTATTTCATTCCAAATTTATTAGGGAAGGGGATTAATAATTTTTATAGAAAAAATATATCAAAATCAAAATATATTCTAGATATTAATGTTATTATATCCTTATTGAAAGTATATAAGTAAAATAGTTATAAAAAGAAATATCTAGAAAACCCTCAGTTAAGAGCTATACCTCTTCATTGGACACCCTCCTTTTACGAAAACCATAAGCCTAATAATGTTCGTATTATGATCAAAAAAGGACTAAGATCAAGGGGAGGGATTTTATAAAGGTATTTGGTTCTATCATAGTATATCTATAAGGATCATGAGGTGTGGGGAAGAGGTGATTATTTCAATCCTTTTATAAATGAGGGATATGACCTTAGGGTAAAAACCTTTGAATAATGGTTTTCTATTAAATCCATATTCATCTGATTCATAAAAATAGGCCTTAATCCACATTAGGTTAGTCAATATTGGAGGATATTATTTATTTAATTTTCATTCTATTTTAAATCTATTATAATAAATCATATTATAGAATCTATGAAAACAAATGATAATCCAAAGTGATCTAAAAGGAACATAATATTTCATTGGTTGAAATATAGTGACAAAATTAGTGAATCAAAGAAATGATTATCATAATAATAATTTTATTTACTATAATTATTGATATTTGATACTCAAAATATGACTTTTTAATTTTATGGATGAAACTTTGAAGAACTATTTTAATAATGGTAATCAAAGCGAATTTGGTGATTGTACAAAAATTAAACCAATAGGGATAGATGATAGAGGGAGAAATATTGTGGTTAATTTTGAAAATATCTCATTATTTATTATTTATAATTTTAATATAAATATTATTCCTTACACTCTTGATAAGATTATAATGGTGTTTCATGGTATTTTAGATTATAAATGAAATATAATAAATAAGATTAAATCTCATTCACACCAAGAATGTGTGTATAAGCACCCAAAGAAATGTATTAAATAAACGGGAAGATTTTTCACGAGCATAAAATTAGAGAACAGGGAATCTAGTTTTCATGTAAGAATGTTAATTTTTTAATGATAAATAATTTTCATCCTAAGTCACCCCAAATTGTACATTATCTAAAATGTGTGTAACCTGGGAATTATCAACTCTAGTTCCCTAATCCAATGGGTATCTCCTAAACAAAGGGATGAATGAAGGGTATATTCTATGTTAATCACTTATACAGAGGCATAACTATCTTCTACTATAGGGTTATTTAAATTTTCTTCTAATGCTTATAATAATGTGTTCCAGGAAAATATTATCATTCTACTAATAGTTGAAATTGATGTGATTTATCGAATTGATTAGCTCAATTAATATAGATTCATTATCGATTGACAATGAAGAGAAGTCCCATTAGATTATTTTAATCAACCTATGGTCATATTTTGGTGTGATAATTAATATGAACATCTAATTGAAATCTCATTTATTATGTAGTTTGTACAACCTCTTCATAAGTTATATTTATCTCAAACATATGGGAAGAAATTAATCATTAAAGAGATACCTATTTCTGATAGCATTATATTGTATTTTTTGAAAATATTCCAATTATACCATCATATATTGATGTTTTATATTTAATATAGCCCCATATATGGTGAAGTACCTATTTTAATGACTCTAAAGAATAACCCCAATTGTGTTACATTATTTTAATAAAATACTTGAATACATGCTTCGTAAGGGAGTAATACTCAAAAGTGCATCAAGATGGAATGAAAATATTCATTTTTCTTGTAATGTTCCATAAATTCCTAGTATATTACATTTCTAGTTTTTGTCACTAGAGGATTTCGTAGGAGGATCAGAGGGATTCTTGAGATTTAGGATTTTGAAGACTATAATTAGGGGGATTACATGTCATGTAACTGGGTTACACGATGGGAAATATGGTTTCATGTCTTGTTTTTTAAGGTCCAATGTTTTTAATGGATTTACATGATAGGAAGTATAGTTTCATGTCATGTAATATATTAGGGTTTTTAAAATAATTAAATGAATATGTGGTTCATTTTTTTAGCAAAAACTGATCCCTGGTTATTACACTATTTGAATAGGGATTAAACACCATGTAATACCCCCATCATGTGGAGTTTTAAAAACCCTTTTTATAAAAAAACCCTCATTCATTCGACAGGGATTTTCTTTTACTATCATCTAGGGTGATCCCTAGGTACCCCAAGGTGTCCTTAAGGACCTTATTTACCCCTCTTCATTCCATTGATCCCGATGTATATTCATTGGCGATCCATGGATGATCTGTGGTGAGTTCTCTCCACCTTCTCAAACATTTTCATCCATTATTCTTATAGGGATCCACTAAGGTGGTGTTTCATGGGTTTGGGGTATAAATTGGATGCTTTTTATGCTACTAGGATGGGACGTAGGTTGATTTTTGGTTCCTCATATTGAAATTGTGGATTGTGGGTGTTCTTCTTTACCCATGTAGTGCACAATATATTGGAAAGCTTTTTGGCATAGAATTCCCTTATTCTATAATTATTTTGCATCATGTATTAGGGTATTTAATTCAGTTTATCTATGAATAATGGTTTTTACATAAATTAATGATATAGAACTTTTTAATTGAATTTATATGGGAAATGGGGTCCTATTATCATGTTTTTTAGCCTTGTTTTGACTGTTATATTATGGATTGTTTGGGATTGATACCCTACTAAAAATTAGGTTCATTTAGGGATTTGTTTGTTCTAGATATATCTACTTTAATTAATTCATTGGTTGTGATTATAATGATATCACCCTAAATGAAAATTTGGTAAGTTACTTATACTTGGTTAATTAAATGGTTTCTTTGTGATTTTGGTTGTGTGATAACACCCATAAATTAAATTAGAATGTGATAAAAATCCATGTTAATATCATTAAATGACTCTTTATGTGTTGTAATGTGTGGTAGTTCTTGTGGGATTCCCATGTGTGGTTGGTATTATGGGGATGGTGTGTTTTTTGACCATGATTTTATTATTCAATGTAATGGATTATTTTTTCTTGGTTACAGGGAGATGGGGTGAGATTGTTTGGAATGTTGATATGTTTATAGATTGTTGTCATATTGTTCCTAATTCAAGATTAGTGGTGGAATAAATAAATAACGATTTAATAATGTGGTGAATGGATTGATTTTCTCTCGTTAATCAGATAAATGAGGTTAATTAATTATTAAATGATGGGTTATTTGATTAAATGTTATTGATGCTAAATAATTAAATGAATGGAATGATTAAATGTAATCAATAAGAAATGTAATATGGGGTTTGTATCTTTTTTTTTTGATGTGATTCATTTACCGGTGGCTTCAAAAGTGATAGTTTTGTGAGTTGGTTGTTTTTTTGTAACCCATAGGTTGGACATGAGTGTTTGATACTATAAATATACTTTTATTTCATTGTGATTTCTATACTCACTCCACCCATGTTGGGAACTATGTGTAGAACACCCACATCATTACGTGGGGGGTGTTTTCCAAACATCTTGTGAGGAGTACAGATGGTTGGGTACATTCTATTTTCTACCATCTCTTCTAGTAAAGATATATATGGCAAAATCTATGATGGCTGAAGATCTGTTAGTGCATTATATTGTAGTTTTTTTGTATCTGGTGTCTTCATAAGAGATGTGGTAACCCAAGTTCATGTGGGAGAGGTGGTTTATGATGTCCCATATTTATTTGGGATTAATTTTGATGTTGGGAGTTGTGATGGGCCTAGTGACTATGGGTAAGATGTGATAGCCAAGGTGTCTTCAGATGAGGTGGTTGGTGCATTCCCATGTGCCTTTGAGATGTGGTGTGATGCGATGTAATGGCATGACCACTGTTTCTTCGAGTGAGATGTGATAGACTAGGTGTGTGTGGGAGAGATGTGTTTCGAGGCCCATGTATGTCTAGGAGGGATGTGTTGTGATTCTCAGGTGCGTGTATGCGGGATCTGATGTGGTATACAAATGGGATGTGAGTGCCAAGTCGTATGAAATTGTGTGAGAGTAGCAAACTACTGGGAATGTCATGTGGGGTTCCCAATAATCAATGTTTTTATAACATATTATATTAATTGACTTGTGTTACTTAGTGAGAATTCTTTGGAGAGGTTTTGATGGTTAGTATACCATTTAGGAGTTTTTTGGTTCTACTACTTCTTCACATGACCATTAGTATGCTTCTTTCAAATTTTCATGAGATACACTGGTTTTCCAACACATTATTACTATATGATCACTCTATGTATATAAAACAGTTCTCATGCTTCTAAGAGGACTACATGGACCATAATGGGTTCTTCATGAACAGGCCACATGATAGCTATTGTGTTACTGCTTAGCTTTTCTTTTTGGTATTTAATATGGAGACATTTATTTTATCATTTATACTTTTTCAGTCACATGAGATGTTTTTTGGATTTCTCTTTTATATTATGCCATGGACTTATTGTTGATGATTTATTCCATCACCTGCTTTTTTCCTTATAAATTATAATGCCT
Organism: Viscum album; assembly: GCA_963277665.1. Taxonomy (NCBI): domain Eukaryota; kingdom Viridiplantae; phylum Streptophyta; class Magnoliopsida; order Santalales; family Viscaceae; genus Viscum; species Viscum album. The sequence continues at coordinate 1,454,536,796 of OY728135.1, read as the reverse complement.
CCCATATTTTGATATTTTTAAACCATTGATGGTAGTCACAAACTTGGGGACAATAGGAGACTAGAATCGGGGGTCGTTATCTCTCTCTTTTTATTGCCATCAAAACATGGTTATCTTTGGGGGATATAGTCATGATTGAGTGGTCTCAAAGGTGATGGTTGAGAGATAGATTAAAGTTTGCAGTTATTCATAGTGAGGATTTCATGTGGGAGTATGGTAATAATAATAGTTGTCCATAGTAATTTTCATAGGATAGGGAGACCAACTAGGACATGAGATTTTATGTCCCCCGTGATCTAGTGCAATGACAATTAGCTTAACGGATAGTCATGTTAGATGGGCGTGCATGCAGGGTAGAGACCCAGGAGAGGAACATACATCACAATTACTTATTTTCTTATTTGAATTAGGGTTTTGTGAATATTAAAAAGGAACAAAAACATTTAGAATAAATTTAATGAAAATTAAATTATACTCATGATTTGGAATAAATTTGTTTCCATTCATTTATGGATCCAGGTCATCATCTATGTGTGGCTAAGGTAGTTTATGTTCATCAGGCTAATCTGATTGATCTTTCTAGGATTGATCTAGTTGAATATGGTGATTGGTTATAAAGGAATTTGTGTGCTTTCTAGTAGTAGTATTTAGAGAAATATGAGGGGTTGATTTCAGATGTGGAGATAGAGATCTAGTTCGAGGAGCATGAGATCACATTCAATTTGATCCAAGCCCCGATACATTATTGGGTCTCCTTGGAAAATTGTCATATGCAAGGTGATGTGCATCAGTGGTGGATACTCTATCTAGGAGAGTCGGAGAAGGTAGATGTTCGGTGGTTTTACTTCTAGATGGAGTCATGGGAGGATTTACTTTTATCGACTAATAATTCTAAGAATAAGAAGGAGCTACTCTCGTATCATCAGGGGAGTATGTTATTGTGGGAGTTTTGGATCTTTTGTAAGGACCTTATGTGTTTTTCACTAGAAAAATTTCTACATATGGAGTATCTTTTGAGACATATATATGAAGTTGTACATGCTCTTATCTAGTATTAAGTTACTTCATTTACATTTCCAACATATCTAGTGGTACAAAAGAAGGCATTGATGTTTGTGCAGATGCACTCGCGAGGAGGTCTACTATGAGAGGGGATAAAATAGATTTATTCAAAAGGAAGAGTTTCTAGTAGAAGATATAAGGTGAAAAGACCTTTAATGTTTCAACTAGAAGGTATTTGACTTCATAAGAATCTATTTGGGGATTCTAGTTCCATTGGTTTCTATGGAATCCTGCCTTATTATTACACAACTTTACATTGCATTTTACAAATAGTGGATATTTTAATGATTATTGTGTTGAAAAAAGGTACATAATACATGAAAATATAAATCATTATAATATTCCACTAGAAATTATTCTTCAAGTTTAATACTAGGTACACTTTTTTAATTTCATAACCATTGGACATACTACAATGGAATGGCTGAGAATATGTACCTTTAAGGGAAAACAAATGAAATAGTTTACATGTGATCTTGGGAAATATTAATAAAAAATTAAAGAATAAAATCATTTCATGAAATATAGAACATAAAGAATATCATAAATTAAATAACATGACTCCTTAATGGAAAATATGACTACAAAATTTAATTGAGTTATTCATAAGCATATCACCATGGTTTATCATAAAGTTATCATGTAAATTAAAAAGGTTATACACCAATGTATCCTAAAAAATAAAATCTTTAGAGAAACAATTCTTTTCCCAATGAATTTGAGTGATATGAAGGAATAAACATCATATTTATTAATTAATTTGATCCCTATAGATCATTATAAAACATCCCATTTGTAACCAATGGAGAATAAAATAAACGAGTTTCACTTCGAAATCATGGTGTTTAAGAATGTTCTTGAAAACAAGATCCTTTTGTCTTTTTAAACCCACATAAAAGAAATTAGGGTTTCATTTTTGTTAATTGAACAATTAAAACAGATCAGTTTTTCATTAATGTGAATACCAATGGAACATATAGACTTTTGTGAATTCACACAAGAAAATAAATGAATTTCTTGTTAAAAAGGTAGAAATTCTGGGACAGAAATTCGGCAGCATAACTTGTATGAAATATCATCTAGAAAAAATTAAAAACTGAGGGGAAAAGGGTGTAACATTCATAAAAGACTCTTAATATAGTAAATGGAAAGAATAAACTATATATAAGAACATGATATAAAAATTTGAAAGACATTTCATATAAAAAGTGAAGTTGAATGGAGAAGAGATGTTGAGGTTTCCCATATCTTGAAGAGTGACTCCTAAAACTCAATGATTGTGACCGTGGGGGATTGAGGACACCTTGGATGGAATCCATGGGAGGTAAAACTATCAAATATTCATGGTGAATTAATTATTAATGAATTTAAATCATTTAATGGGTGGGTTATTAAAGAAATTGTTAGAGATTTTTTTATTAATCTTCAAGCACACCTCAGTAGTGGTATCTGTAAAATAGTGGTCCTACCATTCATATTTGACCATTTTATTTGCCACATTGGACACATATTATCATATTTTAGTACTCCTATGTCTAAAAGAATTATTAAATCCTTGTTACATCATTATGACATCATTAATTATGTTACTAAACAACCCAAAAAAACATTATTTGTTTCTACAATTCCCTGAAAACATATTTTATAAAATTATAATTTGTTCATCATTACCTAATATCGATATTCAGAATTCCAAAATTGACATTTATTTTATCATTATAAATATCAAAATATGATAAATTTTAATTCTCACTATAAAAATACTTATATATTAAAAATTATAGGTTACATAAAATGCATAGTAAAATTACTAAGTGAAATTTTTTATACATGAATACCAAATAATATAGTATCAGTTATATTTAAAAAGAATTGTGTTTCAATTACCATTTTAATTATAATAAATATTATTGATAGTACAATAGTTTATTATAATAATATTAGGTTTCTTAAAAATTATAATTTCTGTCTGGAAAATAAATTTATCAATATCCCTATCAATTTTATTAATGAAAATTATTCTGAAAAAATACAAGACCGAACAAATATTTTATCAACACAATGAGGTCACACTTTATTAAACGAATTCCTTGTAACATAACCCCTTATCAAACCCTCATACAAAATAAATATAGGGTTTGAGATGGTGATATAATCGTTGGGCGACTCCGATAATGTCAGCTAAGTGGTAATTTCCACTACCTTGAACTTCTCCTATTAGAGATTTCATTCATGTTTAACATGTTACGGTTTTTTTTTGTCATGGTGAAGATTGAAGACCAAATATTATACCTTTTACCCAAGCCCAAAAGAATTGTCTTTTTATGAAAAAACACTACATGATGAGGCCATAAAATTTCATTTCATCATTAAATTTTCTTGGACATTACTATTTATAAACAATAATCCAAACGTTAATAGTATAGTTTCCAATAATAATATTGACCAATGGTCATACTGACCAACATTAATATTGACAATTGGTCATCTTTTGGTCAAAACACAATGGTCACATTAAAATATATTTACTTTATTATTAATTAGATATAGTTTCGTTGAGTAATACAACATACCAAACATTTTCAGGAAACTAATATCATCTTCAATGTTTGGTTCATTACATTCGTCCCCACTTAAGAAATATCGTGCCCAAAATTTTAACTTGTTCCCTCGATTGAGAAAAGGTGTGGGTACTTTTTCTCATTGTCTTCTTTAGTTCTCACATCAATTCTTCATACATATGGTTCATGCATAACACTTTGACGAGGTGGGTAGTCTTGTTGCATAGAACCTTGACCATATAGTCCAAGATGTCCACTAGCTGATTCTCATCAGTGAGATCATGTTCTAATTGTACCAGCTCTATATTCAATACAGTTTAAGTGTTGGGTATGTACTTTCATAAGAGAGATATGTTGAAAACATCATGAACTTGAGAGATATTTTGTGGAAGTTCTAACCGTTGGGACACTTCTCCTTTGTGATCAATGATTTAATATGAGACAATATACCTAGTGGTATGATTTCCTCTCTTAAAAAATAACATGAGTCTATTCTTTGGTAAAATTTGATGGAACACATTTTCACTAACATCATGCTCTATGTCCCTTCGATGGTTTTTATCATATCTCTTTTTCTAAATCTGAGAAATATTAATATGTTGTTGAATGGAATGGACCATTTTTTTCATCTCCTACACAAGAACAGATCCTAGAAAATTTATCTCAGTAGATTCATCCCAAAAAGTAAGAGTTCTATATCACTTTTTATATAGAGCTTCATATGATTCCATTTGAATACTCGAATGGAAGCTATTTTTATATGAGCAGTCAACTAATGGGGGATCTTGATCCCATCCACCTTTAAATTCTATATATCATATTTTCATCATGTCCTGGTGTTTATTAATAGTATTTTTATATTGGACATTAGCTTGAGAGAGATAGTTCGTACTGATATTTAATTCATTGCCTTGATCATGTTGAAGATTTCTTCATAATTTTTATGTGAACCTTGGATCAAGATTAGATATAGTATAAAGTGGAACTCCATACAACCTTACCACTTCCTTCACATATATATTGATGACTTACTTTAGTGATAAATCTTACTAAATAGAGATTAAATGTGTTGAATTGGTCATACGGTCCACTAAACCCATATCATATCATTTCCTTTGGATGTTTTTAGACGAGTGATAAAATCCATTGTGATATTACACCAAATCCATGTGGGAAAGGGTAGTGGTTGTAATACCCCTTTAGTAATTTTTTTCTCTTCCTTCACCTATTGACACACCGAGCACCATGCAGTGTAGTGGGATATCTCCTTTTTCCTGTTATCTGACCAATAATGATCACAAAGGTCGCAATAAATGTTAGTTTTACCATGATGTATAGAGAAATTAAAGCTATGAGATTCATCCATCAACTTATTATTTATTTCTAGAATAGATAGAACACATATTCTTGTATGAAATATAAGTATACCTTCGTGATCATTATAGATCTCCAGAAACATCCCATTATTTAAAACCACCATATTCTTCTATTACAAAGGATCCTATACTTGAGATTTTTTGATGTTCTCTTGTAATTGAGGATGAGAAATCATTTGGGTATTGGTGAAATATTTCCCTTCCCTTACAATTTCCATGTCCAGTTTTATTAGGTCATTAATCAAAGGATTTATTTGAATCCTCATCATTTCTAGAACAATTGTGTTCTTCCTAATTAATGCATCTACAACTTTGTTTTCTCATTTGATATGTTAATGATATATAAATCATAGTATTTTCAAAGTTACAACCATCTCTTATGTCCCATGTTCATTTCCTTTTGTGTGAAAATATACTTCAAACTTTTATGGTATTTTTATATATCACATTTATCACCATAAAGAAAATTTATCCATATCTTCATAGAAAAAACATCTAAAACATGCTCCATGTTATTCAATGGATAGTTCTATTCACGAGGTTTCAAAAATCAAGATGCATAATCAATCAAGTAGTCATTTTTAATGAGGACACACCCAAGCCACTTCTGAGATTCACCACTAAATATAATGAATCCTTATCTTATAGAGGGTAGAGGTAACATGTATACAATAACCAATATATTCGTGAGCTCTTGGATATATCCTTTACACTCCTTTTTCTATTGAACATGACCAATTTTTGAGTTAACAAGGTTAGTGGATTATACAATCGTGACTTTTTTTCACAAACCTCCTATAATATCTTACAATACTATGGAATATATGAATCTCTATTGTTATTATAGGCGGAGTCCACTCCTACCCAAACATTGTATTTTCAATGTGAACTAAGATTCCTTCACCAGTTACAATGTTCCATAAGAAATAAACTTCTTTTAACCAATACTCACACATTCTGAAACATCCAAATAACATTTATTCCCTATGAGTTTTTAGTATCAACATTATATGATACAAATGATCCTCATGAATTTTTTAATATATCATAATATAATCAATAAATACTACCACAATGTTATCAAGATAGTCCCTAATAAATATATTCATCAAATCAATAAAAATTGGAGCATTATTCATGTTTATGGGAATTACAAAATACTTATAATTCACATATCTTGACCACAAGGAGCTATTTGGAATATCTTATTTATTATCCATTAATTGATGATAAACATATAGATGATCAATCTTGGAGAATAATTATGCCCTACGAAGCTAGTCAAATAAACCATCAATTCATGGAAGAGCGTACTTTTTCATCACTATGATCCCATTAAGTACTCTATAATCAATGAATAATCTCATTTATCCAATATTTATCTTCGCCAAGAGAACAAGTTGTCCCTATGGAGACATAGTTGGGCATATAGACCCTTTAACCAAAAGATCATGGATTTTCTTCTTTAATTCCTTAAGCTCCATATTTTCCATTATATAATGGATTTCTTATATAATATTGGAACAATGAATGAGTTCAATGGATAAATATAACTTTATTTCTAGTGGAGGTCCATGTAACTCCTTTGGAAATATTGTAATGTATTCCTAAACGATGGGGTCATTCTATATTTGTACACTTTCATTTCCTTCTTCATATTTAATGGTCATCCTCATAACAAAGGCTACATAAGGTTCATTTAGAAAAAGACCAGGTTGAGATATCTCTATTTTGTAGACAACAATTGGTTTCCACTCAAGACTTCTGATATTTACTTGATTTTTCATTTGATATTAGCATTATGATTGGAGATATAGTCCATCCTTAATATAGTGTCAATTTAAAGAATGGTAATTACTATTGTATTCGTTATAAGATTGTCCTCTACAATATAAATACTAGAGTTTCTATACAATGGTGATGCATTAATAATTTCCTAAGGAGTCAATATACATTTATCTACCTCTAAAAGTCCAATAATTGATTCAACATTCTTTACAAAATTAGAGGAAATAATGTAATTCATAGAACCAGAATAAAAATATTACTTCATATCTTTGAGAGAATAATGAGAGTACCTTCCACCACATCATTTAGAGTTTCGAACATCAGTTGTTGTGATTGAAAAAAGATTACCTTGATCAATTGGCTAATGTGGAGGTTTATAGTGATTCCCCTATACTACCCTCATATTTGGAACGTTATTGGAAAAGTTCCCAAGATGTCCACACATAAAGCATTGGACTTCAGGTAGGGCCTACACAATATTCTCTTTGATGATGGTTTTGAGAAGTTTAGGCTTCACATTACTATGATAGTTCCGAGAGACATAGATATCTATTCCAAATTAGTATCATTTACCACTCTCGATAAATTTGTTCCTCGAATGCTTCTTCCCACATCTATTTCATGTGGGAAGTTCCATATGCTTTCTTCCTCTTCCTTAATCAATGCTCTTCTCAAATCATGGCTCCATTGATCTTTTCATTTCATTGGATTATTTAGAACACTATTTCTCACCGAAATTTAATTCAACCTTCATAGCACACTGTATGATTTACTCATAGCTTTCATATTATTGATTGGTCAATTTCTTTGGTAGATGAGGTATTAGTCCACTAATAAATCAATCAACCTTACTATTAGTATCCATAACAAAACTAGAGGTGTAACGAGAATGTCTTGTGAAGATCATTTCATAGATGGAAACAAATTCATTCTCCTTATGCTTCAGTTTGAGGAATTAATTCTCGATTTTCATTCTCATAAAATGAGTGAAATAATTATTAAAGAAGTTTATGCAGAAAAAATTCCATTTTATAGCTTGAATCTCCCCTCTTGGCCTCATGTTTTTATTGAGTTTCCACCACTGATCAGCTTCTCCCTCAAAACAGTAACTATCCAAAGTGACATTCTCTTGTTATGAACAATGAAGTATAATATACATATTTTCTATAGATATTATCTACTATTAAACAATCAGTGGGTATGTAAATCCACTGAATGTTGGTGGATGTTCACACACAAAGGACTCAATAGAACGGTGTTCCCTTCATGGTGAAACTGGTCTCTCATCGTGATTCAATTTATTTCTTATCACTTGAGTTTTTGGAATCATAATTCTCATGAGGGTTTCCATTAGGGATTACATTGTATGTCCATCAACGCATGGTCTGTTTCACTCACAATTTACTATGTTCTTCCTATTTCTGAACACTTTTCAATAGAAGATAAACTTTGTGAGAAATATTTTTATATTAAAAATAATATAACTCTAAAAAAATTATGTCTTAATGCATTATCCTAAATTTTTTTATTTATTTAAAAAACTAAATTTTGTATAATTCATTTCTAATTGATCATAAAAATATTATGACTGACTAAAAAGATACCTCCAGAGTGTAAAAATATGAGTGCAATAATGCTCATTGTTGTACACTTGTTCCTAATAAAGTCTATTTTAAATAGTGGTTTTTATGTTTTACCACAAAATACATCTCTCTCTATACCACATCCACTTGTTTGTATCCAAATAGTGAATTATTTGTTCGAAAACCACTTACATAATATTTCACTAAAATACAAGTATGTTTTCTAATATTTAAACATTTCTCTGAGGTTATTCATTATGTTTGAAAATAGTATTATTTAAAAATTACTAAACCATTCTTTGATAGAAACTATGACATCCAACCTTTTTATTACATAACATTACATAGTATTTTACAAATAGGGAATTTTTAATGTTTAATGTAATGGAAAAAAGAACAAAATACATGAAATTTTAAAAAATTGTTCTATTAAAATTTTAAGTTTTCTTCAAGGATCATCCTAAGTACAATTATTTCATCTCATAACCTGGGGACATATATCAATGGATAGGGTGAGCAAAAATCCCCATAAGGGAAAATGAGTGAAAAAATTTACATGTGATCTTGAGAAATATTTATAAGAACCTGAAGAATATAATTATTGCATGAAAAATATGATGTGAGGAGTATAGAAAATTAAATAAATTCAATATTTACAAATAAATGTGGCTACAACATTTAATTGAGTCATTCATAAGCATATCACCAAGTTTTATCACCAAGGTGTCATAACAATTACTAAGGTTAATAACCTAGGTATCGAAAAACATGTCATATCTAGAGATTGGATTTTTTACCCAATGCATTACAGAAATATCTAGGTGAACCCCTCATATGTATTAAATAATTTAATCCACATATATCATAACAAAACATCTCATAAATAACCCATATAGAATAAAATAAATGAGTATAATTCTAAAATCACGGTGTTTTGGAATGTGCTTAAAAACAGGATCCTTTTATCATTTTGAACCCATAAAAAGGGATTGAGGGATTACTGAATGTTAATAAAAAAATTAAAATAGAACATTTTTACATCTATTTTAATATCCATAGAGAATATTGTGGTTTGGGTATTCAGAAAAATTATTGATAAAAAGAGAGAAATTTTGAGATGAAAATCCAGCTGCATAACAGGTATAAAACCTGGCTTTAGAAAACATTAAAAAGAGAGGTAAATGGTATCCAATTAATATATGAATCTTAATATAGTAAATGGATAGTATAAAATGTATATAAGAACATGATATGTAAATTTCTAATGATATACCGCATTAAAAGAGAATATGATTGGGAAAGAGAAGTTGTGATTTCCCTTACCTTAATGAGTGACTCCTAAAACTAAATGATAAAGACCTTGTGGGATTAAGGACACCTTGGTAGGACTCCATTGTAGGTAAAAATATCAGAACATTATTGTGGAATAATTTTTAATAAAAAAACTATGGAATGGTGGATATTTATAGAAATATTGTGAGAGTGTTTATTAATATCTTAGGACACCCCAGTAGTGGTACTTGAATAACCTAGTACATGCACATGGTATAGACCACTTGGGACAGCGATTATCATATTTTAGTACTCAAGAGTCTTTTAACATTATTACATCATTATTATAGAATTAATGATGTCATTTAACATATCAGAAATTTAAAATTGTATCTTTACTATTCACCATTTTTTTACAATATTCACATAAATTCACCATAACATAATATAAGTATTCTGAATTAAAAAAAAGGAAATTTATTTTATCATAATAAATATCTAAATATGAGAAATTTAAATTTTCACTATAAAAATATTTATATATTAAAAATAATAATGAACAAGAAATTCATAGTAAAATTACATAGTGAAATTTTGTATACTTGGAAAACTAAAATTATTTTATAATTTATAATAAAAAAATGATTATTTTTAAAACAAAATTTTAATTACCATAATAATTATTAATAATTCTATTGTTTATAATAATAATATTATGTTTCTAAAAATTATAATTTCTGTCCAAAATATAAATTTATCAAAAACCCATCTCAATATTATTAAGAAAAATTATTCATAAAACATACATGACAAAACAAAAATAATATAAATAAAAAAGGATTAACACATTATGTAACTAAGGGCTTGTAACATAGACCCTTAAAACAAATGGGTAATGAGTACGATGGTGTTAGAATCATTGGGCAGCTCAGATAACATCATTAGAATGTTAATTTCCACTAACTTGAACATCTTTGGTAGGAGATTTCGTTCATGATTAAAATGTTAAATCAATACTTGGGCTTGGTGAAGATCAAATCCCATTAATTCTACCTCTTACCTGAGCTTTTACAAATTGGCTTCGTAAGGAGGAATAATACTAGGAGATGCCAATGACTCTTCTTTATGTATTAAATTTACCTTGTCATTTCTATTGATAAACAATATTCATAACATTAAGAGTATAGTTTCCAATGGTCATATTGACCAATGGTCATATTGACCAATGGTCCTATTGACCAATGGTCCTATTGACCAATGGTCATATAATAGTCAAAACCCAGTGGTCATATTAAAATATACTTACTTCATAATTAATGAGATATAGTTTCATTTATAGATAAAATATAACACACATTTCTAAGAAACAAATATCATTTAAAATGTTCTTCTTGTTATAATTTCAGTGATTTTCATGGGATTTTTAACCATTTCATTTTGGTTGTGGAGATAGTAGTAATATATAGATCAAGTGCCTAAGCGTTCCTTGAGCTCAATTCAGTGGAGGTGGGTAGGGTCAGCGCTGGCCTCAATAGTAATTTCTAGTGAGTCTATTTTAGCAGTAAGGGGAATGGGTTTTCGGTCTAGCTAAGGCAGATAGAGAAGGTAGAGTCTAACCTTAGGATCTTCCTCAAATTTAGGGACCATGAACCAAACTTGTATATGGAGGTGGTCATCAGTGGAGAGGTATATTAATTATGTATTGTTTGTTGCTCATTTTCGAGGATGTAATTCCAGAGGGGTCGTTGATCGTTAGAGGAGTAATCGAGGTTTTAACACCCTTGTTTGTGGATTTTTTGATTCAAGAACTTTGAAATAATTTTTTTCACCAACTCTAGACCATACTCTGGGACTATATATAGAGATGATTCCCATACCACTGGTGTTTAGTACGCCAGTTTGAGGCTAGACTAGCTTATTTGATTTGTGCTTGGGATGTAGACTGATAATGCGACCACAACATTCCCATGGGGATAATTTCTTGCTACAAATATAGGCATATGATGTCATCATCAACATCTGCTGGTTGTATTTTGTACATTTTCTTATCATATTCTTTCAGAGGATAGTAATGTTTTCAGATGTAGATGGGAAATTTGTGGTTTTCGTTGGAGAGCAGGGTTTTCAGGTGGCTAGTCAGTGTGTGGATCCATTTCATTTCTTGTTAGATAATATATTAGTGGAATCAGTGGATGCTGATATTGTAGTTCCCAAATTAGTTAGGGAGTTCCTCATTGTTTTCCTGAAGGAGGCAACAATGCTACCCTCTCAACGTGATGTAGATTTCAGGATACACTTATAGCCCAGTGCATCTTTGATTTTGATGGATCCATATAGGATGACACCTTCTGAGATACGGAAGGTGTGGATTTAGATAAATGATTTTATATAGAAGTTTTTTCTCCTTCCCATCATTTCACCATGGGGTGATCTAGTGTTTTTCTCTAAGAAGGATGATGGTATTCTAAGGTTGTTTATAGACGACCATAGCTTGTATCTAGTGATGGTCGAAAACTGTTGTTCTTTTCCAGGGATAGACAATAATTTCGACTAGATGAGAGGGGTGTGTTGTTTTTCTATGATTGATCTATTGTATTAATATAACCTGTTGAGGGTGAATTAGGGAGATATCCCTAAAACTACTTTTATATGTAGTTATGGGAACATCCAGTTTGTAGTCATTCCATTCAGTGATACAAACGCATCATCCATGTTCATTGTTCTTATGAACTCTATCATCCATGAGTTCCTGGACCATTTCATCATTGTATTTATCGATGATATTTTAATATACTTAAAGTCAGTGGAGGATCGCATAGAGTGTCTCATAACAATCTTTCAAGTTCATAGACACCACCAACTCTCTATTATGTTTCCCAAGTGTATGTTATGGACATGAGAGGCGAATTTTCATGGGTATGATGTGTCTCATCAGGGTTTGGAAGTAAACCAATCAATGGTTGAGGTGGTTTTTTATTGTGACACACTGAAGAACATGGAAGAGGTTTATGGTTTCCTTGGTCTAATAGGATATTATCAGACATTTTTATCATATTTCTCGTGAGTTGTAGCCCTGTTGATTTATTTGGCTAGGAAGGACCTGGTTTTTGGGTGTAGTGATATGTTTCGTGCAGTATTTGGTTATCTAAATATGAACTTGGATAGTTCTCCAATGCTCTAGTTACCTATGGAAGGGGTTGTGTTTGAGTTTTAATCTGATGAATCCTGATTGGGCTTGAGATGAATGCTAATTTAGGAACAAGTAGTGATCTATTTTGGGTCTAACCAATTACATCCCCATGATCATACCAATGCCACCCATGACGTAGAACTAGAATTTTTTTCTCATTGACGTTATCATGGAATTACCTAATTAAAGAGTGCAATGTGATCTACACGGATCACAAGAGATGGAGGTATTTATTTTCTTAGCATGAGGTGAATCAAAGATAGTAGAGGTGGATGGGTTTTCTTCAATTTTTTTTGATATGTCCTAAAATAAATGAACGGGGAATGTTGTGGTCTATATGTTAAGAAACAAGTCATTTTAGGATGTTGTTTAGGAATCAATGTATGATTTGAGAGCGATGGAGGAGTTTAAAATATTATACTTAGATGAAAGAGTGGGTGGTGGTAAATGATGTCTATTAAAGATATAATTACAATATTCTATGATAAAAATGTGTAGGAGTCTCATTGGGGAGACTCATAGGTATAGGTACTGTGAAATCATGTTGTGTATGATGATGCTCTAGTGGGATGGTTGCAGGATGGTCAGAACCATATATTGTTTCATGGAAGGTTGCTTTTTCTTGTAGAAATTCTTGATGAAGTCCTTCTAGAGTTTTATAACTCATATTTGGAAGTATAACCATGAGTTTCCATGATGTGCCATATCTTGGGGATGTATATTTGGTGGCATGGGATGAAACAAGACGTGGAATAGTTTTTGGAAAACTATTCAGTGTTCTAGAAGTTAGGGGTAATAAATTTAGTTCCTGATGGTTTTTTGCAGCCCTTGGATGTTCCGGAGTAGAAATGGGTTGAAATATCAATATATTTTCTCTTAGGTTTATGAAAATCTCATCAAGATTAAGATAAAATCATGTTGATTGTGAATCAGTTGATGAAATTGTCCCACTTCATAGTGATCATGGAGTCAGGTTCAGTGGGTTCTTTAGTAAGAGGTATGTTGATTCGGTGGTGAGGTTTCATGGAGTTATGATGACCATTTTCTCAGATCGAGACACATGGTTTACCTCATAAGTATGTTGGAGATTATATCATGATTTTTGAACTCAGTTATGCCTTGAAACTTTTTCCCACTCATAGATAAATGGGAAGTCAGAACGGACTGTATAGAAATTGGGCGAAATGATATGGGTGTGTGTCTTGGACTTTGGTGGATATTGGGTACGACATCTACAATTTTTAGAGTTTTATGTCTTTAATATCTATCAATATTAAATTTGTATGGCTCCATTTATGGTTTTTAATGGGTGAAAATTTCATTAACCATTTTCTAGATAGAGGTTAGTGAAATAGCTATTCTTGGTCCTGATAGGGTGAAATTTAGGATAAAGAAGGATTAGCTTTTTCATGAGAGGATGGAAGTAGAACACGATCGATATATGTCTTATTTTGATCAAATAATAAGGAAATTTGAGTTTATGTTTGGGGACATTTTTTTCTTTAATGATTCCCCAAGGCATGGGAAATAAGGTTTTTTTAGAGGGAGTAATATTTCTCACATGTCTGTTAGGACCATTGAGTTGTTGGGGAAAATGGGTAATGTGGTGTATTAGTTGGCATTGACAGCACAATTTTAGAGGATCCATGATGTCTCTCACATATCTAATATTCATTGGTATCTTTATAATAAATTCCATTTCATTTAAAAGGGGGATTTTGGTATCTTTCATGATGCAATGTTTGTAGAAGAATCCATTACATATCCGAGATTTCAAGGAGAAAAAACTACATATACGGAAAATTCCTTTGGATAGTTTTTTGTGGAGTCCTGGAGGCTAGTAATAAAGTACTTGGGAGTAAGAGACACATATATGTTCCAAATACCAAAATCTATTATGAGTGTTTGTTGGATTTTTTTTCATTATAATGTGATGTTTGAGACTTTTTTGTTTAACGAGAGAAGCTATTTTCCTTGATTTATGAAGTGTGTGGGGATGATGTCTGATAAGGCCCTAACATTTGAAAAGGGGAGGACAAGATTCCTAATAGATACTCATTAATTGTGATGTAATTTAGCTCATGCAGGAGAGTCGGTGCCACCTTGAATACATAATATCATAACATGGAAGATAGAATTGCCTATGTTGTGTGTTTGGGATGATGTATATTGTTGGTTCTGTGGTGGTTTGTTTCATTTGTTAGAGTGAGTTTTTTTGGGTAAGCATAGGGGTTATGATAGTTTTGTTGTGGGTGCATGGGAGTCCGGTTGTGTGAGAGAAGGAAGTTTGTGGTTGTGCAGTGTGTTTTGTGTCTATTTGGGTTGGCGTGTTTGAATGGTGGTAGCGTTTAATGTATGATAAGATCCTTGAGAGGTATCTCACTAGATTGTTGTTCTGACCATTTTCTTCTAGGATAGGTTTTGGATTTTCAAGGGTGATAATAATTTGATAGGAATCTAATGTAATTGTCTATGCCTTCTATGTCCATTACATTTCTTGTTTTGATCTTTGGAGGTGTTCAGAGGAGGGTTCGAGAGTGTGTGGTGAAGGATAGTCTTTAAATAGTTGAAGTTGGGGGATTACACATCGTGTAACTAGATTACATGATGAGAAATTTTGTTTCATGTATTGTACTAGAAGTATCAATGTGTGAAAATATTTTACAAGGCATGAAGAAGTGTTTCAAAACAAGTAATATTTTGGAGTTTGAAAAATAAAATTAATTGAATAGGATATGTGTTTTTTGGAGGAAACTGAACCTCAGAGATCACACAACGTGAAAGGGGATTGCATTTCATCCAATACCTTGATCATTTGTAGTTTTTGAAATCATTTTCCAGCCAAACCCTCAATCATTCAAAAATGATTTCTTTTTACCCCCTTATTGGGTGAACCCTAGGTAACCCAAGGTGTCCTTGAATACCCTTTTTATCTTTATTTGATCTATTTATCCCAACAAAGGTTTGTTGGATATCTGTGGTTTCGCATTGGTGAGTTCTATCCCTATTGTCTCCTATTTTCTTCTACCCTTATCCCGAGGATATATTATGCTGATTTTTCCTTGGTTTTCAGTATGCATTGGGTTATCATTGATGGTATTGGGATGTGATGTTGTCTGATCTAGGGTTTCCTGTGGTGCGGTTGTGGTTTGTAGGCATTCATCTTCACCCTTCAGTGCACAAACAGTTGGAAAGATTCTTTGATATAGAAATCCCTTCATTTCTCTATATATTGAATCTTGTGAGAGTGGACTTAATTATTTTTCTATATGAATTATGGTCGTTCTGAGTTAAATTAAATATAAAGACACTAGTAATTGTATTAAAAGGGGAAGTGGGGGTTGATTCACAAGGTTTTATATACTTGATATGATTGTGATATTGTGGACTGTATGGTCCTGATACTCCACTGGATATATTGGTTATTGGGGGATGTGTTTGTGATGAATATATTTTATTTAATTGTCATATTGGTTGAGATTTTTGTGATATCACCCTAAATGAAAATTCATAAATTACTTGTACTTGGTTAATGAACTGGTGGCCCCATGATATTTCTATATAATTAGGTTTGAATTACATTTTTGATTAGTGGAAAAATCATTTTATTGTGTAATGAGTCAAGCATCAATATAAAATAAAAATATTAATTTTATGTAAGGAATAGTATTTAATTTTTTTTTCATAATAAACATTTGTATATAAAGGTGATAACATGAGATAATATTGTCACAATAATTCCCATTCATTTTATTATGGCTTATATTACATTTAATGTATAATATTTGAAGACATATATCATTTAACCAGGTTAGTTCTTCCAAATCAGAGTGACCATTGATTATCATATGTAAATCACAGTGTATTTGGATAGCCATAAGAATACGGAAACCAACACCATCTATTTTCTTAAGGTTATAGATAGTGATTAAGCGATAACATTTAGCATAACATAGCAATATAGATGGGTTCATCCATATTTTATATTTCATGATGAGTTTTATTCTACGATATACAAGAGTCATATATAGTATGAATGGGATGATGTAGTACTTAAATAGCTATTTGGAGAGAGGAAATATATAGAAAGAACCATTTCATAGTGAAATATCGATCTTAGACCATTATTGGACAAGATAAATTTAAAAGGGTCAATAATTCTTGTAGGATCCCATTTGGTTAATATCCTTATAATAAATATGAAAAATAATAAGATCATCTAATAATATATTATGTGATAGATAAATAGGATCGTCATTATTAATCTAACAATTGAGGTCAATAAATTATAAAGGAGAATCAAAATGGAAATTGTTTCTAATGATGGAAATGTAAGAAAAGTTCATATGTGATATAAAATCATATTTGTTAGAGAAACGTGTTCATGAACCTTGAGGAGTGAAAAAATTTTGATATTGTAATATATTTCAATATATATGCTTATAAAAAATACTGACTCACATGATGTTAAAAATAAATTCAGTAAAAATAACCTATCTAATTTTATTCTCCAATCATTTCAAAAATATTATTATGAATGTAAATAAATTGGTGAGACTAGAGGATTTCATATGTTTTTATTTGGATAATGCATTAATCAAATTTTTTATATATAAATTTTTTAAAAGATTAACAATTTCAACAAATTTTAACCCTACTATTCATATGGTCTTAAGGATAGATGAACTTTGCATATTTTTCCAAAGTTTTGGTGATTTATTTACATTACATGTTTGATGAAATTAAACCTAATAGAAAAACATGTAGTTATAAATTATAAAAATGTTTGTCTGTGTGGCTAGTTATGGTACTTGAAATGTGGATTTAATTTGAATAGAGATTAATGATACCACAAGATAGATTTTTCTTGAAATACATGAGAAATTTAATGGAATTTATATACTAGGTATCTGAGTTCTATATATTAATTATTTTGTTTTAGTGGTTATGTGATTGGAGAATTTTGTTTTACAATTGATGTAAATTTAAATGAGTTCAAAAGTTGCGTAATAATTGGTTTATATTGTACATTTCATTCAAATGAAAATTAATATAGTTTTTACATCATAGGTATAAATTTAAATATTTTTATTAAGCTCAAATAGATGTACCAAATTATTTTAATAGTTATTTCATTTAAAATAAATTATAACAGGGGTTTTAGTTTTAAAATAGAGTTGTTGGGAGCAATATGAGATAATGAATTCAATATGTATAGTCAAAAATATTTTGACCCTGATAAATGGTTTATCAATATATTTTTTATGATATGAGGGGATATTTTCCCACCACCCATAAGTGGTATATTTTATAGAATAAATTCATATTTTAATAAAAGAATATCAAATCACCTAGAATATAATGTATTAAAAGGAGAAAATAGTTTATTTGATAAATATTACTGTTAAATTGAGATAGAATTATTTTTAAAACACAACATATTTTCTGTATAACATCATCATTTCATTAAGTGAATATATTTTCTATGTTTCTAATGGGTGTATATTTGAACATAGGAAAGTTGAGATATAAAAAATAAATATTTCTCTAGAAAAACGTCATTATGAATTTATCTTAATATCCTAAAAGTGTTTAGGGTATAGTATTAATGAGGAATCTAGTATAAGAGAAATTCATTTTATTCATATTGATTTTAAGATGTTTGGGTATGAGATATTTTAAATAGTTACATTATCAATAAATAAATTTAAAGGAATCAATTTTATTGAAATGGTTCCAAATATTATACTATTGAAATTTATAAATTAACATTATGGAAAAAAATTAATTACCACTGAAACATTTGATTACATTTAGTGGATACTTCTCACATTGATTAATGTGTTAAATACTAGAAATATGGCCCTAAATATCTCTTATAATTAAAAAACTTATTCATAAAATTTAGTCACTAATACAATTTTCAAAGGGTTTTATTAATTTCTCCAATAGTGATGTGAATGGAATTATATATAGTTGTAATGATATGAAAACCCTAAAAATTATAAAATACATAATTTTATACTCATATTTAATCATATATGATATTATATATGGAAATTTATAATTGGTTTTGATTTTTATTCATAAAATGGTTTATACTATAAAATTTACCTTGTAAGGGGAAATATAGAATATTTCATTTATTCACATTGGTTGAATATATACATATATATTTATATAAATCTCATAAAGTGTAATGATAATTTAACTCTAAATATATGAATTTGAGTTTTGTAAAGTTATGTACTCTATAGATTATGATAGTATATAATGTAATATTGTTGATGTATTATTTATTTTTCTTGTATGAATATATAAAATATTATAGTGAGGGTCAAAAAGGGTTATTATACACTAGATGGCCATCTAAGTATACCACATAGAGTGTATTACACTTTATACATGGTATATTATTAGTTAATGGATAATATTTATAGTCTTCACTACCTATGGTTGGTGCGATACCTAAAATTATAACCTTCATACATTAAAACCATTCTTACAAATCCTTGAAGATTAATTTATGTAGAGGTGGTTGGGAATGTAGTGGTTTTTTTTTATTAGAACATAACAAAGAATATTATTCACTTCGATATAACAAAGATGACTTATAATTCCCCAATTATGATAATATAAGGAGTTTTTGGATACTCAAGATAGTTCATATTATTTATTCATCTATTCAGGCAGTGGATTTGTGATATACTCATTTGTAAAGGTGAATGAAATGTGTTGTAATCATAATCCTTGTAAATCTATATTTAAAGATTCATGAATATTTGAGTAGTATATATGGGATTTATATGATCAGTGTAAAAAGTACACTCAAAGTCTTTTAAAAATAGAATATATAGGAATGATCACCAACATGATATGGGACTAGATGACCTATGTATAGTGATACACATTTTTTATAGAGATCACAGCATGTCTAATTATAGAAGAAGTAACATTTATACTTTTTTAATGTCCATTATTCACATTAATCTATATATCTTGATATTTTTTATTTTTTATAGGAGTCTAGATGTACATAACACTATTAAATATGTTCTCACAATGCTAACATATTGGTTTGTAAGGTGTTTTTTTCATTTGAAGAATTATATTATGATCGAAATAAAATATTTTTTTATTATCATAATTATCATTAAATAAACCCAAAAAATTAATGGGATTAAAAATAAATACTGTTATTTGAAAAAAAAAGTCATGAATTTTATAAATCACATATAAATTCAATGAATGAAAATATATAACATAGTTGACAAAAGATTAATTTGGTTATAATTTTGGAATATGAATATTTTAAAGAATCATTAACCAAAATAAATGTGATTTTAATTCATAAATTATGATTTTTATAAACTACTAATTATTATACATGCTAAATAAAATTATGAAAATTATGCAATAAAAGTTTGATTCCAAGGATTTATCTTTTAAATTGTTTGATATCGATGATATTAAAATTAGCGAACTTCACATCACTATCAAAAATTATATTATTATAAAATTGCATGAATATAAAATTATGTACAATCAAGGAAAATATATTTCTGTTAATGCTCCAATTTATTTAAATATAATGAAGTCATGTTTTTTCTTATGGAGATTAATATATGTAAGAATATGTTGAAACACTTTTTATGATCTCAAGAATATTTATAAGTGTAAGAGTTGTGTTTACAGAGAGATACATTTATAATTATTTAATTATGGAAATATTTTCCATTTATCATAAAACTACCCCCTTAAAATTATAGTTTAATGTAATGATGATGAATAAACCCTGATGATAAAAAATAGATGTTATCATAATAAAATACAATAAACAGGAATGAAGAATATATCGATCATGTTCTTCAGATGAAACTATTTACCTACTGAAAAAGTTATTTTGATAGTGAGTAACATAGTGATGATGAATTCATTCTTAAAGAATAATCAAAAAAGGATTTCAGGGATTTAGAAAATGGATAAATAGATTAAAGATAAACTTACACACATATTATAAGTGATTTTTCTTATGAATATGTAGAATATTTAAATTATTATACAATGAAAATTTAAATTAGAATGTAAATAAAATAAATAATGTCATGAAAATTCTCAACACAAAGTAACAAAATATAAAAAGAATATTGTATTGATTTATAAAGACAATATGAATAAGGAAATAAAAAGATTTAAGTACAATTTATTTTGGGAAATGAAAATTATATATCAAAGGACTTCTATAATTATCTATAGGGATAACGAGTTAGAAATATTTAATATAAAGAATGTTGAAAATGATTGGTATATTGAAAAGTTTAAATGAAATTTATATTGGGTTGCTACTAAATCATGATAATTCTATAAAAAATAATCATCATGTCTCATAGGTGATATTTTTTTAGAGACAAAAGGAGATGTATATATGAGGATCACATTACAATAAAACAATTCTTACAAAATAATATTGTAATAAATAGTCATCTTAACAATCTAAAAAGGTATATAATGTGGGAAGACATGGTTAAATTTATATAGAGAATAGTTTTAGGATAATATTTATTATAATGTTGAGGAACCCATGTAAGAACACAAAAATGGGTTCAGTTATGACAACTCACTTGATGTTAGATAATGAGAATATAAATCAACACATATATCAATAAAATTTTTGTAAATAGGGGAAATTTAAGATATACTACTAGAATTTTGGAAATTTTAGTCATAAAAAAATATAATTTTTTTCTATGTTATTTTTTCAAGACTCTAATTGGACTATGAATCTATGGGTGAAAAAAATATGTGAGAACTATTAAAATGCTTAAATATCCTAAGAAGAAGATTATAATTAAGAAGAACCTTTCTAGTTTTGATGATTTATATGGGTGGTGTGGTCATGTGGGACATAAATTTAATGAATTAGTTTTTTTCATTAAATTCCAGTTAAATATTTACCAGAAATAATTGATTTTTCAGAATAATAAAGACGACCAAAAATAATATAATGTGCTTTAAATTTTATTTAAGGCCCAAAATTCTGAAAATTATTGTTTCATAATATGTGGATATTCATTTATAGGAAAATGGTTTAAAATCAGAAAATTTTTGATACATATAAAGGAGTATTGGTAAAATTTATTATAGATATTTATTAAAAATTAGAATATTGGTAACAACTAATATTAAGAAAAATCAAATATTCCTCAAAAATGTTTTGATATTAGAGGTGTTGGAACATAACTTATGGATTTTTTTATAACTATTTTTATGATTGAAATGATGTTATATTTAGAATTCATGTATCATTAGTTATTTTATTCAGAGGTAAAACAACTATAAAAATAGGGTTAATAGCCCAAGGAATCCTATATCATGCTATATAATCCATGACAGATTTTAACTAGAGAATGCTTGAAGAAAATTATTTATGGCATATAAGGTTATTCCATCCTAGAAATAATAAAATAAGAAAATTAATCAAATAATTGGTATTACGAAATATTACAATCTTAAAAATAAAAATATTTATATTTCAAAAAATTAGAAATAAAATAAGATGGTAAACAAAATCATAGAGGAGTTTAAATTCAAATTAGTAATCCATTATAGTTGATATACTATAAAGTTTTGTGGGCCAACGATAATGGATTAAATAAGTGGAGATATATATTTTCTAAAATTAATTAATAATTTCACCAAAATAAAATGTATAATTTTTATATTAAATAAACAGTCATCAAACTAAATAATCAAGAGTTTTATGAATACTTGTAAT
The DNA here is from genome assembly GCA_963277665.1 of Viscum album. NCBI lineage: Eukaryota > Viridiplantae > Streptophyta > Magnoliopsida > Santalales > Viscaceae > Viscum > Viscum album. Next base: position 1,454,514,189 of record OY728135.1, on the reverse strand, counting down.
GAAACAAACATGTTTGCCTTTTATTATTCTGATATCTTATAGAGGTAATAAGTTTTCAGGAAATATATTTTTAGATTATCTAGATAGAAATTCCATAATACATGAGTTCATTTCACCATATACTTCTCAAGAGAATAGGTTAGAATAAAGAAAAAATAGAATAATTTTGGATATGGCTAGAACAGTTCCTATAGAGAATGAAACCTAGAGATATTTTTAGATATTAACAATTACTAGTTATGGAATAATTTAGATTTGAGTCCTTCTTATTAAAAATTATATTGGACTATTAATGAAATTTGGTTCAATAAGAAGATAATTTTGAAAAACATTATGTAGTCTTTGATCTAATTAATGATCAAGATAAAGGTTAGGAATGTTGTATATTTTGGTGAAAAAATAGATGAAGTTAAATTCCATAGTTATAAAATAAATTGAAATTCATATAGATTCTAATGGAAAGAAGGCTAGGAGGATAATAGTTTATGACGATGTAAATGTCATTGGAAATACGTAAGACCTAAAGTATTTCATTTTTATAGATGTGGAGAATCATGTTGTCATATTTGAAACTTCTTATGATACTGAGATCAGAGTGATTCATACTGAAAATCCATATTCTTCTTACTCTAAGAATGATTTTAAGGATTTATATACTAATTGAACATATAAATGTATTAGTAAATATATTTACAATAATAAATTTCAAAGGTTATCCAAATTAGGGGTTTCATTACTAGATCAAAATTTGAGGGAATGAGGATCAATTTTTAACTCTAAAATATATAACCTCCAAATGTAATGGAATAATAATTGTATAATGAGTAGGACAATTTAATTAATGAGTAATTTAATCAAGTTAAATTGTATTAAACTTTTCAAATTTCCCATTAGAACAAATAAAATAATCTAATTCAGTAAAATTAAATTTAAAAAAATATGAAAAATAACAAATTTGATGATTCTAGTAATAATGTTTGACAATTATTGTCACACCTTGGATTTAAATTTTTCATCGTTCCTGTTCGGGTCGGGTTCTTTGTCATTTTCTAAAGATTCTAGTGTGTTAGGTTTAAATTTATGGGGAATTATTTCCCATATTATTGGTTTACCTCTTCTAACAAAGAGCCCCTTTGATTTTTTTCCGAAAAAGTCACTTTTGGGTGGGTATAATAAGGTTCATAGTTATCTCGTACAGTTTACCAAATTGTGTGGAAAAACCGTGCAAATTTTCTAGGTGATGAAAATTTTGTTTTGACCATTTTGACTTTTTAAAATAAAAATAATGTGTCCCTTTCTTCCCCCATTCAACCCTAGAAGCTATGGAAGGTCTCCAAGCCCCATCAATATCCATTAGAACTCACTTTTTGAGTGTAATTAGGTGAGGAAACTTCAAGAGACATCAAGTAAGTCAGTTTCTCTCTATTTTGTTCCACCTCCTTAGGGTTTCTTCTCCATTTTATTGTGGTTTCGTATTTTTATCACATATGGTTTCTATATAACAGTTTAACCTTAGGGTTTTTAGTGAATTATTCTTGGTTAGGGGTCATATCTACTTACTAGGTGTACGGTTGAGGTGTTATTGATGATCGCACTGGTTTTGGGGGATTTTGACATCGAGGGTAGGCGGTTCCTTTTGTAAAAATTCATTGATGAAATTATTATGCTTTATTAACTTATTTATCATGTCTACCATCTATTTTTTGTAGTGTGAAAACTATTTTGGTAGCGTTGGTTGATGTTTAATTTCAAAGTTTTATTTAGACTTGAAATTGGATGTTTTTCATGTGTATTCTAGGTTGTATCATTTGGTGTTATTTTATGATTCGTGAAACTGTTTTATTATGTGTTTATAGGGTAAAATATTCTTTTTTTGTATGGTATGGTTGACACATGGCCTTAAATGAGTGTTTTTAATGCATTTTGTGAGAAAACCCCCAAGATACCTCTTTAAATTATTTTATAATATCATTAAAGGGTTCATTAAATTAAATTAAGGTTGTGGAACATGTTTTTGTAATGTTTGTTGTGTTTATTATTTAGAAATGGTATTTTTATGTTCCAATGGAATTTTATAACATGTTGATCTTGGGTGAGAACAATGAGGGAATCTCATGTATATAGGTGGGTGGATTAGGACTAGTACGATAGTGATCTAGTAGTGTCCTTTTCCATGTTTCACTTAGATAGAGTGATGATGACATCACTAACTAAGATATGATGGTATTTGGGTACCATTAGGCAATTTGGGTCTCCCTACTAGTTTTTCATGCATGTGAACATTATTAGTGACAATTACTTTTACCCTGAGATATTATGTACGTAGTGTCCTACCGTTAGCTAGTGCATAGGGGTGTTTCTGGGACTAGTGATCCTTGATAGTATTGTACTTACCCTTGGAATATGTTGTGTTTGGATGGTTATTTCACAATCATGTGTGTTTTATTTAAATTTTTTCTTTATTTAAAGTTTCCCTCTTCAAAAAAATCATTTAAGGTTTCATCATTTTGAAATTTTTACTAATATTTGTTGTTTATGAAAACATGAATGATTTTTGACTTAATTTGGTTATTACATGATATATATTTTTGTAGAATCATATTCGGCTTAGGATCACACCCAACATACACATTTGGGTGTAAGTAGACTTGTTAATGTTTCACATAGGTAAATGAGAGGTTGTAGAGACCCAAATCTTGACGTACATGGACAATACATTACTTTTACGGAATACTGAATACATAACGAAAAACCTAACTCAAGGATCGTAATAGTTTAGTGTCTTTGGAAACTCAGAATCTAATCTTCTAATATTGGTGAATGATCTTCAACAACTCCCATAAATATCGTCCAATTTTTTTTCTTACCTAAAACCATTCTTGAAATCCTAGGGAAAAGAAAACATATAAAGGGTGAGCTCAAATGCTCAGTAAGGGTAAGGGTGGAGAAAATAAAACAAACCATCTACTGTTGAACTTAAAAACATGAACAGAATGTTTAAACATCAAAATCTTGAGCAAGGACATAAATCATGGAAGTACGTAAGGAATATATCATAAAGGAACATCAATCTTGATAAAACATAATGGGAATAAAACATCTAATTGTGTAAACCATTCAGCACATTTTATGATTTCCATAGTAGCCAAGGCATTACTGCCAAGACCATCTTAGTGGACAAAGTCCCTTTCTGAATTGAGTTCACTCCTCATTTCAGTCCTGTAACACTGAACCAGATTAAATTACTGTTCCAGCCATGTATATCTCATGAGATATAAATCTTTACCCAATGCATTGGAGGGAGATATAGGTCCCACCCATCTCATAATGAAATCATTCTTACTTGTGCCACAAAATAAACTTAAAACATTCATCATAACCCAAAGAATAAAATGGGTTTCATAAACATCATCCCATCATCAAATAATCCATATAAATCAAATGTATATTTCATCATAAGAAAAGTGAAACCATGTAAATAATAGAGACATTATACATGAAACATACACATATGAAGTAATGTCATCTTAGATGGAAAATGGTTTTGATAAAACACTTGAGATGAATTCTTGAGGAAAATATCCTTTATTCTTCAAAATCATTTTCGTTTCACAAAATTCCAGGCAATTTTAAATGAAATTATTTTGTTGAAAATAGTCATGAAATCATTTTGATGAAGCTTCATTAAAATAAGTCTTTATAAAAACATAAAAATCCATTCACGCCGTATAAGTTAAAAAATAACATTTTTCTCGTACTTTTGTCAGAAAAGTCATAAAGTACCTCGTAAAAGAATGATTCTATACATACCATGTAGTAAAAGTAAAAAATGGGTAAAAATGACATTAAACATACATGAAACTATTTTTAGGAAACATGGACACAGATGAGAACAATAACCCTTGTAAATACTTACGAATAAACAATCTCAGATAAGAACGAGATTGGAATAGTTATCCCTTACCTTAGGTCTGATATGCTTCATACGTATCCAAACCTATTGTATAATGATTTAAATAATGTCATTTACTTATTACATAATCATATTCATTGTTATTATATCATATATGGTTCACTTATGACTTTATACTGCCCGTTCTTTTGTAAATTCATGTTAAAGTAGTGTTTTGGGTAACATCGTTTCATTTGTCATTCGTGTTTTAACTTGTAATTATTCATATGGTTACTTAGATCATGATTACTTACATCTAGAATGTAAAACATGATTTATATATAATATATATTCAGAATATACATATATATAATAGATCGATAAATGGAAAGAAATACACCGTTCATGGAGACGGTAGGCCGTACATACGCATGAATGTTGTTTTCGTTTCCTCATTGAATTGAATGGAAATAATTGTATAACATATATATATATATATACATAAATACAATATCATTATTATGTCATATATTTCATGATTACTTATTATATATACTTTATAATCATTCATGAATGGTTAATCATTGAGAATGAATCACATCGCGTCGTGGAGACGGTATTCCGTACGTATGCACGAGAGATGATATCGTTCCCATGATCGTGGAATTTTATTAGAGTGTATGTATACTATTAAAGAATAAATATCACTTTAAAATATTCATATATAGTTATTATTTACACTATTATACCCATCCATGTAAGGTGGTGGTGGAAAATAGATTACACAAAGGCGTGGAGACGGTATTTCGTACGTACGCATGCGCGGTGATTTCATTTTCCATAGGATGGATAGATATTGAAATAGGGTTGTTTCGTACTTATAATAACATATTAGTATATTATTTATACTAATGTTCTTACTTCATAATGAAACAACCTAATAAGAATAAGTGGAAGAAGAAATAAAGTTGAAAAAATCGGTAACGGACATTACCTCTTCTTTGAAGCGCCTCTTTGAGACCTCCTCTTAGAGAACTAAAATTGGACTTGGAAGAATACCAGGACCTCTTGGATGTTTCTAGGTAAGTTGAGAAGAGAATTTGGTAGGGTTTGGCCCAGCTGGAAGGCTCAAAGTGGTTTGAGGAAGAGAGGGAGGAGGATCCCTTTTATAAGGGAGGAGAGAGGAACCTTTGGAAAAACTAAAAATATTATTTTATTATAAAGTCATATTCGGTTTTTAATATCTCAAAATTGATTTATTTCGAATATAAGGTGGTTATGGGTCGAAATACTCTCATCCAATAGAATTTAAAGAAGTTTAGGTCATTATATTAACCTTATCTTTTAGTTTTAACTCTTAGTTAATTAGATTGACATTTACCATGTCACTTTGTATTTTTATATTGTATAGTTAATAAACATAACATATATATCCAAAAGATCCCCAAGTGGTCCATTAATGATACAAATATCATTATATAAGTATCTTGACTGATCCTTATATTTTTAGGAATATAATAACAATTAATAATATAATATGTGTTTTAAAATATATTTTATGTCAATTTTGAAACTATTTGGTAGTTGATTTTTGTGAAAATCATAACAGAATTATTAGTTCAAAAAACATTAACTAAATAAATACTAACATGTCATATTAACATATAAAATTATTGTAATTCATAAAAAGTCTTGAATTACATATATTTGGGTATTTATAAAATCAATTATGTCAATATTTCATTAATAAGTTAATTACTGCATCATAATTGTCTCATTTATAAATAAAATTATTTACTATCCAAAAATTACAAATAAAATATCATTACTTAGGAAATATTATTAGATTTCTAATGAATATTTATATTTGAATTTATCTTATGTATAACGCTATATTAAAAATTATTTAGTTATTAAACTTTGATTTTAACTATTTTAACCCTTCTTTAAATAAATTAATAATAAATGTCCTAATCTAATACAAGTGGGCCTAAATGATCATATTTTATTCCTAAGGTTGTTTTTGGTCGAATTACACTTATCCAATAGAATATAGGACATGTTTTAGGGTAATAATAATATCATTTTTACCCTTAATTACCATATTTACTTTTAACCGTGGTAAAAAAGTAAAAAGTTTCTATTCACCAACAATTATTTTCATCTCATTGAACCACATTTTAGTCCTTGATATTGACTATGTCTATCGGATTTTCGAAATTAAGTTCACAGAAGTGGTAAAATTTCATTTAAATGAAAAAGTCTGTTTTTTTAACTACCACTAAGTGGTTTCACTATTCATCGAAAATTGAAGTTTTCCAAAAAATTCCAAAAATTAAGCCTAAGAAATATTTGATATTACGAATTCAAAATTTATTTGTATATTGAAAAATTCAAAACATAGAAGTGGAATTAATTAAATTTAAATTTAATTCCCGTTATCAAAACAAATATCGTGTTTTTAAGAAACAATAACTATCAAAAGATTAATACTTGTTTATGCCCAATTTCAAAGTTAAATTAATTCCAATGACCAACATTGGATTAAATTGTAAAAATAAATTATAATTACACTTTAAAACCAATTAAAAAGATAATCTATCCAAAAAAATTATTGCGATGAAAAAATTTGTTTTTAATTAAAATATAGCGTGTTTTTACTAATTAAAATATGAATGTTATCAGAATAATATGAAAATTTTATCCAAAGTAAATTTTTATATCCTGATTCCAAAGAATAATTTTATTTTGTCAAATTGAACTTATAGACATGTCAAAAACAAGATTTAATGTGGGTGCGTCATCAAAAGGCGGCAAAACTACATTTTTTGAAAATTGCTTATTTTACTCGAAAAATTGATTTTGTTCTCATATCATGTTCTAGAAAATCTTCTAAGGTGAATAATAATGTTATAAAATTAAAAATGTAGTTGATACTATTCATAAAGGCTAGTCTATAAAAATATTATAACCATATAACGTTGTTTAATGAAACCTGGTATTGAGTACAACACCCACTATCGAGGAAGGTCGCGATTACGTGTAATGCAAGACAAGTCAGGCTTGCATGTTATACAAGAATCCTTTATTATTTCGTATAACAGAATCCAACCATATTACATTTATACATTGAATATATATATATATATACACACACTCAATGTTGCATAGAATGACTATTATAAAACGAACTTGAAATTGTGTGTAACACAATCTAAGAATACTGTTGTGTATACTTCAAGCAAATACAATCTGGCGTATAGCACAAGATAATCTTGTTGTAGCATAAAACACATGACATCAAATTAATTAAAATGAATACTTATCATAAAATATCGGGTTGTTACATTCTACCCCCTTAAAATGAATTTCACCCTCAAAATTTGTCGGGGTTATACATGGTTTTTTACTTGAAAGTTTCTTTAATTGCAACACACATCGTAAAATGAAATACCAAAACTTAACTTTAAAAACTAAAGTATGAAACGTAACGGTTACCCAAATTAAATAATCACTGGGTTTCCACATAAGAGAACATAGGTGAAAATATGGATATAGAAGAAAAATCTAACCATCAAGTTCTGATGAAGAGTGGTAGAGGACATGGCTATGAAAAATCCAACAATCACAAAGCCATAAATTTGTGATGATCTAAGGTACCATCTGATTCATCGGATATAAGATCACTAGGACAACATTTTTGGTTTTCAATATCATTTCTCTAAAGTTGAAAATTTTGAATTAGAAGAAATACTTTCTTGATGTTGGTACAATCTCACTGTTGTACGTGCTTTGAACAATTTTCCACTTCATCTCTTAAATAAATGAAGTTGAATTTGTTATTTGTGAAGTGTTAACAGATCATGTGATAGAATGATGGGTCATTCCATCTATTTCAAACAAAAGGTTAGAAAAAGTTATCAAATATAAATAAGTCCATTTATGGTGAGGTTAATCATATACGATTCCAAAAATGAAATTATACTTTATATATCATACCGCATAAAAAAATAAAACTAGTTTCTACTAACCAGGGACTTCCTGTATGATAGTGGTGTGCGATAAAGGCTAGTCGCACTTCAATTGTGGGTTCGATTCCCACAGCCTTGTCCGACGCGATGGGTTGTCGCCCATCCTGCAGGTTGTCCTTTTTCTAAAACTACATTACTATAACATCCCATCAATAATATCTAAAAACGTTCTATATTTAAACAATACTAACTTATGTCCAACATAATCCATTCCAATCATTAGGATTATCTAAAATACTTCGGTCCAAGCTCATAGTATAATAAAAATGATTACTTGAAATGTCACATAACAATCACGTGAATGACATCATTTATCCTCAATATATCATAAGATATATCTTGTTGGTCAAATTACAAACATGTGAATACCTTAATCATGTATTCTCTTGAAGAATGAATACCCATTAAACCTTAGTGAAAACATGAATGTTGTTAAATTTTAACACTTTCCACATACCAAAATCCCAAATATTATATATACTCAAACCATAATATCACTTAGTCCTTATATCAGTCATGAGCTCATGAATACAGTCAAACATCTCATTATCTTCTTATCCTTTCATTATGCGCATATCATCTACTTTACAAAAATATCTGAATAACCTTTCATGGTTACCGGTACCATTCAACATATAATTTCAAATACTTTAGGAAAAACAATAGTGTAACAATCCTTAGATGATTCTTTATTCCATAGTACCATACATTATTCTTTATAAACATACAATCATTCCACTAACTTCTTAAACCACTGACTGAGCTTAATCATTTCTTTCATCTCATATTTCATTTGTAGTCTCTTCATCATCATCCAAAAAAATACTACTCATATGACCAGGCTGATTCTCTTCATGATATTTTCCCTTAGGGCATTGGTTTGCATAATGCCCATACATTCCACATTTAAAACATCTAATCATTGTTGATGTCGTAGCAATACCATTATCCTTGTCCATGGTGTTAACTGAACCTTTTCCTTTGAACTTACTGGCTTTGTGTCCTTTTTTTCCACACCCAAAGTATCTTCCAGTTCCATTGAAATATTCTCCTTGATGCCTCTTCCCACATGATTTACATGAGGAAAATTAAACTTTCTTTCCTTGATGATCATCATGAAACTTCATCTTTCTCTTATTATCTGAGCCAGGAAACTTACCAAAGTTGAGATTATTGATCATATTATGAGATTTATGATTAGGCATAATAACGATGTTTGGACTTCCAAAACCCTTTTCATTTGGTTTCTCATGAAAAATATCATTCCATTGTCCATCATATCCTCCATTATCGTGAATCTTCCTGTTTCCCGCCATTTTCTAAAACCCAAAAAGAATAGTGTGAGAGGAAAAAATCATGCTAGGGAAAACAACATAGTAAATTGGGAGTGCCCTCAATATCTAACATCTTAGGTTAAATTATAAGATCTTTACCGTAGTTTTAGGACTATATCCTATACGTATACTTATCCTTAGGGACATCCCTAAACATACCTTATAAATATCTCTAGGGATCTCACTAATGTTTTCACATCCTAGTTTCCAAAGGTTAACTAATCCTTTACTCTGATACCAACTCTAGAGACCCGAAGCTTGACGTACATGGACAATACATTACTTTTGCGGAATAATTAATATATAACAAAAAACAAAACTCAAGGATCGTAATAATTTAATGTCTTTGGAAACTCAGAATATAATCTTCTACTCTTGGTGAAAGATCTTCAACAACTCCCATAAAGATCTTCCCATTTTGTTTTCTTACCTAAAACCATTATTGAAATCCTGTGGAAAATAAAACATATAAAGGGTGAGCTCAAATTCTTAGTAAGGGTAAGCGTAGAGAAAATAAAACAAACCATGTACCATTGAACTTAAAAACATGAACATAATGATTAAACATCAAAATCTTGAGCAAAGACATAAATCGTGGAAGTACGTAAGGCATATATAATAAAGGAACATCAATCATGATAAAATATAATGGGAATAAAACATGTACTTGGGGCAACCATTCAGCACATGTTATGATTTCCATACTAGACAAGGCATTACTGCCAAGACCATCTTAGTGGACAAAGTCCCTTTCTGAATCGAGTTCACTCCTCGTTTAAGTCCTGTAACACTGAACCAGATTAACTTACCATTCCATCCATGGATATCTCATGAGATATAAATCTTTACCCAATTCATTGGAGGGATATATAGGTCCCACACATCTCATAATGAAATCATTCTTACTTGTGCCACAAAATAAACTTAAAACATTCATCATAACCCAAAGAATAAAATGGGTTTCATAAACATCATCCCATCATCACATAATCCATATAAAACTAATGGATTTTTCATCATAAGAAAAGTGAAACCATTTAAATCGTAGATACAGTATACATGAAACATACACATATGAAGTAATGCCATCTTACATTGAAAATGGTTTTGATAAAACACTTGAAATAAATTCTTGAGGAAAATATCCTTTATTCTTCAAAATCATTTTTGTTTCACAAAATTCCATGCAATTTTAAATGAATAGTATTTTGTTGAAAATAGTCATGAAATCTTTTGGAGGAAGCTTCATGAAATTAAGGCATTATAAAACAGTAAAAATCCGTTCACGCCGTATAAGTTAAAAAATATCATTTTTCTCGTACTTTTGTCGGAAAAGTCAAAAAGTACCTTGGAAAAGAAAGATTTCATACATACAATGTAGTAAAAGTCAAAATGGGTAAAAAGGACATTAAACATACATGAAACCATTTTTAGGAAAAATGGACATGGATGAGAACAATAACCCCAGTAAATACTTACGAATAAACAATCTCAGATAAGAACGAGATTGGAATAGTTATCCCTTACCTTAGTTCCGATATGCTCCGTACATATCCCAACCTCCTCCTTAATGATTTAAATAATGTCATTGACTTTTTAAATAATTATATTCATTGTTATTATATCATATATGGTTCACTTATGACTTTATATTACCCGTTCTTTTGTAAATTCATGTTAAAGTAGCGTTTTGGGTAAAATCGTTTCATTTGTCATTCGTGTTTTAACTTGTAATTATTCATATGATTACTTAGATCATGATTACTTAAATCCAGAATATAAAACATGATTTATATATAATATATATTCATAATATACATATATATATATATAATAGATCTATAAATGGAAATAAATACACCGTTCATGGAGACGGTAGGTCATACGTACGCATGAACATTGTTTTCGTTTCCTCATTGAATTGAATGGAATTAATTGGATGATATACATATATATATACATAAATCCAGTATCATTATTATGTCATATATTTCATTATTACTTATTATATATACTTTATAATCATTCATGAATGGTTAATCATTGAGAATGAATCTCATCACGTTGTGGAGACGGTATTCTGTACGTACGCACGAGCGATGATATCGTTCCCATGATCGTGGAATGTTATTGGAGTGTATGTATACTATTACAGAATCAATATCACTTTCAAATAATCATATATAGTTATTATTTACACTGTTATACCCATCCATGTAAGTTGGGGGTGTAAAATAGATTACACCACGGCGTGGAGACAGTATTCCCTATATACGCACGCGCGGTGATATCATTTTCCATAGGATTGATAGATAGTGAAATAGGGTTGTTTAATACTTATAATAACATATTAGTATATGAATGATTCTTATGTTATTAATTCATAATGAAACAACCTAAGAATAAGAACTGGAAGATGAAATAAAGTTGAAAGAATCGGTAACGGACATTACCTCTTCTTTGAAGCGCCTCTTTGAGACCTCCTCTTAAGGAGCTAAAATTGGTCTTTGAAGAATAACAGGACCCCTAAGATGTTTCTAGAGAAGTGGATAAGAGTTTTTTCAGGGGTTGGCCTAGCTTTAGGGCTCAAAGTGGTGCGAGGAATAGAGGGAGGAGGTGCCCTTTTATAAGGGAGGAGAGGGGCACCTTTGGAAAAACTAAAAATATTATTTTATTATAAAGTCATATTCAGTTTTTAATAGCTCCAAATTGATTTATTACGAAGATAAGGTGATGATGGGTCGCAATACTCTCATAAAATATAATTTAGACAAGTTTAGGACATTATATTAACCTTATCTTTCAGTTTTAACTCTTAGTTAATTAGATTGAGATTTACCATGTCACTTTGTATTTTTATATTATATAGTTAATAACAGACCATATACATCCAATCGACCCCCAAGTGGTCCAATAATGATACAACTATCATGATATAAGTATCTTGGCTGAACCTTAGATTTTTAGGAATATAATAACAATTAATAATATAATATTTGTTTTAAAACCTATTTTATGTCAACTTTGACACTATTTGGTAATTGATTTTTGTGAAAATCATAACAGAATGATTAGTTCGAAAAAAGTTAATTAAATCAATACTAACATATCATAGTAACATATAAAATTATCTTAATT